>JASVEL010010295.1:0-500513 GCA_032618575.1 Nicotiana noctiflora
GGGTTCGACGGTTTGTTCGGGGTCTTAGCCCTTTGGTAGTGAATGAGGCCGCCACGGCGGCTTTGCACTCGGATATGAACTATGGGAGGATCGTGGGGTTTGCTCGGGCCACTAGAGGCCGGGAAATTAAAGATTCGTGCAGAAAGAGAAAGTAGCAGGAGGGCCCGGTCAATGGGTCATTCGGGGAGATCACTTCCAGGGAAAGGGTCATCAGGGCCATCCCAGTCATATGCTCGGTCCTCCGCGAGTGCACCGCCATCCGTGCACGGTCATCAGCAGAGGGCAGTTACTCGAGACCTGGTTCGGACAGCAGGAGGTCTCGTCAGTCCGGTCATCCTGGGGTGAGATCCCAGCAGCAGGGGAGACCTACATGCCCCAAGTGTGGGAGATTTCATACAGAGACTTGCTACCTTGACCTTCCGGTGTGCTTCGGGTGCGGGGTGAGAGGTCACATTCAACGAGACTGTCATGCACCCCGTCAGGGTATAGGTAGGGGATCTGCTCAGTCATCCGGTTCTTCGGCTACTACATCATCAGCACGTACTCCAGCATCAGCAGGGCGTGGTGCAACTAGGGGTGGAGCTCAGGGTAGGGGTGGACCTAGCCGATTCTATGCATTGAGTGGCCGCCAAAATGCTGAGGCTTCTCCAGATATTGTTACAGGTATCCTGTCTGTTCGGACTATTGATTGCTATGCCCTTATTGATCCGGGGTCCTCCTTGTCTTATGTTACTCCATTCATTGCTTCAAGTTTTGGGATAGAACCCGAACAGCTTCGTGAGCAGTTCTCTGTGTCGACTCCAATTGGTGATTCTATTACAGCCTCACGAGTCTATAGGAATTGTGTTGTTACGGTGGGTGGTCGTGATACCACGGCCGATCTTATTGAGCTTGGGATGGTAGATTTTGATGTAATTATGGGGATGGATTGGCTCTATTCGTGCTTTGCCAAACTTGATTGTCGAACGAGAGTTATGAGGCTCGAGTTCCCTAACGAGCCAGTTATTGAATGGAGAGGAAATGGTGTAGTGCCAAGGGGTAGGTTTATTTCCTACCTCAAGGCTTCAAAGATGATTAAGAAAGGGTGTATCTATCACTTGGTTCGAGCAACGGACACCACCTCAGATGTGCCTACCCTCGAGTCCGTGCCAATTGTGAATGAATTTCCTGAAGTGTTTCCAGATGAGCTTCCAGGCATTCCGCCGGATAGGGAGATTGACTTTGGGATCGATGTATTGCCGGATACTCGGCCAATATCCATTCCACCATATAGAATGGCGCCAGCAGAGTTAAGGGAGTTAAAGGAGCAGCTGAGGGATTTATTAAAGAAAGGGTTCATACGACCGAGTGTGTCGCCGTGGGGTGCTCCGGTTCTCTTTGTCAGAAAGAAGGATGGGTCACTTCGAATGTGTATTGATTATCGGCAGCTCAACAAAGTCACCATCAAGAATAAATATCCATTGCCTCGAGTGGATGATTTGTTTGACCAATTGCAGGGAGCGAAGTTCTTCTCAAAGATTGATTTACGGTCTGGGTACCACCAGTTAAAAATCAGGGAGCAGGATATTCCTAAGATCGCCTTCAGAACTCGTTATGGTCACTTCGAGTTTTTGGTCATGTCTTTTGGGCTAACCAATGCCCCAGCAACTTTCATGGACCTTATGAATCGGGTTTTCAAGCCATTCCTAGATTCCTTTGTAATTGTATTCATTGACGACATCCTCATCTACTCTCGGAGCAGGGAAGATCATGCCATTCACCTCAGAGCAGCATTGCAGACCCTTCATCGGCATCAATTGTATGCCAAGTTCTCAAAATGTGAGTTTTGGTTGGAGTCCGTAGCCTTTCTAGGGCATGTTATTTCCAGTGAGGGAATTCAGGTGGATCCTCAAAAGGTTGCGGCGGTGAAAGATTGGCCTAGACCCACGACCCCGACAGAGATTCGTAGCTTCTTGGATTTGGCAGGGTACTATCGGAGGTTTGTAGAGGGATTCTCAACCCTCGCTTCCCCATTGACAAAACTGACGCAGAAGGCAGTTAAGTTCCAGTGGTCTGAAGCATGTGAGAAAAGTTTCCAGGAATTGAAGTCAAGATTGACCTCGGCACCAGTATTGGCCTTGCCAGAAGGCACAGAGGGATTTGTGGTTTATTGTGATGCCTCCAGGGTTGGTTTGGGATGTGTATTGATGCAGCACGGGAAAGTCATATCTTACGCTTCCAAGCAACTCAAGAATCACGAGAAGAATTATCCGACGCATGATTTGGAGCTTGCAGCTGTTGTGTTTGCCTTGAAAATATGGCGGCACTATCTTTATGGAGTCCATGTAGATGTCTTTTCAGACCACAAGAGCCTCCAGTATGTGTTCAAGCAGAAGGAGCTAAATCTGAGACAGCGGCGGTGGTTAGAATTGCTCAAGGACTATGATATGAACATATTGTACCATCCAGGAAAGGAAAATGTGGTAGCCGACGCTCTTAGTCGAAAATCCATGGGTAGTTTGGCTCATTTGGGTGTGGATCGGAGACCCCTGGCTCGAGAGGTTTACCAATTAGCCAGTTTGGGGGTTCGTATCTCGGCGTCAGACGAGGGGGATATTTTGGTGCATAATGGAGCAGAATCATCATTGGTCGCGGAAATCAAGGAAAAACAGTTCATGGATCCAGCATTGGTTCGGGTAAAGGAAGCGGTCATGAATAACAAGACCTCAGCATTTGTACTCAGCAGCGAAGATGGTATATTGCGGTGTTAAGATAGGCTATGTGTTCCGGATGTGGACGAGCTTCGGGAAAGGGTAATGCCAGAGGCTCATATTTCCGGGTATTTGGTACACCCAGGTTCCACGAAAATGTATCATGACCTTAAGGAGATTTATTGGTGGAACGGTATGAAAAGGGATGTAGCAAGCTTTGTAGCTAAATGTCCGAACTGTCAACAAGTGAAGGCCGAGCATCAACGGCCCGGTGGATTAACTCAGCTTATAGAAATACCAAGGTGGAAATGGGAGATGATCAATATGGATTTCGTGGTAGGGTTACCTCGCACTCAGTGTAACTTTGACTCAATATGGGTGATAGTGGATCGACTCACCAAATCAGCTCACTTCCTGCCTGTCAAGTCCACTGATACTGCGGAGCAATATGCAAGATTGTACATCAAGAAGATAGTAAGACTTCATGGCACTCCACTTTCTATTATCTCGGATCGCGGGGCTCGGTTCACAGCTAACTTTTGGAAGAAGTTTCAGCAAGGTTTGGGAACTCAGGTGAATCTCAGCACAGCTTTCCATCCGCAGACCGACGGCCAGGCCGAGCGGACCATTCAGATGCTTAAAGATATGTTACGGGCTTGTGTCTTAGATTTTAAAGGTAATTGGGATGAACACTTGCCACTGATAGAATTTGCTTACAATAATAGCTATCATGCTAGCATTCGGATGGCCCCATTTGAGGCATTGTACGGGAGAAGATGTAGGTCGCCAATCGGGTGGTTTGAGGTAGGTGAAGCGGAATTGCTAGGGCCAGATATGGTGTACGAAGCTATGGAAAAGGTTAAGGTTATTCAGGAAAGAATGAAAACAGCACAGAGTCGTCAAAAATCCTATGCGGACGTTCGCCGAAGGGATTTGGAGTTTCAAGTCGATGATTGGGTGTTCTTGAGGGTATCTCCTATGAAGGGAGTCATGCGATTTGGAAAGAAAGGGAAATTGAGTCCTAGGTATGTCGGGCCATATCGGATCGTTCAAAGGATTGGTCAAGTTGCTTATAGGCTAGAGTTGCCTCTTGAGATGTCATCAGTGCACCCGGTATTCCATGTGTCCATGTTGAAGAAAGTGATTGGAGATCCATCCACCGTCATGTCAGTCGAAGCGATAGAGGTTAATGAAGATTTGACATATGAAGAAGTCCCAGTTGCCATTCTTGATAGGCAAGTCCGTAATTTGAGAAATAAGGAAGTTGCCTCTGTTAAAGTATTGTGGCGAATCAACAAGTTGAGGAGGCCACATGGGAAGCAGAAAAAGAGATGAAAGAAAAGTACCCCCATTTGTTTGATCAAGCCTAGAAAAAATTAGGTGACCCTTCTACTCCTAGTAACTGCCATCTTGTCCAAGTTGTGACCCTCTTGGTATTAGTAAAGTCTCCTTCACTTTGTAATGAGTTAAATGTGTTGTTGCCTTGGGTCACTTGAACTTTTCTTGATAAATGAAACCCTTATAAATATTCACGTGTTAAATAAACAACTAATAGTAAGTGTAGATTGGTAATGGTTTGTTAAGTGTACATGGTGTGTTAAAATGGTTAAATAAGGTAAGAATTCATTGAAGTGACTAGTTTATGTGCAATTGTAACAATGTGATAGAATATGTGCATTCGTTGAGGTAAGAAAGTGTATACCGGTTGTGAAAAGTGTTGTATTTGTGTATTGTTGTTTGGTAATGTGTTTCGGGGGCCCTCTGACAGGTGGATATGTCCATAATACAAAGGAAACTCCTGGCGAAATTTTTCTAAAATATAAGAGTTAGTCAAAATTTTGATAGTTTGCATAGCATGTCTTTCAAAGCCAACTCATTTTCAAATCCTCATTCGAGGACGAATGATCTTAAGGGGGGAGGATGTAAGGCCCCGTAAACTTTTTGTGCATAAAACCTAGTAGCTGTGGTGTCATGGTCTGAATAATGTGTTAGGAAGGTAGAGGATAAAGTTTTCCAGAAAAGTGTCAAATATGCGGTCAAGAATGCGACCGCAAACCAGTTATGCGGACCGCATTCTTGCCGCAAAGCTTAACAGAAGCCTCCCAAAAATCATGTTGAAAATGCGGTCGATATGCGATCGCATAGTGAATCTGCGGTGCACTTTGCGACCGCAGATCAAGAATGCGGACCGCATATTGGTCGCATTCTGTAACAGAACTTGTGTAATTTTGAGGCCATTCTGTGGTCACTATGCGGACCGCATGTTGATTCTGCGGTCGCAAAGTTCACCGCAGAATTGACCTGGCCCAGATTTTTGTAACATTTTTACCCGATCTCTTCTTTAATATAACACCCTTAACCCTCATTTTCACATATCATCTTACCAAAATTAGAGAGAGAATAGAGGGGTTTTAGAGAGAGAAGTTCTTCATCTTCAAAGATTGTTCCAACCACTTAATTCCAAGGGATCCTAGGGCAAGGATTCAACTTCCCCAATCTTTTCAAGGTAAAAACCCTAACTATTTTCTTTGATTTTCAGTTTTAAATTGGGTAAAGAGAGGTTTGCATATAATAGCTTTTGAAAATAGAATTTTTACACTCATGCATGATTATTGAACTTGATTTCTAGTAAAAAGAAGTGAGTAGAAGTAAGAGTCTTCAAGAACAAGGTTGGCAAGAGTAGGATATCTTGGGTAAGCATAAAGTAGGAAGTTAACGGAAGAAAACTCATCACCAGGTATGTATGGCTAATTTTGCTTCTTGTGAAATCGCCTATATGTGTGAAAATTGCTTGGTTAATGTTAATTTGACAAATTGTGTGAAATTCTCAAAGTTGTTGTTGAAATATGAGTGATGTGGTATAGAATATGAACCGAAAGTTAAATGAGAGTCGAAATGGGTAAAGAATTGTGAATAATGATTATGATGGCCTATATGGCACCTTGTGTAAAACAAACGAAACGCTTGAGAATTTGTTTATTGTGGAAAGAGATGAAACACTAGAATTGTGGAAATATTGTAACATGGTTGTGATATTGATTTGAAAAATAATTGAGAACATGAAACAATGTGCAAGTTGCTTATTTGAACTTGTTGAAATTGTGTGTAGTACCTTATCTGCTGTTTGAAATTGTTGTGTTTTAAACTGTAAGGTGGGGTCGTGTTGCGCGCCGCAACGTGAGGAAATAAGGTGTGGGTTGGGGTGATAAGGGTGGCCGAGGTAATAAGGGTGGTCGGGGGCAATAAGGATGGAAAGCGATCGAAATCGCTATTGAAAATTGATACAAAAATCAATAATGTGAAATTGTGAAAGGAGACAGAGCAGGAGAGTTTGCAACCTGTGGGGCACTGATTTCCCCTTTGTTTGACTACTTGTGCTTTACGTGATTGATTGGTTATTGTTAAATTGGTTGATCGTAGAAAGTGCTTGTGTTGAGAATTATTTGAAATGAGGAAAATGTGGAAACATGGTTGGCTGGCTTAATTAATAGTTGATGTAATTCAATGGCTTGAGTTTACTTGGGACAAAGTTTGTCCATACATGCCAGTACAATTCAAGTGTACTGACGTCCCTTTTTGCCGGGGACGCTACATTCGTGTTATGATTGTAGGTGGATCAGTAGCAGGCACTTCAGCTCATCGGCAGTAGTATCCTTCTCCTTCCACTGCCCGTTTTGGTGAGCCCCTTTTCTTCCTTGGGGCCCTGTGTGGTTCATGCCACTTTTGTTTAGATTTCATTTTGGTTTTGTAAGGTATAGCCGGAGCCTTGTTACCGGCAAGTATTGTATTCCCTTTTTTTGTATCCTAGAGGCTCTGTAGACATGTAAACTGTGGGACTCCAGTATTATGTATACATTATGTTATGTCGGGCGTTGTAAAAGCTGCAAACTTGTTAATGAATCACTCGTATGGTTTTATTTGTTTAATGTGAAATCATTCATGGTTAGTAAGATATTTGGTTAATGAGAAACAATCAACACGGGGGTAACGCGTGGGAATGAAAGGCACCCAGGTCCGCTTGACTGGGGCAACCCGGTCAGGCGCCGGTCATGTTCCCCGATTTGGGGCGTGACACAAATGTGGGTAACGGCTCCGCATATCAGACTCGGACTCCCAGGTCGATGCCTCATGAGGCTGACCTCTCCACTGAACATGCACAGAAGGATAACTCTTCGACCTCAACTGTCGAACCTGCTAGTCTAGAATGGCTACCGGCTCCTCCTCGTAAGATAGATCATTGTCCAATTGGACAGTACTGGAGTCTAACACATGTGTGGGATCGCCGTGGTATCTCCAAAGCATAGATACATGAAAAACTGGATGCACGGCTGATAAGCTAGGCACTCGAGTGCGCGCATCAATGTGCATGAGGAATTTCAAGAATTACATCTCAAGCTGAATCAAACACGCAAGATGAGAATTCCAAAATTTTGAAACTTTCCTAAAGGTTTGCAGCCTCCCTAGGATAAGTACAGGCATCCCCGTACCGATCTACGAGACTCTACTAAACCGGCTCATGACTCGCGTGACCTGTTAACCTAGGCTCTGATACCAACTTGTCACGACCCAAACCCCGGTCGTGATGGCGCCCAACACAATGCTAGGCAAGCCCGACCATATTACCTATTAAACCAGCCAATTATTAATTCAAATTAATCCAGTTAAACTTAAATATCAAGTGTTCATGACAATATGATAAACGCAATAGTAGCAACATACAAAATACGGTCCCAACCGAATCGTGGTTTCACGAGACTGAGCCTCTATAGAATAAACATCCTAGTACAAACAAGTCTACCAGATGAAAACAACAGGATGATAAAGAAGGAGAAAACAGGTTCTGCGGACGCCGGCAGCTAACTCGTAGTCTCCGCAAAAGTAGATAAGGATCAGCAGCTACAACAACTCAACTGCTCTCGGGCACCTGTTGATCTGCACAAAAAGTGCATGGGAGTGGGGTGAGTATATTTCAACTCGGTGAGTAATAATGATAAACAATAACCGAAAGTAAGAACTCCTGTGCTATCACTCAACAGTTCTAAGGCAAACCCCCACAAGTAAGTCATCACTACAATGAATACTCTGATCTCTAGTCCACAACCAACTCAACCAGGTCCCATACCGACCTAATCCTCAGTCGTACCACTACGGTGTACAGCCAACTCTATATATGTAAATGTATACATATGTCCATAATGTATAAGTATTTAAGTATGTATAAGGATATGAATAAGTCTAATGCTGCGGCGTGCAGCCCGCTCCAATACATATACCGCTGCGGCACGCAGCCCGCTCTATTTAACGTCGACGGCGCTCACTTGGGGTGTGTACAGACTTCGGAGGGGCTCCCTAGGCCCAAGCGCTATGATACTGCAGCGTGCAGTCCGATCCACACATATATTACTACGGCGTGCAATCCGATCCAATATATATATATATACATATATAGCTATACTACTGCGGCGTGCAGCCCGATCCCATAATATACACCAGCACTCACTGAGAATGTGTGCAGACTCAGACTCCGAAGGGGCTCCTACAGCCCAAGCGCAATAATACTGCGGCGTGCAGATCCGATCCAACATATATACTCGTTGCGGCGTGCGGCCCGATCCAATATATATACTTCCGCGGCGTGCGACCCGATCCAATATATGTACGTTGCGGCGTGCAACATGATCCCTATATATATATATATATATATATATATATGAAAATAACACCTCATAACGGGTCCTCGACCCTGTCCCAATTAGTGTAGGATTGGCCTTTCAGGCACACTCAGCTAAATCAAGGAATTTCCACCCTAAGTAATCAGTCTCTCACAGTACACACCCAGTTCTGGCTTTTAATATGCTATTCAAATAGTTTTCTGGCTGAGTGTAAGTTTCAACACGATATAAGGGTCACCTAGCTCTACAGGTCCCCTAATGATCTACAGATCGGCCCAAGGCCCCAAACATGGCTATTAGCCCAATTACACATTTATAATTTTTTTATCAGTTGTAATACACAGTCTACTATAAGCCGGGAAGGACTGAATCCAAGTCCGCAATCACAATGCCGCCATGCCCGTCTCAAGACGCGTGTCCCATCTCAACATAGCACTGTGAAGTGCTAGTACGAGGTTTCAAACCCTCATTACATTATTTACTATCACCACTCACCTCGATCCGGCAAAAACTCATGCCCGCGACGCCTTTGCTCCTCAAACTGGCCTCCACACGTGTCCAATCTATCCAAAATTATAAGTAATATATCATAATATGCTAATGGGACATAACCCAATCGAAAGAACTCAAAAAATACTCAAAATCACGAAATTCGCAAAACTTGAGCCCGAGGCCCACATCACGAAAAATTTTGAAATTCACATTTTCTGAATCCTTGTCTCGCCACGAGTCCGTACATACCAAGAACTCCCAATTCGGACCACAAATGGTCCATCAAATCCTAAATTTAAGGTTTGTGCTCCAAGCCCTATTTTCTTGATTTTTAGTTATAAATTCATGAATTCCATGGATGATTCTTGTATAAAAACATGTATTTAACTCATAAATCTTACCTCCAACGATTCCTCGTCGAAATCCCTTCAATTCCCGTCCAAAAGCTCTCAAGAATGGCCAAAAATGGTGGAAAAATGGGTTGTTTTCGCGACTGAAATGTTTTTAACATTCTGTCCGGTACTGTAGCTAACACTATGCGATCGCATTAGAGCATTGCGATCGCATAGAACAAAATTTCTGGTTACTGTAGCTAAGTCTATGCGATTGCATAGAACAAAATCCTAGGTACTGTAGCTAACACTATGCGATCACATCAGAGCATTGCGATCGCATAGAACGAAATTCTCTGCAATTTTTCTGCTGCATTTTTCAACTCAAAAATTCCCGTTAGCCATCCAAAATCACCCCAAGGCCCCCGGGACCTCAACCAAAAATACCAATACATCCTATAAAATTATTCAAACTTGTTCTAATCATAAAAAAATGGCGTTAACCCCAAAATCTTCAAATCATGACGGATTCAAGCCTAAGTTTCAACTATAATTTCCGAAACCAACATTCAATCAAAAACCCGACCAAACGATGTCCGAATGACCTGAAAATTTGTAGACATATCCAAAATCACCCACCGAAGCTACTGCAACTATCGAAATTCCATTCCGACTCCTGGATCAAAATCTCACCTACCGTTCGGATTTCGCCAAAATTCAACCTTAGCCAATTCAAGCCTAAAACTACATCGGGCCTCCAAATTCACTTCCGATCGCTTTCCTAGCTCATAAATGACCTCCAGGAATTGAGCAAATCATTAGAATTCGATTCCGAGCTCTCTAACTCACAAGTCAATGTCTAGTTGACTTTTCCCAACTATTCCTTCCTCTAAGAGACTTTTTGTCTCATTTCCAACTTAACTCAACCCGAATTGACTCAAACTCGCCAAACATGCATAGTGAAACATTAACAAGAATTTAACAGGGATAACGAGGTGATAACTCACATGATGATGGGCCGGGTCATCACAGAACCGAAGTTGAAGGATAATTTCACACCAATAGGAGTTTCCAATGCAAGCTTATTTGAGAAGTTAAAGCAACAGGACATGATTGCACCCATCCCTCCAAATCATATGGACCCACGTGCAAGGACATTTGACCCATCTAAAAAGTGTGAATATCATTCCCATGCCCAGGGGCACAACATGGAAAGTTGTCGGGATTTGAAAAGGGAAATAGAAAGGATGATCCAGGAAAGATTGATTGCGGTTCATAACAGTGACACCCAGAATATCGCGCTGAATCCGTTACCTGCACCTGATGATACACACTTTCCGGCGGTGATGCCTGGTGACACGGAATATGAGAATCCACTCGGGAATTTGCCGACTGAAATGGGAGAAGGCCATAGTAGTTCTGATAATCAAATTTGTGGCTAAATGTCAGGCTTATCAATTGGAGAGTCATTTGTGGTGGCTTATTTTGTTGTCATTTCTATTTGTCCGGGTTATTTCAGAATTATAATCCGGATATTGTCTTGTAGCTCAAACCTTTTTATCCTTGTATTTTTCTTTTGATCGTAGTGTCTCATCTAAAGGGGTCTAGGTTCATTCTATGGGTTGTAACCCTAGTTTTATTTGTTGGTTATTCGAGTCGTTGTTTTATCGGTTGCAATGACCTGTTTTATATTATTTCTAGACATTTTCAGTTGTTTAGTCCTCTACTTCCTATAGTTCTTTTTCTGCCAGCTCTAGTGACATGACGTGCGCGCATAGTTCTGGCCTAACCTTAAAAGTTAATCACAAGACCATTGGGAGGTGATCGAGACATTTAAAGGAAATAAGAATGGTTTGAGATCATGTGGAGCCCGTGTCCTGTGAAACCGGGGCAAGTAAATGAAAATCGTTACAGGGAAGTTGGCCATTTTGAGATGGGGGTCGTTCATGGTATTAAAAATGAGAGTGTTGCCTAACAGGGCTTTCAAGATATAGTGAATGTCTAATTGTGTTGTTGGCACTTGGCATATTTTGAATATTGGAATGACGGAGGCATTTTGTTCTGCTATCCAAACACTTTATGCATCGTCAACCCTTTGAGCCTTATTTTAATTTCTTTCATACCCCTCCTTCGGAATCGGTAACAAAAATTAGAAACACAAATGTGGAAGATAAGAAAAAGAAAAAGAGAAAGAAAACAACAAAAAGAAATAAAGAAAAGAAAAAGAAAAAGAAAAAGAAATGAAGTATAACAATGAGGAATTTGGAACTACGTTTGACCTGATTCCTCAAAGAGGATACGTAGGCGCTTCACAGCTCGGTCATAGTGTAAATAAAAATAAAACAAATGCCCAAGCAAGAAACTGGAGCAAATAATTGTGTTTATTAAATAAATTTAGGTCCGAAGGTTGTAAATTTTGAACCCAAAATTGATTTGTTTTGAGCCTTTAACACCCTTTCTTTCTAGCCCTATCCAAATCCCACATTACGGTCCAAAGAAAGACCTTCCGATCAATCTTCAAAAGAAGCCAAGTCAGGCAAATAAGAGAGTTTTATCAGAACATTCTGATTCCCAGCAGAAAAGTCTCTGATCTCCAGTAGAAGAAATATGAGAGAGTCTTAGCGGTAACACCCCCAATCCCCAGCTAAAGAGTAATACAAATGAGAGAGTCTTAGCGGTGAAAACCCTTACAGGCACCATAAGGCGATGAAAGCTGAGAGAAAAACCGAAATGAGAGAGGCTTGATAGTGAAAACCCTTCGGACACTACAAGTCGAATAAAGATTGAGAGGTAGATGGAAAGCCCCAAACGAAGATTATGAAAGGCGAATTAACGACGAAGAATATGTTATATGTGCATGTCATGGCTATTAGAGTTGGTATCCGCGTTTGATAGGTTTTTATTTTTTTTTATTTTATAATTTTTCTTTTTAGAGAGTCATCCTCCTCCTTTGATTTTATTCTGCTCCTTTTATCTTTTTCCTTTCATTAGACAATTCTCCAATAGAGTCTGTTTGTGAGAAATGACCTCAAAATTTGCCATCAACTTTCTAATTATGCAAGACAAGATCTGATTGGTACACCCAAGTGGTATAAGTCAAGAGGGAACAAACGCAAGGCCAGTGTCAAAAAGGACATTTCCGAGCTAAAGGAAATTGATAAAGGGATGTATCAGTGTCACGGAGGATATCTCTAGCAAAAAGCGAAGGTTGATAACCTCGAGGCCAAGGCCAGTAAGACTCAAAGGTCGGGAAAATGCTCGTTCCCTAGATATGCCACAAAAGAAGGGGGTATCCCCAGTAGAAAAGGTATTTCCAGTAACAAGGATGAACGAAGAAAATGGTTCATCAGTAAAACATGCAAGATCCTCAAGCAGGGTCACTGTCATAGAAATTTGGGTGGTCAGGATACTAGTGGAAAGCAACGGTGAAAGGCTTGTGAATAAAGAGTCATGAAGCAGGGCGGGGAAGCAAGAAAGGGAAAAAACTATCCCCAGCAGGAATATCATCCCCAGTAAACAACAAGTTTTGATAATGAAATGCAGAGCAGGGAAAGAGAAGGAGAACCGTCCCCAGCAGGAGCATCACAACCAACCACCATGTTTTAAACTAATAAGTTTTCTTTGATTTGAAGTAGGAAAAGGAAATGACATTTATGGCGGGAAGGCATGCCACGAGAAAGATCATCAAACTGGGGCAGAAAATTTTCCTTTCAGTTGGAAAATTTTCTAGAAGACAAGCATCCACTTGAAAAAAAAGAAAAATATAACACCGATTTTAAGGGAAGCGGTCTTTGAACCAGTATTATCCCAAGCAGTGTGGAAAGAGAGAAAACAACAAGTTTCAATGAAAGGAGTTGTAGCCCTAGCGGATAGAACAAAAAAGATGAAACTTGTGTTCGGAAAAGCAAGAAACCGGTGTCATCCCCAGAAGCTTTCAAAAGAATAAAATACCGATTTTAAAGGAAGGTGATTCCCCAGCAGTATTAACTCCAGCAGGTAAGTAAATCATTTCCCAGCAGTGTTATCCCCAGCATCCGAAGGAAGACGATACGAGTGTTGAGGAAAGTAGTTCCGAAGTCAATTACCTATTTGAGGAAGAAAGAAGATAACATAAAGTGTTAAGGGAAGGAGGAAATCATCCCCAACAAGAAGGTCACAACCGACCATTATTTTCAAAAACTGATAAAAATTTTCTTTGTTTGTAACAAGAACAAAGCAGTGCAAAGTTTCTCCTGAGATGGAAAAAATCTTAGTCGGATGAATTATTTCTCCTAAGATGAAAACATCTTAGTCTGATGAATTTCTCCTAAGATAAAAATCTTAGTATGACGAATTGTTTCTCCTAAGATAAAAATCTTAGTCTGACGAATTATTTCTCCTAAGATGAAAAATCTTAGTCTGATGAATTATTTTTCAAGTTAATGAGAAGTCGGTTAGAAAGACGTAGAATGATAACAACAAAGAAGTAAAGGCAACAGCCGGAAAGACCCAGATAGATAACAAAAGGAGAAAGCAAGAAAAAAAACAGAAATAAAAAGAAAACAATAGTTGGATAGTTAAAGATAATTTAATAGGAAGTGAAAAACAACAATTAAAGGTTTTAGATAAAAGCAACAAGAAGAATGAAGCAACAAATGGAAGATTTCAAGTAAGACATCAAAATCTCAGTCTGATGAATCTTTCTCTTGAGATCACAATTTAGACCTAGTATTGTGAATTATCTCCTAAAGTCAAATCAAATCTTAGTCTGATGACTCTTTCTCCTAAGACATCAAAATCTCAGTCTGATGAATCTTTCTCCTGAGATCACAATTTAGACCTAGTCCGATGAATTATCTCCTAGAGTCAAATCAAATCTTAGTCTGATGAATCTTTCTCCTAAGATATCAAAATCTCAGTCTGATGAATCTTTCTCCTGAGATCACATAAATGGACCTAGTCTGAGGAATTATCTCTTAGCGTCAAAATCTTAGGCTGATGAATCTTTCTCCTAAGATATCAAAATCTCAGTCTGATGAATCTTTCTCCCGAGATCACATCAATTTAGACCTAGTCTGAGGAATTATTTCCTAGCGTCAAAATCTTAGTCTGATGAATCTTTCTCCTGAGACATCAAAATCTCAGTCGGATGAATCTTTCTCCTGAGATCACATCAATTTAGACCTAGTCTGAGGAATTATCTCCTAGCGTCAAAATCTTAGTCTGATGAATCTTTCTCCTGAGATCACAACAATTTAGACCTAGTGTGAGGAATTATCTCCTAGCGTCAAAATCTTAATCTAATGAATTTTTCTACTAAGATATCGAAATCTTAGTCTGATGAATCTTTCCTCTGACATCACAAAAAATTGGACCTAGTTTGATGAATTATCTCCTAAAGTTAAAATCTTAGTTTGTTTAAAACTTTCACCTAAGATGGTAATCATTTTCGGTCTTTAAATTTCAAGTTTTGAAGATGTGAGTATCCGCCCTCGAATAGGATACGATGGGAGTATCCGCCCTCGAATAGTATATTTTACGTTTGCTTTATTTCGACCCGAGTGGTCCTGCTTGCATAAACATTGTCATATACATATTTCATAAATTATTGCCAGAATCCATTTTTGCTAATAAAAAACAGTTGCCTACCTATATAATAAGAGGAATGTTTTTCAGTCTTTACATTGCAGGTCTTGAAACCAGTAACCCACCATAAAGAAGAAGGTTACGATAAGCGTTCCCAATGCGAATTCAAGCGCATGAGTCAAAGAAAGAGAAGACAAATCATGAGAGAATCGACCTTCAAGCCTTGGTTGTCCCCAACATTACAGACTTGACAAAGAAAGCCGCATTCCGGGGAAGCATAAAATGGGGTCGACAAAGGAAGCCGTATCCCTTGTGGATTGAGGAAAACGATGAAAATTGGTATTGGGAAAGGCAGAAGGCCAGTGTCATCCCCAAATTTATGAGATAAAGAAGCACTGGAGGAAACACAAGCCAACAAGAAAGCAAGGCGGCAAAAACAAGTTGAAGATACATAGGATCATGTGATCCGTATGCTAGCCTAGCTTCTTGTTTTATTTTTAGCACGGTGTAATAAGGAGATCGGTAAGCAGTGATAGCAGCAGCAGCAGCAGTGACAGTAAAGCCCGTTTGACCTGATTCTCTTTTAGCCAGGAATATGTAGGAGACCTTTTGAAGTAAAGGTTCGGTCAAGCCTTTCAAAAATGCTTCTCACGGAGTGCTCAAACGGGCAAAAAATCGCTCGTATCCGCTCACTTGTCTTTGCACGAAAACTCTTCGTGTTTCCACGCAAAGAGGGGCCGCTGTGATCACGTGATTTTTGCCCTATATGAGAATTACTCCTAAAAATTCATAATAAAAGAGTGTTGTGTTGTTTGCAATATTTGTGGATTTTATGTTATTTTTCTCTTATTGTTTGCGTTTGTGTGTCCATGTCTATTTGTTTAAATTATTAAAAAATACAAAATATGTTGCATTTATATTTTTAGGATATAATTCCGCACTTAGAAGTAGTTAAGTTTGTTTTACAAAAATAAAATAAAAAAATCACAAAATAGCGTACTTTGCATTTTTAGCATTTAATATATAAATTGTGTGATTGGTAGTCAATTGTGTGTGATAATCTAGAGATTAATTAATATTTTTGATAAGTTAATTTGGTTCTATAGTATAATTTAGGATTTTTAGAATTTAACTTTAGAAATGAAATTAAAAAAAGGAAATAAAATGTAACGACCCAATCGGTCGTTTTGAGCTACGGTGAGTCATTCAACTGTTTGAGGCCATGAGCAGCTTCATCTCAGGTATATTGACTAGTGTGTATGGTCAGAATTAAAATTCAAGAAGTTTGGAGTCAAATTTAAATGAAAATTCTCATTTCCGAAGCTTAAAATTGAAGAAATGAACTAGGATTGGAATTTTGTGTATACGACCTCGGAATTGGGATCTGAAGGTTGAAACATGTTCATATGATGATTTCGGACTTGGGCGTATGCCTGGATCGGGTTTTGGATAATCCGGGGGCGTTTTGACGCATATTATGGAAGATAGCATTTTAGAAGAAATTGCATCAGTTTGGCTTAAAATGCATTTTAGTGTTATTGATGTCCGTTTGGGATTCCGAGACTGGGAGTAGCTCCGTATGGTTATTCTGGATTTGGGAGCGCGATCGGAAGTGATTCGGAGGTCCGTAGGTCATTTTGGAGTCGTTTGGCTAAACATAGAAAATTGAAGGTTTTTGAGAAAATTTGACCGAAAGTGGAAATTTTGATATCAGACTCGAAATGCAAATCTTATGGTTCATATAGCTTCGTTAGGTGATTTGGGACTTATGAGTGTGTCCGGAATATTTTTGTGATGACCGGTGTAGAATTAAGCTTGAATTGGCAAAGTTAGTATTTTGGCGAATTCCGGTTGATAGGTGAAATTTTGATCCGACGGTCGGAATGGAATTCTGAAAATTTCTGTAGCTCTGTTATGTCATTTTGGACTCGTGTGCAAATTTTGAAGTCAATCGGACTTGATTTGATAGGTTTCGGCATCGGAAATAGAAGTTGGAAACTTCAAAGTTCATCAAGCTTGGATTGGAGGTTAATTCATAATTTTTGTGTTGTTTGATGTGATTTGAGGCCTCGAGCGAGTCCGTAATGTGTTTTGGTACTGGTTGGTGTTATTGGTCGGGGTCTCGGGGGTCTCGGATGTGTTTCGGATGTCCAACGGGTCATTTTTGGAAGATTTTTGCCGTTTTGAGCATAAATGTAATGATCCAAAGGTCTATTTTTAGTTCTAGAGATCCAAATTTGATTTCGAGACTTCGCGAATTTAAATACTGAATTATAGGACTGATCTGGAAATTTTTGTTTAATTTCATTGAGTCGCGATTGGGTTTTTTATGCGAAATGTGAGTTAATTGTTTAACGAGCGAAATTGACGTTAGACTGAACAAATGAGATCCAAATTCAGTTGTTTTTGAACCACTCGATCCGTATCGAAATTACGGAGCCATAGGAAAAAGAATCGTCGAATTTTGAGTTCGTATGATAGAGTTAGAAATATTTTGGTGCAAAATGGTTGTGCTGCAATTTTTTTGAAAAAGCTGCTGCATTTTATGAATAATGAACAGTACCCGCGTGTGAACAGTAACCACGCGAGTGAACAATGAACAGTGTCCCACGCGCATGAACAATGTCCGCGCGTGAACAGTACCGACGAAAATTCGGGGCAGTATATCCGCGATTTTGGGTCATTTTCCTCCATTTTGTTTGAGCAACTTGAGAGCTTTTGGACAGAAATTGACGGGGAATCGCTGGGATAACATCGGGAAATTATCGGGGGTAAGTTTCTTGGCCTAAATTCGTTAGTTATTGTGAAATCCGTGATTATTTCTGTCACGACCCTAGTTCACCAATCGTGAACATGTCATGACGGCACCCAGTCCCCACGACTAGGTAAGCCTAACACATTGCGGAAATTACATGTTTATGAACTTTAAACAAGAAATAGCGGAAGATACTATAAATAGGAATGTAATATGTGCCGCTTGGCACATACACTCGTCCAACACACCGTGTAAAAATACCACCAAGACCCGAAATCCCACGGGCAACACAGACTAAAAGAGAATATACAACTGAGGCTCTATGTATAAAAAGTATCTAACAACGAAGTGAAGGAAAGATATCTACTAGTACTAATAGAATAGAAGGAAGGCCTCCGGATCCGCGGACGTAGCAGATCATACCTCGAGGTCTCCCAAAACGCTGCTGAATCCTAGTACGAGCCTGCTCTGATGTACCTGGATCTGCACAACAAAAGTGTGCAGAAGAGTAGCATGAGTACACCACGGCGGTACTCGGTAAGTGCCAAGCCTAACCTCGATGGAGTAGTGACGAGGTAGGTCAGGGCCCTACTGAGAAACAATAATATAATGATGAACACAAAATAAACAGTTTAAATGATAATAATTTCCGAAATAACCACATTATGATAATTACTGCAACTGTCTACGATTAAGCTAACAACAAATAACCAATTCAAATAAACAAATCCAGGATCTGTGGGAATTGAACCCACAGTCCCATTCTCAGTACCTCTGGGTCTCCGGGAATCGAACCCGCAGCCCATGTCTCAATAATATCTCAATAACTCAGGGATCTCCGGGAATCGAACCCGCAGTCCACAAACAATATCACTCCAGGTCTCTGGGAATCGAACCCACAGCCCTGGGATCTCCGGAAATCGAACCCGCAGTCCACATCTCAATAATATATCAATAGCTCGGGATCTCCGGGAATCGAACCCGCAGTCCACAAACAATATCACTCCGGGTCTCTGGGAATCGAACCCACAGCCCTGGGATCTCCGGGAATTGAACATCACTCCAGGTCTCTAGGAATCGAACCCACAACCCTGGGATCTCTGGGAATCGAACCCGCAGTCCACAAACAATATCACTCCGGTCTCTGGGAATATATCAATAGCTCAGGATCTCCGGGAATCGAACCCGCAGTCCACAAACAATATCACTCCGGGTCTCTGGGAATCGAACCCACAGCCCTGGGATCTCCGGGAATCGAACCCGCAGTCCACCAACACATCAAATAAAGAAAACACACAGAGAGAATATAATATGTTAAATTACAACTTCACCGAAACTAGTGCCCACAATCTATCAAGAAGTTCAAGTAAATCAACTAGGCAATTAAACATGTTGAATCCTAGCTAATCATGCTTTTCTAACTAATACCGGGTAACGGTAACGCTTTTATCAGCTAAGAGCAGGAATATCACTAATCGGACGATTCAAGTAAAGTGTGTGTTACAACAACCAGCGCATGTACACGCCCGTCACCTCGCATACAAGGCATTTAAACTATCACATAATATCCTAGGGGTGAAAGTTCCCCCACACGAGGTTAGACAAGCCACTTACCTCAATTCCGGTACAAAACCGCTAAGAAATAACCCTCTTGCCGCGAATGTCGGCATCCACAAGTGTAGTATCTGATAAAATCAATAGAATCACATCAAAATAGGCCAATTGGGCATTACCCAATCAAAATAACTCAAAATTCACCAAAATCCACAAGTTGCCAAAACCCGACTTTCGGTACGCTTATCGAAAAATCACGAAAGTTATATATTCGGGTTCCTTATCTCAACACGAGTCCGTTCATATAAAATTTATCAAAATCGGACTCCGTTTGCCTATTCAAATCAAAGATTTCCTAAAATTTAGGCCTAGGGCTCAAACCCTCCATTAATCCTCCATTAACAGTGAAATAATCATGGAGAAACATCAAAATAAAGTTCTTATATTTACCTCCTTGATGAGACGAGAACAACACCGCGAAAATCACCTCAATCGGAGCTCTAGAACTCAAGATATGCCCAAAATACTAAACTTCTCGGTTTTAAACACTGACCAGGCCCATTTCCGCTTTTGCGGATAATTTTCGCATAGGCGGAACCGCTTTTGCGGTTCTATTTCCGCTTTTGCGGTTCCGCATCCGCGGTCAAGTTCCGCTTCTGCGGTTCTGACAGACACCAGCACTTTTCCTCGGCACGGAAATGAGCATAACTTCCTCATACGATGTCCAAATTCGACGATTCTTTTTGCTATGGCTCCGAAATTACGATACGGATCTAATGGTTCAAACAAAACTGAATTTGGAGATCATTTACCTA
The DNA here is from genome assembly GCA_032618575.1 of Nicotiana noctiflora. Lineage (NCBI taxonomy): Eukaryota > Viridiplantae > Streptophyta > Magnoliopsida > Solanales > Solanaceae > Nicotiana > Nicotiana noctiflora. The sequence goes on from JASVEL010010295.1 coordinate 19,876, forward strand.
ATATGGTACCCCTTTATGTTCAAAGAAGCAAAGGTTGAACCATCAAATAAGAGCGTGATCACAACCCGAAATACACCCGAGGCCCCCGGGACCCCAATCAATCATACCAACCAACCCCAAAACACATTACGAACTTGCTCGAGGCCTCAAACCACATCAAACAACTCTAAAACCAAGAATTACACCCCGATTCAAACTTTATGAACTTTGAAGTTTCCAACTTCTATTTCCGATGTCGAAACCTGTCAAATCGCATCCGATTGACTTCAAATTTTGCACACACGTCCAAAATGATATATCGAAGCTACAGAAACTTTCGGAATTCCATTCTGACCCTCGGATCAAAATCTCACCTATCAACCGAAATTCGCCAAAATACTAACTTTGCCAATTCAAGCTTAATTCTACACCGATCATCACAAAAATATTCCGGACACACTCCTAAGTCCCAAATCACCTAACGAAGCTATCCGAACCATAAGATTTGCATTTTGAGTCCGATATCAAAATTTTCACTTCCGGTCAAATTTTCTCAAAAACCTTCAATTTTCTATCTTTAGCCAAACGACTCCAAAATGACCCACGGACCTCCGAATTCACTTCCGATCGCGCTCCCAAATCCAGAATAACCATACGGAGCTACTCCCAGTCTCGGAATCCCAAACGGACATCAATAACACTAAAATGCATTTTAAGCCAAATTGATGCAATTTCTTCTAAAATGCTATCTTCCATAATATGCGCCAAAACGCTCCCGGGTTATCCAAAACCCGATCCAGGCATACGCCCAAGTCCGAAATCATCATATGAACCTGTTGGAACCTTCAAATCTCAATTCCGAGGTCGTATACTCAAAATTCCAATCCTAGTTCATTTCTTCAATTTTAAGCTTTGGAAATGAGAATTTTCATTTAAATTTGACTCCAAACTTCTTGAATTTTAATTCTGACCATACACACAAGTCAATATACTTGAGATGAAGTTGCTCATGGCCTCAAACTGCTGAATGACGCGCCGTATCTCAAAACGACCGGTTGGGTCGTTACAATTTCTCTGTTAATGGAGGATTAATGGAGGGTTTTAGCCCTAGGCCTAAATTATAAAAAATCATTGATTTGAATGGGCAAACGGAGTCCGATTTTGATAAATTTTATATGCACGGACTCGTGTTGATATAAGGAACCCGAATATATAATTTTCGTAATTTTTTGAGAAGCGTACCGAAAGTCGGGTTTTGGCAACTTGTGGGTTTTGGTGTATTTTGAATTGTTTTGATTGGGTAATGCCCAATTGGCCTATTTTGATGTGATTCAATTGATTTTTATCAGATACTACACCTGTGGAGGCCGACATTCGCGGCAAGAGAGTTGTCTCTTAGCGGTTTTGTGCCGGAGTCGAGGTAAGTGGCTTGTCTAACCTCGTGTGGGGGAACTTTCACCCCTAGGATATTATGTGATAGTTTAAATGCCTTGTACGCGAGGTGACGGGCGTGTACATGCGCTGGTTGTTGTAACACACACTTTACTTGAATTGTCCGATTAGTGATATTCCTGCTCTTAGTCTGATAAAAGCATTACTTTTACCCGGTACTCGTTAGAAAAGTATGATTAGCTAGGATTCAACATGTTTAATTGCCTAGTTGACTTACTTGAACTTCTTGATAAATTGTTGGCACCAGTTTTCGGTGAAGTTGTAATTAAACATATTATATTCTCTCTGTGTGTTTTCTTTATTTGATGTGTTGGTGGACTGCGGGTTTGATTTCCGGAGATCCCAGGGCTGTGGGTTCGATTCCCAGAGACCCGAAGTGATATTGTTTATGGACTGAGGGTTCGATTCCCGGAGATCCCAGGGTTGTGGGTTCGATTCCCAGAGACCCGAAGTGATATTGTTTATGGACTGCGGGATCGATTCCCGGAGATCCTGAGTTATTGGTAGGGACTGCGGGTTGGATTCTCGGAGATCATGAGTTATTGGTAGGGACTGCGGGTTCGATTCTCGGAGATCCTGAATTATTGGTAGGGATTGCGGGTTCGACTCCCGGAGATCCCTGAGTTATTGGTAGGGACTGCGGGTTTGATTCTCGGAGATCCCGAGTTATTGGTAGGGACTGCGGGTTCGATTCCCGGAGATCCCGAGTTATTGGTAGGGACTGCGGGTTCGATTCCCGGAGATCCCGAGTTATTGATATATTATTGAGATATGGACTGCGGGTTCGATTCCCGGAGATCCTGAGACATGGGCTGCGGGTTCGATTCCCGGAGACCCAGAGGTACTGTTGATGGGAATGTGGGTCCAATTCCCACAGGTCATGGACTTGCTGATTGAGTCTTTATTGAGTTATTTACTTGCTGCTAGTTTAAATTGTAGATCGTTGCACAAATCACTTTACTGTCGTCATTTCAGATTTATTATTATTTAAACTGCTTATTATTATTATCATCATTATGTTATTGTTCTCTCAGTAGGGCCCTGACCTTCCTCGTCACTACTGCATCGAGGTTAGGCTTGGCACTTACTGAGTACCGCCGTGGTGTACTCATGCTACTCTTCTGCACACTTTTGTTATGCAGATCCAGGTACATCGGGATAGGCTCATACTAGGTGATTCAGCAGAACTTTGGGAGACCTCGAGGTATGATCTGCTACGTCCACGGATCCGGAGGCCTTCCTTCTATTCTATTAGTATTAGTAGATGTTTTCCTTTATTTCGTTGTTAGATACACTTTACACATAGAGCCACAGTTGTATACTCTCTTTTAGTCTGTGTTGCCCGTGGGATTCCGGGTCTCGGTGGTGTTTTATACAGTGTGTTGACGAGTGTATGTGCCAAGTGGCACGGATTACATTCCTATTTATATCGTTTTCCGCTATTTCTTGTTTAAAGTTCATAAACTTGTACATTCCGCAAAGTGTTAGGCTTACCTAGTCGTGGGGACTGGGTGCCGTCATGACATGTTCACGATTGGTGAACTAGGGTCGTGACAAGTTTGTATCAGAGCTCTAGGTTAATAGGAGTCATGGGACACAGACCGGTTACTTAGATTCTCGCTGATCGATACGGAGACGTCTGTATTTATCTACGAGGGGCTATGTAGCTGTTTAGGAAACTCTTCAATTCTTTGAATTCCTTATCGTGCGCCATTTATTCAGTTGGAGCCTATGTCATACATTCTTTTGCATCCACTCGTGTATTGAAATTTGCACACTTGGTATCAAGTATCCATCGACGGTTCGTGATGCTACAGAGGGATTATGAGGGAGTCAAGAATTTACTCAACCATTGTTACCGCATGTCATCCATATCGATAATTCAAGAGAATTGAGAGATCTTCAATTGTGCACATGGGGGGTGCACTAGGTTCTGACATTAGGGTGATAAGAACGGTCTTGAGAAGGTTTACTTAACTGCCCAATCGTCACGATAATGGTAGAATCACAAGGTGGATATAGATTTAAAGATAGTTGGTGGTAATAAACACTATATGGTTCATATGAGATATCTATTTAGCGAAGGATTCAGCCAGCAGAGATACTGGGGGAAATGAGTTTAACTGTCTTAAGAAGGACATGTACCAAACGAATGTCTTGGGTGGTCTTATGATGAAGACGTTCAAATGACAAAGGCTAGTATCATGGAATAGCAGGATGTATCTTATGGCTTCGTGCCAAGTGAAAGGATTTCACCATCAACGATCAAATTATGGGTCATGTGTCATATCAGATTTGGCCTGCAATGTATTTAAGTGCTATTCAAAAGTTCTCTCAAGCTTGCTGATGAGTAGGAGTTAAGTTTTGTATGGTATGACGTTGGGACTTTCGATGTTCCTATATCCATGATAATTCCACATTTCATTATCAGTGGAAAAAAACTTCGCAAAAGGCTACATGGTGCTTCATAGATGTGTGAGAACCACAACATGTCTTAAGCTGTCGTTGGTAAAGAATGATCGATGCATGGAGCAGGAAGATGTTTGGTTGTATTGGGATGAGGTCACACCCTATGGTGTCAGAGTGATAATAGAGCACAGGTGGTTATGTTCGTTGGATCAAGTGAATTGCAATTGATTAAGAGTAAATGACTTGAGAGAATGGTTCTAATGTGTTCGATAGATGTGTAATAGTGGCTTTGAGCTAAGTGGGAGAGTCCCACCGCTTGCGATTGGGTCGCATGGATAACTACCTGCGTGAATTCTGGGTATTAGCGTATTAATGAGTTATTACAGCTACGGAAGAGGACCATGAGTGGTAATTTGAGTATATAAATTGTTGAATGAATGTTATGGTTAGCCTTACTGGCTCATGTTCAAACTTGAGGAAAGATTCATGATTTATGCCTCGTATAGGTGCAGGCTTCGAGGGAAGTGATCCCCTTGGGTGCTTTATCGAGATGGTATTCATATGTTATAAAATTCAGTAGAGTTGGTTGCATATTAAGACAAGTCAGGGCTGGATGGCTCTCAATAGAGGTCCTAGTGAATTTAAGAGGTAAAGTGTGGTGCCTGATAATACTGAGACTACAAGTACAGTTGGGAGTCAAATTTTTAAAGCAACTTACGAAGAAGGGCACAACACGTTCTATGATGTTTTAACTTGTGGTGTAGTATTTGAGAGACATGAAATGGCCGTTGTTCTGGAGATAGCATGGCCTTATGATTTAAGGTCACTCGGGGTGAGTGCAGTTGGAATAAGTTAGGTATTGAAGGGAGATATTAAGATTTCTAAGGCAATCAGGATAAACTGGAAGGAAGTAGATTGATTAGCCATAGTTGAGTTGGCATATTGATGTCAATGATCGGTTCATGCAACGTGATCGAGTCATGCATGTGAATTGTGGCGGTGCATTTGAGACTCGTCTGCCGCAGTGATTGATGTTATTCTGAAGTATTCTTCTGTTAGGGGCCTGTTATGAGTAGGCAGATCTCGGGAAGGGTTATGGTGGCTTGGACTACTACTTAGAGATTGGCATATTCGATGGTTATGAGAATTCGCATGTATGTTGCTATAGTTCTCCTGAAGTGAGTTAAATGGAGAGTCTTATGTGATGAAGTATTAGCCTATCATCAGTTCTAGAGTTGTGATGGAAATCGTATCTATCGTATATCGGCACGTGAGGTGCAGTGAGTGGTATGGAATTTGAAGTAAGGACCAAGGTCGCAGTTTGGTCAATGAATGTGATATAAAGAGCTCGGATGAGCAGGAAAGGAGTTTCGGTGTTTTGAGTAAGATGGGTATTAACGTCGGTATCACTTGAGATCGGTGTTCTGTGAGAAAGGCTTTGCATCTCAGTTAAGGACTCCTGATCGTTTTTCAGTGTTAGTGCAGCCGGTGGTTTGAATGTGCAGGCCCGCTTAATTACTCGGAAGATGGTGGGAGCTTGTCCCATAAGAAGATTTTATAGGTGTGCCATGTAGTCACTTGATTGGTTAGAAATTTAAACTAAGTATGAGGATTTTGGTGATATCATCCATTTGAGAATTTATGCCTGGAGGGCACTCTGCTTATTGATTTATAGACCTGTGAAATATTATTGACTTAGCTTGGCACGACCAGGATAGACTTAAGGTCGGTGGATAGATTTAAATGTGGGAGTGAGCCTTGCGTCAAGCCAATTGTGTTTCTTCCAGCAATGCGCCCTTTATGGAGGGATAGTCGTGGTCTTATTTCGTGGTTAGTTAACTCATGTAAAGATATATTGCGCCGTATGAGTTGTGAGACGGCTTGGTAAATTCCTTATGTGTTGAGGTTACGCTCAGCGGAGATGTTATATGAGCATGATGGCTCTTGAGACTTAGATCATATATCATACCTCAGTTGTGCTTGAGTTCGTAGCCTATAGCGCTATATGTTTCCTTGTGATCGATATCATGCACCTTAGTGTGCTTATGATCGATATTCAGTATTTTGATTTGATGAGCTATTCAACTCGACGTGTGGCTTCTTGTGTGAGTTTTATATTTGGATCGGGTGGCACACTGCCATGGTTATATTGTTTGGATCGGGTGGCACACCGCCATGGGTATATTGTTTGGATCGGGTGGCACACCGCCATGGATATATTGTTGGGATCGGGTTGCACGCCGCAACAGTGTGATGTTATTTCAGTGTCCATATTTGCTTTTATGTGTTTTGTTTCCTATTTTTCTGAGGAAGTCCATGTTGGTGTGAGAGTTGAATAGTTCTCTCTAGTGTTCGCCTTCCTTTTGTATCACGTACGAATTAGTAGCATACTGGCACATTGTGTCATCTTGCAGGACTTTTGAGTATGTCTGAGGTCGCTTATCGCCTGCACAGCTCGTACTGGGTAAGATGAGATTATGGGACTTGGGGTCAGTGCAAACTGATTATATGAAGTATATTATAGAGGAAAAGATCATTCTCTAGTTTAGGACAAGGTAATGGATCTTGTTAGGGGTATAGACCCAATGAATTGTTGATTCAGTAGTTGGTTATGGATATCGGCACATCTCTTCCGTCGTGTCAGTGTTGTAAAAGCTAGAGCAAGACCTATGTAGGTCATGAGATGCAATGAGAGCATCAGATTTGTGGAATTTCGACTATTATATTTAAAGAATATTATTGTGGTCCCATGAGTAAAGTGATGCAAAGTATGAATTCAGCAAAGTTATGCAGTCATGTATGGGTACGGCGTGTGAAGATTGATATGGTGGTCGTATGATGGAAACATGCTAGGCAGGAAATTCCGGATGTTGGAATTGGGTCTAATGGATTATTTACTCTTATAAAGGAGTATATCTATAGAGTTATCGAGCTAATGTGCTCAAATGAGTTGTGGAAGCACAGGAAGTTGCATGAGATGTTAAAGCAGTGATTTCAGACTACTTCAGTGTAGTTCTCAGCACGTTCGAGGACGAACGTATGTTTAAGTGGGGGAGATTGTAACGACCCAACCGGTCGTTTTGAGCTACGGTGCGTCATTTAGCAGTTTGAGGCCATGAGCAGCTTCATCTCAGGTATATTGACTTGTGTGTATGGTCAGAATTAAAATTCAAGAAGTTTGGAGTCAAATTTAAATGAAAATTCTCATTTTCGAAGCTTAAAATTGAAGAAATGAACTAGGATTGGAATTTTGAGTATACGACCTCGAAATTGGGATCTGAAGGTTGAAACTGGTTCATATGATGATTTTGGACTTGGGCGTATGCCCGGATCGGGTTTTGGATAACCCGGGAGCGTTTTGACGCATATTATGGAAGATAGCATTTTAGAAGAAATTACATCAGTTTGGCTTAAAATGCATTTTAGTGTTATTGATGTCCGTTTGGGATTTCGAGACTGGGAGTAGCTCCGTATGGTTATTTTGGATTTGGCAGCGCGATCGGAAGTGAATTCGGAGGTCCGTAGGTCATTTTGGAGTCGTTTGGCTAAAGATAGAAAATTGAAGGTTTTTGAGAAAATTGGACCGAAAGTGGAAATTTTGATATCAGACTCGAAATTCAAATCTTGTGGTTCATATAGCTTCGTTAGGTGATTTGGGACTTAGGAGTGTGTCCGGAATATTTTTGTGATGACCGGTGTTGAATTAAGCTTGAATTGGCAAAGTTAGTATTTTGGCAAATTCCAGTTGATAGGAATGGAATTCTGAAAATTTCTGTAGCTCTGTTATGTCATTCTGGACTCGTGTGCAAATTTTAAAGTCGATCGGACTTGATTTGATAGGTTTCGGCATCGGAAATAGAAGTTGGAAACTTCAAGTTCATCAAGCTTGGATTGGAGGTTAATTCATAATTTTTGTTTTGTTTGATGTGATTTGAGGCCTCGAGCGAGTCCGTAATGTGTTTTGGAACTGGTTGGTGTTACTGGTCGGGGTCTCGGGGGTCTCGGATGTGTTTCGGATGCCCAACGGGTCATTTTTGGAAGATTTTTGCCGTTTTGAGCATAAATGTAATGATCCAAAGGTCTATTTTTTGTTCTAGAGATCCAAATTTGATTTCGAGACTTCGAGAATTTAAATAATGAATTATAGGACTGATCTGGAAATTTTGGTTTAATTTCATCGAGTCGCGATTGGGTTTTTGACGTGAAATGTGAGTTAATTGTTTAACGTGCGAAATTGACGTTAGATTGAGCAAATGAGATCCAAATTCAGTTATTTTTGAACCACTGGATCCGTATCGAAATTACGGAGCCATAGGAAAAAGAATCGTCAAATTTCGAGTTCGTATGATGGAGTTAGAACCATTTTGGTGCAAAATGGTTATGCTGCAATTTTTTTTGAATAAGCTGCTGCATTTAATGAATAGTGAACAGTACCCATGCGTGAACCCCCGTGAATAGTAATCGCGCGGGTGAACAGTGAACAATGTCCCACGCGCATGAACAGTGTCCACGCGTGAACAGTCCCACGAAAATTCTGGGCAGTATATCCGCGATTTTGGGTCATTTTCCTCCATTTTGTTTGAGCAACTTGAGAGCTTTTGGACAGAAATGAACGGGGAATCGCTGGGATATCATCGGGAAATTATCGGGGGTAAGTTTCTTGGCCTAAATGCGTTTGTTTATCGTGAAATCCGTGATTATTTTACAGTGAATGGAGGATTAATGGAGAGTTTTAGCCCTAGGCCTAAATTATAGAAAATCATTGATTTGAATGGGCAAACGGAGTCCGATTTTGATAAATTTTATATGCACGAACTCGTGTTGAGATAAGGAACCCGAATATATAACTTTTGTACTTTTTCGAGAAGCGTACCGAAAGTCGAGTTTTGGCAACTTGTGGGTTTTGGTGTATTTTGAATTGTTTTGATTGGGTAATGCCCAATTGGCCTATTTTGATGTGATTCCATTGATTTTTATCAGATACTACACATGTGGAGGCCGACATTCACGGAAAGAGAGTTGTCTCTTAGCGGTTTTGTGCGGGAGTCGAGGTAAGTGGCTTGTCTAACCTCGTGTGGGGGAACTTTCACCCCTAGGATATTATGTGATAGTTCAAATGCCTTGTACGCGAGGAGACGGGCGTGTACATGCGCTGGTTGTTGTAACACACACTTTACTTGAATTGTCCGATTAGTGATATTCCTGCTCTTAGCTGATAAAAGCGTTACTTTTACCCGGTATTTGTTAGAAAAGTATGATTAGATAGGATTCAACATGTTTAATTGCCTAGTTGACTTACTTGAACTTCTTGATAAATTGTTGGCACTAGTTTTTGGTGAAGTTTTAATTAAACATATTATATTCTCTCTGTATGTTTTCTTTATTTGATGTGTTGGTGGATTGCGGGTTCGATTCCCGGAGATCCCAGGGCTGTGGGTTCGATTCCCGGAGACCCGAAGTGATATTGTTTATGCCCTGTGTGTTTTCTTTAATTGATGTGTTGGTGGACTGCGGATTCAATTCCCGGAGATCCCAGGGCTGTGGGTTCGATTCCCAGAGACCCGAAGTGATATTGGTAGGGACTGCGGGTTCGATTCCCGGAGATCCTGAGTTATTGGTAGGGACTGCAGGTTCGATTTCCGGAGATCCTGAGTTATTGGTAGGGACTGCGGGTTCGATTTCCGGAGATCCTGAGTTATTGGTAGGGACTGCGGGTTCGATTCCCGGAGACCCAGAGATACTGTTATTGGGACTGCGGGTTAAATTCCCGTAGCTCCTGGATTGTTGATTACAGAGTGGGACTGTGGGTTCAATTCCCACAGGTCCTGGACTTGCTGATAGAGTATTTATTGAGTTATTTACTTGATGCTAGTTTAAATTGTAGACGGTTGCAGAATCACTTTACTGTCGTCATTTCGGATTCATTATTATTTAAACTGCTTATTATTGTTATCATCATTATATTATTGTTCTCTATCACGACCCTAGTTCACCAATCGTCGAGGTTAGGCTTGACACTTACTGAGTACCACCGTTGTGTACTCATGCTACTCTTCTGCACACTTTTGTTGTGCAGATCCAGGTGCTTCAGGACATGCTCATACTAGGTGATTAAGCAGCACTTTGGGAGACCTCGAGGTATGATCTGCTACGTCCGCGGATCCGGAGGCCCTCCTTCTATTCTCATAGTATTAGTAGATGTTTTCCTTCATTTCGTTGTTAGATACTCTTCACACATAGAGCCACAGTTGTATACTCTCTTTTAGTCTATGTTGCCCGTGGTATTCCGGGTCTTGGTGGTGTTTTATACAGTGTGTTGACGAGTGTATGTGCCAAGCGGCACGGATTACATTCCTATTTATATCATTTTCCGCTATTTCTTGTTTAAAGTTCATATACTTGTACATTCCGCAAAGTGTTAGGCTTACCTAGTCGTGGGGACTGGGTGGCGTCATGTCATGTTCATGATTGGTAAACTAGGGTCGTGACATAAAAAAAAGAGGAAGTTAAATTGGGTCTTTTCTTTAATTTGAAACAACTAGGCCCAAAACTTAAAAAATACCCAATTCCATCACCTTAAGCCCGCCCAACACCCAAGACCCGACCTGTTGCACCCAAAGCCCAAACAATTTCCCCCTTTCTTCATTTTTCATTAATTTTCCTATCTCTAACAAAAACCCTAAAGAACACTCTCTCAAAGGCTCCCTTTCATCTTCAGCGGCCCCAGAAGCCGCCGACAACCCTCACGCCGCCGACCATCGGCCCGCCACCAAGCAACGACAATCCTTCAGCTTTGAAACCTCCATCGACGCGTGCTCTCTTCAACAAGCGAGAAGCTCTGCCAAACCAGCTCGCCAGCCAGTTCCACCCTCATCAGCGCCTCACCTCCCTCACAGCTACCAGAATTGTTTCCTCCAAACGACCTCACTATTTCTTCGACCATCGAATGACCACCTCCATCAACCTCCAGTCCTTCGCCACCAACGACCTTTCATCTTCTTCTTTTTCACGTCGCAGAAACCAGCGACCAAACGAACGCGAAACAGATGTGCAACGACAACCTCTCTTCTGCCTCGAACATCCGTCGCCAGACCGAAAAACACACACTCACCCATACGCAGTGATATTCCTCCAATTCCAGCCTCGAGTTCGAACAGTTGAAGTCGCTGATTCCGGTCTAGATGACTACTGTAGCGCGCTCGAGAATTTTTCTATTTTTAGAGCTCTATTTTCGGTATATTTGCTCTAGATTTTCGATAATGAAAGGTCGGCTATTTCAAGTTATATTTCTTTTATCCGAGTTTCAATTCGCTCGATTTTTGGATATGAAATCAGTGTATATGCTTGAAATCAGTATTGGCGTCGTGGTTATGACGTTTTTTATTTTGATTCATTTTTTCTTTCGTCTGTGTTTTAATTTATCTTTGTGGTTTGTTGACTTCGTATGTGTTCAGCCATGTTTGGTCTCGAATTTTTTATCTCAATACTCGATCTTGTGTCGACATAGAGATAAATTATCTGTCTATGCTGAAGTTTGATTTGAATTTGCACAATAAGTTGAGTTGTTGTTCTTCTGGAATTTGTCTATTATTGGTTTGAGTTCAAATAACATTTGAATTTGAATTCCTGTTTCCATTGTTCTTGTTAGTCATTTGATGTCGTCTTGTTCTCCTACTACCCGTTCTTTCAATTTCTTTGTCTTCACTGTTAATTGATTTTGTTTGGGTTTGTTTAAATCCTAATGTGCTTTTTGCTGAATGTGAATGGATAATTGGATAGTTTTGAATTTAAGATTACACCTTAGTTGAGTTTATTTCAGAACTTAGGTTGGTTATAGCTGTTACAGTTTGAAAGGGAAAGGTGTAGGACATTAAGTTCAATAGGTTTTCGGTGATTCCAGGGGTTAGTTTGAAAATTATGTTATTCAGTAATTAATTAGAGGCTGATAATAATTTTATGGGATAACTAAATAGTAGTTTAGGGGTTTGTGTAGGAGTCTGCTAGTTTTAGATACGGAGTACACTATTAATTAATAAGAATTAAGTGAGTAGAAATTAGGTACTCATTTAATATTTAAAAACGGACTAGCTGGCACCAATGGATGCCTATTAAAAGGCAGTAGACATTTTTATGGAAAAGGGAAGATAGAAAGAGAATCTGAGGATGTTTTACATAATCTAAAGCTGAAAGACACATTTTTGATAAAGAGAGTGTGAGAAATCAGATTTCTGAAATATAAATGGCGAAAGAAAAAGGATTTCTGTTTCATTGGATTCCAATTGCATTTCTCTTGATTTCTTCATTCTAAAAATGATTCTGAATCATTCTGGAAATTAAAATGTGTTTATCTTGGGTTAGACAAGGTTTTAATATGAGTTTTGAGAAGGTTTACTACTCCGTTGATTCAGAATTGAATTGTTTGGTTTTAATCACTGAATCTGGGTTGTTTGTTTTTGTGTGCTGCTGCTTTTACTGATGATCTTCCTCTCCTTCTTCCTTTCCAATTCTAGGTACCTGCTCCTGAACCTTTATCATGATGTTTGGTTTGAAGTTGAAATGAAACTTGGAGTTTAATAGTTTCAACATGCTTGGATTAGTTTTGTTTAGTCTCATTATGTGGAAACAACACGGCTTAGACACTACTAATGTACTGTAGGTTCATTAGAAAGGGTTGTCTTTAGCTTGTAATCAACATAGAGTTAGTTTCTTAGTTCTCGTTGTTATAGCTACTTTTGGACTGTTGGAAAGAAACTCGATGGTCACCTATCAAGTGGACCCTCAGTAGAGTTTTGCCTAGATTATATTATATTTAATTTCTTGTCGCATCTGCGTTCATGTTGTCACATAGTCGATGTTGTTGGGTCTCTGTTCTAAAATTCTTAATTCTATATCAAGAAGATGTGTTAATTAAAGGTTCACTTTTCTCCCTTTTTCTTATTCAATAATAAATACTATGTTCTATTATTTCTTTCTAATGTTTGGATGTGCTTAGTAAATTTACTTTATTTGGAATTTAGCTTGACAGATGCTTGTATATTAAAGATGAATAAATTAATGTGAAGCAGGTTAGGTAACAATTTGTTTTCATTCATTTTTACGCAATATTTATTTGATGCAAATGCTTATATTAACTTTAGCCTTGAAGATATTTAATATAGGAAGAAGGTTAGTCACGACGGTGTGGCGTTAAAATTTTGTGAATATATTTCCATTTCTTTGCGTTCATTATTTTACTATTTTAGGTTTTGTTTTAAATTCTTTTAGTTTGCTATTAATTTTATTTATGCTTAGAATTCGAGGCATGCCATTTAGCGAATTTTCATGGCCCTCGCAAAGTTAAAATGTCGTGATATAAAATTGAGTTTCGAATTAGGTAGCGGGTTCAAGCTAAAAGGACCCTCCTTTTGTTTGAATTCGGACTTAAATTCGAAATTCGAATTTATATATTTGGGATATAGGGGATTAATTAATGGATATAAAATTGGACTTCTAATTAGGTAGCGGGTTCAAGCTAAAAAGTATTTCCTTTTGTTTGGGTTGGACTTGGATTAAGAGTTCAAATTTATATTCACGGATTAATTAAGCTTTAGAGACAAAGTGTCACGACCCCAAATCCGGTCGTGATGGCTCCCAGCACATTGCAATGCCGGCCTGACCAATCAATAATAATGACGGAGCTAGGAGCTCGCTTAATCCCATGTAAGCATATCAAAACATGAAACAACAGTGATAGATATATATCAAACAGGGAACCAAGTCCCAAAAACATACCAACTCCCATAGACCGAAGGGTCAAGAGTCAAGAGCCTCTAATGAACATAGTGTAATAATTGTTTACAAAATACCAAGTGCGGAAAGAAATAGCAATACAGAATCAAAAGATAGTAGGAAGGAATATCGGGTCCTGCGGACTCTGCAACTACCTCGAATATCCTACAGAAGTCGCCTCGAATAGCTACCTGGATCACTGCTGAGAGGTACCTGGATCTGCACACAAGGTGCAGGGAGTAAAATGAGTGCTGCCAGACTTAGTGGTAATAAACAGGGGTAAGACAGCGCAGATAAGAAATCCGCAATAAAGCACTATGTAAAGATGTAATCAAATACCCTGTCACCGAATCAATATCAACTGTACCTGTACCAAAAAGTACCAATGTACAGCATAACAGCTATCAGATGTAGGTAAATGGAATGCAATGCATGATATGACCGCTACGGCGCGTAGCCCGATCCAATTTGGGCACCCGTGCTCACTGTGGGGGTTCAGACTCCGGAGGGGCTCCTACAGCCCAAGCACAACATTACTGCGGCATGCAGTCGGATCCAACATATATACCGCTGCGGCGCGCAGCCCAATCCACCACCAGTCAGCTAATATGCAATACAGCATCGCAGGCTCAAAAGTAGTTTTGAAAACCATTTTTATCATTTTTCAGTTGGAAAACAGTAATATCAAGTTCCAGAGGATGGAAATAGCATGATAACAGAAATAGCTACGAACTGGTAGTAAACTAGCATATCAATATCACAAGACAATGATGACGATCCTCGCGGGATCCAATAACTGGCTCACAGCCCACAAGTATACTCAACCGTCCAAGAAAGAGGTTCAACGGCTCGAGAGTAGCCAATATCACAATATAGTATGCAACCATCCGAGAAGGAGGTTCGACGGCTCAAGAATAGCCAATATCATAACACAGTAACAACAGGTCGGACTAAGCTATAGTCCCCAAATTCACAATCGACCCCGCACTCACAAGAGAGTACGTGTCTCGCCGCCATACAGCGCCACAAAGTGATATACCGGGGTTTCGAACCCGCTGGTCATCACCCACATCTATTACTCACCTCCATACAGCGCAACGACTACTCCGCAATGCCCTTGCCACGAGGATCAAGCTCCGCACGCGTAGAATCTGATCAAATACAATAAATACACATCAAATTAGACTAATGGAACGATACCCAGTCAAAACAACTCAATATACACCGAAATTCACAAAGTTGCCAAAACCCGACTTTCGGTACGCTTCTCGAAAAATTACAAAAGTTACATATTCGGAACCCCCGTCTCAACACGAGTCTAGGCATATTAAATTTACCAAAATCGGACTCCATTTGTCCACTCAAATCCTTGTTTTTCTAAAGTTCAAGCCTAGGGTTAAATCCTCCATAAATTACCCCAAATTCCTCCATTTTCATGATATAATTGCATAATATTATCAATAATAATCATAATACGAGTCCATAGTTGATTACCTAATGTTTTCCCATTGAATTTCTCTTCAAAATCGTCTAAATCGTCTCTTAAGCCGAGACCCCAAATGTTGAAATGTTCATCAGATGCACAAATGATGCTGGGGCATTGGTCAGCCCAAAAGACATCACAAGAAACTCGTAATGACCATATCGGGTCCTAAATGCAGTCTTCATAATATCCGAGTCCCTGATCTTCAGCTGATGATAGCCTGAACGAAGATCAATCTTAGAAAACACCCTCGCACCCTGTAACTGATCAAACAAATCATCTATGCGCGGTAGAGGGTACTTGTTCTTCACTCTATCACTTTGTTCAATTGCCTATAATCAATACATATTCGCATGGAACCATCTTTCTTTTTAACAAATAACACCGGCGCACCCCACGGGGAGACACTAGGGCGGATGAAACCCTTATCCAGAAGCTCCTGAAGCTGCTCTTTCGGTTCTTTCAACTCAGCTGGTGCCATCCGATAAGGAGGAATGGATATGGGCTAAGTACCCGGCACCAAGTCAATGCCAAAATCAATATCCCTATCTGGTGGCATGCCCGGCAGGTCTAAGGGGAATACATCTGGAAAGTCCCTCACAACAGGTACAGTATCAATGCTAGGAGACTCAGCTCCCACATCTCTCACGAAGGCTAAGTACGACAAACACCCTTTTTCAACCATCCTCTGAGCGTTTAAGAACGAAATGACACGGTTAAGGACGAAATCAGTCGAACCCCGCCAGTCAATGTGAGAAATACCAGGAATGGCCAACGTAACTGTCTTAGCATGAGAGTCCAATATAGCATGGTACGGAGACAACCAGTCCATACCCAATATAACATCAAAGTCCACCATCCCCAACAATAACAAATCTGCCTGGGTCTCCAGACCCCCAATAGATATAACACATGATCTATAGACATGATCCACAACAATCGTATCACCCACGGGAGTGGATACATGAACAGGTAAATCAAGACTACCACGAGTCGCACCCAAATGATGTGCAAAATAAGAGGACACGTAAGAATATGTGGACCCTGGATAAAATAGAACAGAGGCATCTCTGTGACAGACAGAAATGATACCTGTAATCACTGCATCGGAGGCAACTGTATCACGCCTGTCGGGAAGTGCATAGAACTGTGCCTGGCCGCCACTAGATCTCTCCTCGCCTCTGGGGCGACCACGAGAAGACTGACCTCCACCTCTACTAGCCTGAGATGGTGCTGAAGAGGATGGCTGATCCCTCTGCTGAGTCCTGCCCCTACGGAGTCGAGGGCACTCTCTCCTCATGTGGCCAAACTCACCACACTCATAACATACACCTGGTGCTGGAGAAGTATGTGCTGCACTCTGGGCTGGGAGGGCACTAAGTGATGACTGACCCTGCTGAAACCCCTGTCGACCACGACCATAAGAACCTCCGCTCTGCTCAGGGCGGCCTGAATGAGAAGGTCTAGATGAGCGACCTCTGCTCTGCTGGGGATGCCCTCTGGATGGAGCACCACTTAAACTACCAGAACCACGAGGCCTCTTGGCCTCCCGCTCCTCCCTTTCTCGGCGACGATCCGCCTCAATGGAGCGTGCCATATTAACAACCTGCTCAAAAGATGATGACAAAACTCGCTCTCTAGTCATAAGAATGCGGATAGAGTAGTTGAGGCCATCAATGAACCTCCTGATCCTCTCCCTATCAGTAGGGATCATCCATGTGGCATGCCTAGCCAACTGCGTGAATTTGAGCTCATACTAGGTCACAAACATGTCGCCCTGAACCAACCACTCGAACTGGCGACGTAGGTCCTCGCGACGAGAGTGAGGTACATACTTCTCTAGGAAGAGAGTAGAGAACTGCTGCTATGTGAGAGGTGCTGCTCCTGCACGCCTACGCCTCTCAAACTCCTCCCACCAATCGAATGCGGGACCAGTGAACTGAAAGGTAGTAAATGAAACTCCGCTGGACACAAGAATACCAGCCGTACTCAGCATCCTCTGACACTTATCCAAGAAACCCTAGGCATCCTTGCCCTCAACGCCACTGAAACATGGTGGCTGAAGTCTACCAAATCTCTTAAGACGACGCTGCTCGTCATCGGGCATAGCCTGAACCATATGCTTTGGAGCTGGTGCAGCTGGAGGAATAACTGGTGCAACCACCTGAGCTGGGACTGCCTCTGGCATCTGAAGTCCCTGAACAACCTGCTCAGGTGTGCGAGCTGTAGGGGTCTGCTGACCACCCCCTGTCTGAGATGTTGCTACAGTAGCAGTAGCTCAAAACTACCTGAGCCAAACTGGAACACACTGATAATATCTAAGCAAGAGTCTCTTAAAGATCAGGAATAGCAATAGATACAGTCTGGCCCTGAACTGGGGCTGTTGGAGCATCAACGACTGGGGGCTGCTCCTGAACTGGTACAACGGGCGGGTCAGCTGGCACTGCATTAACTGCCCTACCTCTACCTATAGCACGACCGCGCCCACGGCCTCTAGCAGGTGGCAATAGAGGTCGTCCACCTCATCCTGATGCTCACGTTCTCGCCATCTGCGAGAGAATAGAATATAGAAGTTCAGTTCTCAGAACTACAAGATCGCACGACAGAGTTCAAGAAAAGCGAAGTGTTTCCTAAAGGTTCGCAGCCTCCCGAAGATAAGTACAGGCGTCCCCGTACCGATCCACAAGACTCTACTAACCGGCTCAAGACTCACGAGGCCTAGTAAACCTAGGCTCTGATACCAACTTGTCACGGCCCCAAATCCGGTCGTGATGGCGCCCAACACATTACTAGGCCTGCCTGACCAATTAATAACAATGACGGAGCTAGGAGCTCGCTTAATCCCATTTAAGCATATCAAAACATGAAACAACAGTGATAGATATATATCAAACAGGGAACCAAGTCCCAAAAACATACCAACTCCCATAGACCGAAGGGTCAAGAATCAAGAACCTCTAATGAACATAGTGTAATAATGGTTTACAAAATACCAAGTGCAGAAAGAAATAGCAATACATTATCAAAAGATAGTAGGAAGGAATATCGGGTCCTGCGGACTCTGCAGCTACCTCGAATATCCTACAGAAGTCGCCTCGAACAGCTACCTGGATCATTGCTGAGAGGTACCTGAATCTGCACACAAGGTGCAGGGAGTAAAATGAGTACTGCCAGACTCAGTGGTAATAAATAGGGGTAAGACAGCGCAGATAAGAAATCCGCAATAAAGCACTATGTAAAGCTGTAATCAAATACCATGTCACCGAATCAATATCAACTGTACCTGTACCAACAAGTACCAATATACAGCATAACAGCTATCAGATGTAGCTAAATGCAATGCAATGCATGATATGACCGCTACGGCGCGTAGCCCGATCCAATTTGGGTACCCGTGCTCACTGTGGGGGTTCAGACTCCGGAGGGGCTCCTACAGCCCAAGCACAACATTACTGCGGCGTGAAGTCCGATCCAACATATATACCGCTGCGGCGCACAGCCCGATCCACTATCAGTTAGCTAATATGCAATACAGCCTCGCATGCTCAAAAGTAGTTTTGAAAACCCTTTTTATCATTTTTCAGTTGGAAAACAGTAATATCAAGTTCCAGAGGTTGGAAATAGCATGATAACAGAAATAGCTACGGACTGGTAGTAAACTAGCATGTCAATATCACAAGACAATGATGACGATCCTCGCGGGATCCAACAACTGGCTCACAGCCCACAAGTATACTCAACCATCCAAGAAGGAGGTTCAACGGCTCGAGAGTAGCCAATATCACAATATAGTATGCAACCATCCGAGAAGGAGGTTCGACGGCTCAAGAATAGCCAATATCATAACACAGTAACAACAGGTTGGACTAAGCTATAGTCCCCAAATTCACAATCGACCCCGCACTCACAAGAGAGTACGTGTCTCGCCGCCATACAACGTCACAAAGTGGTATACCGGGGTTTCGAACCCGCTGGTCATCACCCACATCTATTACCCACCTCGAACCGACGAAAGCTCATGCCCGCAATGCCTTAGCTCCTCGAACCAGCATCCACGCACGTCAAAACTAGCACAAATCAGCACAAATATATCAAAATAGGCTAATGGAACGATACCCAATCAAAACAACTCAATTTACACCGAAATTCACAAAGTTGCCAAAACCCGACTTTCGGTACGCTTCTCGAAAAATTACAAAAGTTACATATTCGGAACCCTCGTCTCAACACGAGTCTAGGCATATAAAATTTACCAAAATCGGACTCCATTTATCCACTCAAATCCTTGATTTTCTAAAGTTCAAGCCTAGGGTTAAATCCTCTATAAATTACCCCAAATTCCTCCATTTTCATGATATAATTGCATAATATTATCAATACTAATCATAATACGAGTCCATAGTTGATTACCTGATGTTTTCCCCTGAATTTCTCTTCAAAATCGCCCAAATCGCCTCTTAAGCCGAGACCCCAAATGTTGAAATGTTTCTGAAATTTTCTAACTTCTGATATAATTAACTCTCTGCGATTTTTGCTTCTGCGGACTATTTCCGCCTCTGCGGAACCGCTTCTGCGACCAAATGGTCGCTTCTGGGAATCCAGGCCTATTTGGCCATTTCCGCTCCTGCGAACCACGGACAGCTACTGTCCGCTTCCGCGCCTCAGAGTCCGCTTCTGCGGACTCGCTTAAGCGTCCAACCTTCCGCTCCCGCGACATCGCCCCTACGGACCAAGCTCCGCTTCAGCGATCCTAGCGCTTCAGCGCTCCCCCATCCGCTCATGCGGACTCGCTCCTGCGCTCCCATTTCTACAGGAGCGAAAACAACAGAACAGAACACAAAACCTGCAATTTTCCATGTCTTTCTCCCGTTTACCCATCCGAAAACACCCCGAGGCCCCCGGGACCTCATCCAAACACGCCAACACATCCTAATACCTTATTCGAACTTGTTCCAATCCTCAAAACACGTCTAACAACATCAACATCCATAATTCACATCGAATTCAAGCCTAAATTCCTTAAAAACTTTCCGAATTACACATTCGATCAAAAACCCGACCAAACGACGTCCGAATGATCTAAAAATTTACGGACATATCCAAAATCACATGACGAAGCTACAAAAATTGTCAGAATTCCATTCCGACCCCTGGATCAAAATCTCACCTACCGTTCGGACTTCGCCAAAATTCCACCTTAGCCAATTCAAGCCTATTTCTACACCGGGCCTCCAAATTCAATTCCGATTGCTCCCCTAAGTCACAAATCACCTCCCGGAACTACCCGAATCATTAGAATCCGATTCCGAGCCATCTAACTAAATAGTCAACTCCAGGTTGACTTTCCATGTTCAAGTTCCCTTCAAAAAGCCTATATGCCTCATTTTCAATCCAATTCACTCCAAACTCACCCGATAGTCTCTACCACTGATATAAAAGCATAAAACATATAATTACAACATAACAGGGTGGTAATTCCCATGATGACGGGACGGGTCGTCACACAAAGATAGAAAATTTACTTACTTTAGTTGGGCCATAACAAATAAAAATGAGTCGAGGCTCGCCAAATAAAATATAATTGCGGGGCCCTCATTAATTACCTAATAAAATAACTTAAAAACTCGGGACGGGCGGTTTAACAAATTTCACGGCCTTACGAAAATATATAATACGCTAGTTGCTTTAGGCGCGATTTCTAATAATCTCACCTTCTTAAATACGGGTTTGCATTTTATGAGATCCAAATCCAAATCCAAAAATGTCGAATAAGAATATGTCGAGGATCCGGGTGCATTTCATGTGACGTGATCTAAAAACATGTCCTTAAACGACGTTCATTTTCTTAAAATAAAATAATTTGACAAAAAACGGTAATTAATTCTAAAAAATGCACAAGTAGGATAATATGTATTAAAATCAACTACTTTAGCCAAATATGACAGTTGAGCGACCGTGCTAGAACCACTGAACTCGGGAATGCCTAACACCTTCTCCCGAGTTAACAGAATTCCTTATCCGAATTTCTGGTTCGAGGATTGTTAAATAGAGTCATTCTTTTCCTCGATTCCGGATTCAACCGGTGACTTGGGACACCATAAATCTCCCAAGTGGCGACTCTGAATTAATTAAATAAATCTCGTTCCGACTGTCCTTTAATTGGAAAAACTCACATCGCGCCTTCGCGGGTTTGCGGAAAAAGGAGGTGTGACAGTATATATGAAACTAGTTACAGATTGTCATGTGTTAAGATACGTAATATATCTAACCGTATATATTTTACATATTACAAATTGGGACTACGAATCATATATATCGAACATATACTATATATTTATAATATTTAATATTTATATTATTAAATACGTATTGGATAGTTATATAATACTATGGTACAAAATTGGTACTGCCCATAAGGAGATATCGTTCATACTAGAAAGGTACTTATCTAATAGCGTATTGAAGGACGTATGACCGTCCACATGAACTTCATGTATATTATATGTGGTTGTCGTATTGATCGTCAATGAATATGATTTCATTCATATACTAGGATGTATCGGCATACGACAACCACTAGATTTATACAAGTATCGTCAACCACACCGTATAGGTAGGCATACTAAGGTGTATCCAAAACGTACTATTTGGATACTAAATGGATATAGTAAGATGGTTCTAATAGATAAATACAATATGATATAAATTAATGTCATATTATTGATTAGTGTAGTATATATACAGGGTCCGCATTGAATGTTGATACTAATAAACGATACTATCATCCTATATTGATATAGGTAGTATAATATTCTATACAGGTATTACTTACGCATTGTTATTTATTAATTGACCAATATAAGCTCATAGTTCAATTACACCAATATGTAGTTGCTATAGGCCGATGCGTATGGCCCTAATATGAATATAACCGTCTAGTATTGTCATAAGACAATTGGTTATTATAGTAATTATATTAACGCATACAAACTTATGCATAGATACCGTGAAATAATTTATAATTTTCATGGTTTATATATTAGACCAAAACGTTAAGGTAATTGTTAATCGATAATATTAGAGTGGCATTATAACTAGGTTAATCGGTTAATATAATTATAGTATAGTCCTATATATTAATCAGTACGATATATGTTTCATATGTAGTATCATTCCTTATTTATTACGTGATTGTCATAAAGTATTCATTCCTAATATATTAACAGATACTGTATATAGGTATACGATTTGCATAAATCTCATAGGTATCATATTCGTGGTTAATGAAGGCTGTATATTGTTACAAGCTTATTATAACCGTATAATAGGATCATATAGTAATCCTATAATTGTACTATATATTAGTCCTATAGTTGTGTTGGATCATATAGTAATCCTATAATTGTATTATATATTAGTCCTATAGTTGTGTTTAGTAATATATTCTGTTATATTTTAAACGTATTGGATAAATCGCGTATGGCCACTCGGTAAGTCCTATAGTATTGTAATGAGTCCAATGGACCAGTAATCTGGACTACATGTAATCGTATATAATAGACATGGTAAGTTAAAATTATATGGTATACAGTCATAACGGAATGATTACCACCCGGCACATGAATAATAGTTATATATTCATGTGCTAGTTCCCGGTATATATAGATATTGTTATGAAATAATAAAAGAAGAAAGAACAATACTGCATAGAAAGAGAGAGAGGGAATTCTGATTGAATTTTGGGATGATTTACAATGAGGTAGACCCATCTATTTATAGGAGAAATATGACTTAGTCACAAAGTAAAACTCTCCACAAGATAGACATTCATTCCAAATAGAATTCTTTTCTTAACACTCCCCCTTGAATGTCTACTCAATAAGTACTGTGCCTCATTAAAACCTTAACTAAAATAAAACCTAATGGGGAAAAAAATCTAGAGAAGGAAAAAGAGTAAACATATCTAATAATACGCCTTTTGGTTGCCTCGTTAAAAACCTCGCAAGGAAAACCCAGTGGGACAAAACCTTGTAAGGAAAAAAGAGTGCAACGCGCATTAACTCCCCCTGATGAGAGCATCAATTCACATCCTTAAGCCTTCACATTGCAATCTTGTGCACTAACTTCTTGAAGGTTGACGTCGACAAATATTTTATATCAGTTTCAATATATTTTCATAATGACATGACATAGAGATCTCTTCATTCATATATTCAGGTACCTGAATCTCTCATGAGATATTATGAAGTGTTATGTCATGTGATCTTCTGGATCACTTGCCTCCTTTTATTATGATCATTTTGATCATTTGCTCATCTTCTTTATCAAGAAGTTTATTTGAAACCGATTGTCTATACGCTTTAAGCTTACCATAGACTTTGTCCTTCTAGGACTTAATATGAGCATTTGCAATGAGAATATAGTTACTTTATTTGGGTCAGCAAATGCGTCTCGCATGCTTTGCAATAAATTGCACATGAATTATCCTTTTATGAACTTCAAGTTCATATTATTTTATTCAAGGATCTAGATGTATAAATGATAATTCATTCCATGTAACATTTTCTCAACGGTTGTATCTTGTCTCTCCCTCATGTTAGAAAAACTAACTTGTTTCCTCAACTTTGAGAACCCATCTTTGTGCGTCATGGTGTTAATCAAAATATACATTGCACATAAATAATAATAAGATGGAACTATTTGGTTCCTGACCCTGAACCACTTGTGAGGGGAGAAAATAATATACTTTCGTATATAACTATATCAAACTGATATATATAAACTTTGTTCTCATAAGCAATAGTTTCGCTATTAAGTGGAGGCACTCAATAAATCATTTTTCTAAACCAGCTGTGATGTAAACCAACTTATCAAGATGAACTTCTTGAATAGAAAATCTGGAATATGCTCTAAATTAAATTATTGAGCAAGTTACCTCAAAAACACCATGTTGCGGGTTAGCAATAATCGCACATGTAACCATCTCATAGATGCATCTTATGTGGTATACATGGCGGGTGAATGAGCCCATATTCACCTTTGATATTTCCAGCATTCATGGGATTCAATCCCAATTTTAGTTGATATATTAATTAATGAGAACATGCACATAAAAGAATTCGTAAAGAACTTTCTAGTTCTTTAATATTTACCCATGTGAATTCTCTTTATTTTTGCACATCATGCTTAAATTGATATGGGTAAATCAATTATTTCAACTGAATAAATTATCAATATTGACAAACTTCAAGTTTACACCATGATGTGTGCAATTATGAATGAACTCCAAGTTTATTATGATATGGGTTTTCATATCAATAAATATCCACTTCATTGTGGTGTTCTTTTGTTTATGTAGTACAAATTGGAGAATAAAGTGGGTAGCGTTTCACATACATATTACCCCGCTACAAGTTGTAGTGATAGAAGATATTAAATCTTTCCTTTATAGTCTCAATATAATCAACCGCTCTTGCGTATACTTTGGAAACTGAATAAGTTTTTTTGAGACGTACTACAACACAATACCTTATTGGTAATTAATTGTGTTTCTCCAAAATAGTAATAATTGGTTGTTCCAGAGCTCTCAATTAATTTTGTACTACCACAAATCCATCAATATCCATGTGGTGAATACCTCTTTTAAAGAGAAAGTTATACCATTATGTGTATGGTCAAAATTATATGCAAGATTTGGTTCTTGCATTATCGTTGTCTTTTAATAATCACAATGCCAAAGTATTTTGGTGTACAATAGGTACGTGACCAATGACTATTCATGCCATAATAATGACATTATTTTCTTATATCATCTCAAACCTCCTTGGAGGTGAGTGTGGTGTAATCACTACCACTAGCACATTTATATTCTTCCAAAAACGAATATATATTCATAAATTAGATGTTTTCTCATTCACGTCATGAATGGACCATAGTCATCTGTATGTGCTTTATAAAATCTCATGTCAAATAGATGACAAATATTTTCACAAAGTGTGGGATTATTTTGAGAATACTTATTATTCTCATTGCCACAATGATGATGATATAATTTCGTCTATTGCCACGTCCATATCCATTGATTATCATGGTAATAATTTTGTCTTCTTTCAGACTTATTACATACTGCTATCACATTCTCTAAAGGGAATGAGAATGGAGCAAATTCAATGGGACGGGTTTTCAATTCTTTGCCTATAATTATACATGAATTTTATCATGGCAAGACATAGAAATTTTACCACTTTATGTGGGTGTAATTTCTTAAAAACTCCATTAGAGTTATAATCAAACTTTGTTGTCTTTGCCTGTATATAAAATCAAATTATAGAATTTCAAGAATTTAAAAGAGAAAAGTAAAATACTTACCTTAAATCCAGAATTTTAATCATGAAGGAAGTTCATGAAACAATTGACAATCATTATGCTCTATCCCAAAGTTTCTACTCAATTCGTTAGAGTCTCGTGCTGATAACGTGTTATGAAATAATAAAAGAAGAAAGAACAATACTGCAGAGAAAGAGAGTGAGGGAATTATGATTGAATTTTGGGATGATTTACAATGGGGTAAGACCCATCTATTTATAGGAGAAATATAACTTAGTCACAAAGTAAAACTCTCCACAAAATAGACATTCACTCCAACTAAAATTCTATTCTTAACAGATATAATAATGTTAAGGATTTATTATTACATATCAATTGCTATATGTACGGTTAATCCTATACGATACATATATTTATCAATAGTAGACCATACTATTGGCCTACTAGGATGAGTGTTTGATCCATTAGACTATATATGTATTTTATTTCAAATATCTAGTAATTGACTGTGACGATCCAAAGGGTCATCACTTGTTTTATTAATCATTTCGAGCTTCTGAGGTCATGAAAACCTCATTTATAGTTGCCTCGATTTGCGTGCACAGTTCGGGCGCGAAGCTGGAAAATTTTTATGTTGAAATATGTGAAATATGTGAAAAATTTGAAGAATTTTGATATTAATATTGATATGGTTGACTTTGGTAAATATTTTTGGTAAACAGACCCGGACCCGTGATTTGACGGTCTCAGAAAATCCGTAGAAAAATATGGAACTTGGGCGTATGCCCGGAATTGAAATCCGAGGTCTAGAACCCCAGTAAAAGAATTTTTCTGTTAAATTGTTTTCTGAAAATGTTTAAGGAAAATGAAACTGAATTTTTATTAAAAAGTACTGGTATCGAGCTCGTATTTTGGTTCCGCGCCCGGTACAAGTCATATATATTGGTTAAGCGCTTCCTGTAAAGTTTGGTTGAAAACGGACGCCGTTTGACGTGTTTCGGCCTTAAATTGGAAATTTTGGAAATTATGAAATTTGAAAGAAATATTGAGTTTTAAGGCTCAATTCCTTGATTTTGATGTTATTTTGGCGATTTGATCGCGCGAGCAAGTTCGTATGATGTTTTTGAGTCAGTGTACATACTTGGTTTGAATCCCCGGAGGCTCGGGTGAGTTTCGGATAGGTAACGGGATGGTTTTGGACTTGGAAATGCAGCAGAAATTCTGCAATTTTTGCACAGAGATTTTCTTCTATGCGATCGCATAGGAGTAGCTGCGATCGCGTAGAGCAAAGTTTAGAAGTCCTGAAAATCCTTCTATGCGATCGCATTACTGTTCCCGCGATCGCATAGCTTGCCATTTTTCCTTTACGCGATCGCATACCATGTAATGCGATCGCATTGTGTAAAAAGCCAGCCCTTTTATTTCTCCTCTATGCGATTGCATAGTGTGTCCTGCGATCGCATAAGGTAGCCTGCCCATTCTATGCGATCGCAGCTTCTTCAATGCGATCGCAGAGTACAAATGACCTTACTCTATGCGATTGCATCAGTAGCTCCGCGATCGCATAGAACAAATTTATGCCCAGTGAATTTAATCCCAAAACAGAACAGAAACGAGATAAAAATCTCATTTCTGTTCAACCCTTTTCTCCACAGCTCCTTGGGCGATTTTTGAGCGATTCTTCATCAAACTTCTTGGGTAAGTGATTCTTAACTCGTTTTTCTTCATTTTCCATCAATATTATTTGAATTCCTAAGCCTAAATAGGTGTAAATGGGTAGAGAAATTGAGAATTGAGTATAGTAAGGGTTTTCAAAGAATTTGCGATCTAGACCTCGTTTTGGAGTCGAACTTAAGAACAAATTGTATATTTGAACTCATGGATGATTGAGTGAACTTATTTTGGTTCGAAACTTGAGTTTCGATTATGTGTGCCCGGGGTCGATTTTTACTATTCCGGGCAGAATGTTGTAAAAATCATAGTTAGCTATAAGAACTAGTTTGTTAAGTAGAATTGATGATATTAAATCAATTGTGTATATATACGATTGGATTGGAGCCAAATTCGAAAGGAAAAGGAATTGCTACGGATTGAATCGTTCGTAAACTTTCGAGGTAAGTGTTTGTTCTATCCTAGCTTGAAGGAATAGGAATTTAGTTAAGTATGAATTGTAGATTAAGAGTTATTGGTGTCACACCGGTAATGGAGATAAATTGTTGAATTATTATCAATTATTGGTTCAAAACCGGTAATTATAAATATTGTTGATGCAGAGATTATTGGTTAAATGCCGGTAATATATATATATATTTATGAAATGGGATCGTGTGGCGCGCCGACCACTTATATGATAAGAAATGGTATCGTGTGGCACGCCGACCACAAAGTGATTTTAATCTTGGCACTGGCCATAGTTGCCGGTAGCCTATTGATATATTTGGGAGCGGGTGGTACGCCTACCACAAGGTATAAATTATTGATACAATTGGGAGCGGGTGGTACGCCTACCACAAGATATAACTTATTGATACAATTGGGAGCGGGTGGTACGCCTACCACAAGATATAATTTATTGTTACAGTTGGGAGCGGGTGGTACGCCTACCACGAGATATGAAATGAAAAAGGAATTGAGACGTGAAAGTAAGATTTATTATGTTGACTAGATTACTCTGGATAGTATGAGTTATTGATTGTTATTTCAGAGTAGAGTCTTTCCTTATAAATGTTTTGTATATATATATATATATATATATATATATATATATATATATATATATATATATTGCAACCGTACAGGTTTATGTGGGTGACTGGCCTTAGTCTCGTCACTATTTCGCTCGGATAGGCCAGGCACATACCAGCACATGGGGTCGGTTGTGCTGATACTACACTCTACGCTCTTTTTGTGCAGATACAGGTTACGGACAGCAGAAGCGGCAATAGCGATTGTGGATATTCCGACTACTGAGACTACGAGGTAGTCTTGCAGGCGTCCGCAGGACCCGTTGTCTCTTCTATCTATGTTTTTCATTCTGTTATCTCATGTATTCGAGATAGACAACTTATATTTCTTTCAGACAATTGTGTGTATTATTCTTAGAAGTTCGTGAGTATTGTGACACCAGTCTTGGGTAGTGTATCATGTTTGAGTTCCTTTATCATATTTGATAAGATTGACTAAGTCTTCCGCTAAGTTTAATTATTCCGCTGTAATTTATATGTTTTATTTTTAAAGTCTTAATAAGAGTTTGGTAACTAATGCAAATGTAAGTAATATTTGGCTTGCCTAGCTTCCACTAGTAGGCGCCATCATGACTCCCGATGGTGGGAAATACGGGTCGTGACAAGTTGGTATCAGAGCACTAGGTTGCACAAGTCTCACAACTCACGAACAACCTTAGTAGAGTCCGAGGGATCGGTATAGAGACGTTTGTATTTATCCCCAGAGGCTACAGAGTTAGGAAAAATATTCCCTTTATTCTTTCTAGTCGTGCGACTTGATCTTTCAAATGTTAATTGAACTTCTACTCTGTTCTTCCGCAGATGGTAAGAAAACGTGCATCCTCATCTACTGACCAGCAGCCCGATGTCCCAGCAGTGGCAGCTCTCGCTAGGAGCAGAGGCCGGGGCCAAGGCCGTATCAGAGGCCGTGGTAGGGGTAGAGCTCAGCCCCAGGCAGCTACCCCAGAGGTGGAGCCTCATATTGAGATTGACGAGGAGGTTCCAGTCCCAGCGGCTCCAGTGGGCCCAGCTCAGGTCCCAGGAGAGGCTTTATTTACCCCGGATCTTCAGGATGCTTTGGTTTGGATAGCAGGTTTTATGGACAATATCACTAAAGTAGGTTTATTACCAGTAGCACCAGCCACTTCTCAGGCTGGGGGAGGTAATCAGACTCCTGCTACGCGCACTCCGGAACCAGTAATTCCCCAGGCTCAGGTTCCTGTGATTCAGCTAGTTGAGGCAGCTCAGCCTGTTATTGTGATACCGTCTAATGATGGTGCACTATGTCCGCTGACGCGTTATGGAGATTGGACAGAATTACCAAGCTGTTCACTACCACATTCAGTGGCACTCCTTCAGAGGATCCACAGGATTTCCTATATAGTTGTCACGAGGTTCTCCGTACTATGGGCATTGTGGAGACTAATGGTGTGGACTTTGCTACTTTTCGATTATCTGGTTCTGCCAAGACTTGGTGGAGGGATTACTGTCTATCCAGGCCAGCGGGATCAGCATCTTTGACTTGGGGCAATTTGCCAGACTGTTGTTGGAAAAGTTCCTTCCAGCAACTCAGCGGGAGGCTCTGCGCAGACAATTTGATCGTCTTCATCAGGGTTCTATGTCTGTCACACAGTACGAGACTAGGTTCGTGGACCTGGCTCGTCATGCTATTATCATACTTCCCACAGATCGGGAAAGGGTGAGGAGGTTTATTGATGGCTTAAATCAGCCAATTCGGCTACAGATGGCTATGGGGGCAGGAACTGAATTCACTTTTCAGGAGGCGACTAATGCAGCCCGCCGGATCGAGATGGCTCTGTCACAGGGAGCAAGACATGGATCAGATAAGAGATCTCGTAATTCGGGTAGATTTAGTGGTACCTCGTTCGGAGGTAGAGATTCTCATGATAGAGGCCATCCTCCTAGGCCTTATCAGTCAGCTCTTCAGGTTTCTCACGATGCTTCTGGTGATCGTAATTCTCAGCCACGCTACTCTGATCAGCAGCCTATCAGTGCACCACCACTTCGCTATTTTCAGCAGCCGAGGGCTTGTTTTACGTACGGATCTTGGGCACATTGCAAAGTATTGCCCTTGAGCTTCTGACAGATCTCAGCCAGCAGGGTTCTCGTGCCATGATTCAGGCCCCAGTTCCCTCACAGCCTGCCCAGCCGGCTAGAGGCGGAGGTAGAGGACATAGAGGTGGAGGTAGAGGTCATAGAGGTGGAGCTCAGACCGATAGAGGTAGAGACCAGCCAGCAGCTGATCGTCCTAGAGATACTGCTCAGGGTGGTGGGGCACAGCCCCGATGTTATGCACTTCCCGCCAGACCAGAGGCTGAGTCTTCCGATGCCGTCATTACAGGTATTATTTTGGTTTGTGATAGAAAGGCATCAGCATTATTTGACCCTGGGTCTACATATTCGTACGTGTCTTCCTATTTTGCACCGTACTTGATTCAGCCTAGTGATCCACTGAGTGTTCCTGTTCATGTGTCTACACCAGTAGGCGATTCTATTGTGGTTGATCGAGTTCATCGGTCATGTATTATAAGAATTGAGGGTCTCGAGACCCGTGATGATTTATTGCTCCTAAATATTGTGGACTTTGATATTATATTAGGCATGGACTGGCTATCTCAATATCATGCTATTTTAGATTGTCATGCCAAGACTGTGACTTTAGCTCTGCCGAATTTTCCTCGTATAGAGTGGAAAGGAATTTCAGGTCATACTAGTCGCAATGTTATTTCTTATGTTAAGGCTCGGCGTATGGTTGGGAAGGGATGCCTGGCTTATTTGGCCTATGTCTGTGATTCCATTGCTGAGGTTCCTTCTATTGACTCTGTGCCTGTGGTTCACGAATTTCCTGAAGTATTTCCTTCAGACTTGCCAGGTATGCCGCTCGACAGGGACATTGATTTTTGCATTGAGTTGGCTCCAGGCACTCAGCCCATTTCCATTCCCCCATATCGTATGGCTCCGCCAGAGTTAAAAGAATTGAAGGAGCAGTTGCAGGATTTACTTGAAAAGGGCTTCATTAGACCCAGTGTTTCACCGTGGGGTGCACCCGCATTATTTGTAAAGAAGAAAGATGGTTCGATGAGAATGTGCATTGACTATCGACAGTTAAACAAGGTGACTATCAAAAATAAATATCCACTTCCGCGAATTGATGATTTATTTGACCAGCTTCAGGGTGCCAAGGTATTTTCAAAGATAGATTTGAGATCCGGCTATCATCAGCTGAAGATTAGGGCATCTGATGTCCCTAAGACAGCGTTCCGCACTCGGTATGGACATTATGAATTTCTGGTCATGTCTTTTGGGTTGACAAATGCTCCAGCAGCTTTTATGGAATTAATGAATCAGGTGTTCCGGCCTTATTTAGACTTGTTTGTAATAGTCTTCATTGATGACATATTAATATATTCCCGCAGACAGGAGGAGCATGCGCAACATCTCAGAGTGGCCTTACAGACTCTGAGAAATAGCCAGCTATATGCAAAATTTTCAAAGTGTGAATTTTGGCTAAGTTCAGTTGCATTGTTGGGTCATATTATGACGGCAGCAGGTATTCAGGTAGATCCGAAGAAGATTGAGGCAGTCAAGATGTAAGGCCCCGTAAAAATTTTGTGCATAAAACCTAGTAGCTGTGGTGTCATGGGCCAAATAATGTGTTAGGAATGCGTAGAATTCTTCGCGGCGAGCTTGCAAGCTGCGGTTCGGACCCTTGGTAGTGATTTAAGTGTCAAAATGTAGAGAATAAAGTTTTCCAGAAAAGTGTCAAATATGCGGTCAAGAATGCGACCGCAAACCTGTTATGCGGACCGCATTCTTGCCGCAAAGTTAACAGACGCCTCCCAAAAATCATGTTGAAAATGCGGTCGATATGCGATCGCATAGTGAATCTGCGGTGCACTTTGTGACCGCAGATCAAGAATGCGGATCGCATATTGGTCGCATTCTGTAACAGAACTTGTGTCATTTTGAGGCCATTCTGCGGTCACTATGCGGACCGCATGTTGATTCTGCGGTTGCAAAGTGCACCGCATAATTGACCCGGTCCAGATTTTTGTAACATTTTGACCCGATCTCTTCTTTAATATAACACCTTTCGCCCTCATTTTCTCATATCATCTTACCAAAAATTGGAGAGAGAAGAGAGGGTTTTTAGAGAGAGAAATCTTTCATCTTCAAAGATTGTTCCAACCACTTAATTCCAAGGGATCCTAGGGCAAGGATTCAACTTCCCCAATCATTTCAAGGTAAAAACCCTAACTATTTTCTTTGATTTTCAGTTTTAAATTGGGTAAAGAGAGGTTTGCATATAATAGCTTTTGAAAATAGAATTTTTACACTCATGCATGATTATTGAACTTGATTTCTAGTAAAAAGAAGTGAGTAGAAGTAAGAGTCTTCAAAAACAAGGTTGGCAAGAGTGGGATATCTTGGGTAAGCATAAAGTAGGAAGAAAACTCATCACCAGGTATGTATGGCTAATTTTGATTCTTGTGAAATCGCCTATATGTGTGAAATTTGTTTGGTTAGTGTTAATTTGACGAACTGTGTGAAATTCTGAAACTTGTTGTTGAAATATGAGTGATGTGGTATAGAATATGAACCGAAAATTAAATGAGAGTCGAAATGGGTAAAGAATTGTGAATAATGATTATGATGGCCTATATGGCACCTTGTGTAAAACAAACGAAACGCTTGAGAATTTGTTTATTGTGGAAAGAGATGAAACACTTGAATTGTGGAAATATTGTAACATGGTTGTGATATTGATTTGAAAAATAATTGAGAACATGAAACAATGTTCAAGTTGCTTATTTGAACTTGTTGAAATTGTGTGTAGTACCTTATTTGCTGTTTGAAATTGTTGTGTTTTAAACTGTAAGGCGGGGTCGTGTTGCGCGCCGCAACGTGAGGAAATAAGGTATGGGTTGGGGTGATAAGGGTGGCCGAGGTGATAAGGGTGGTCAGGGGCAATAAGGATGGAAAGCGATCGAAATCGCTATTGAAAATTGATACAAAAATCAATAATGTGAAATTGTGAAAGGAGACAGCAGGAGAGTTTGCAACCTGTGGGGCACTGATTGCCCCTTTGTTTGACTACTTGTGCTTTACATGATTGATTGGTTATTGTTAAATTGGTTGATCGTAGAAAGTGCTTTGTGTTGAGAATTATTTGAAATGAGGAAAATGTGGAAACATGGTTGGCTCGGCTTAATTAATTGTTGATGTAATTTAATGGCTTGAGTTTACTTGGGACAAAGTTTGTCCATACATACCAGTACAATTCAAGTGTACCGACGTCCCTTTTGCCGGGGACGCTACATTCGTGTTATGATTGTAGGTGGATCAGTAGCAGGCACTTCAGCTCATCGGCAGTAGTATCCTTCTCCTTCCACTGCCCGTTTTGGTGAGCCCTTTTCTTCCTTGGGGCCCTGTGTGGTTCATGCCACTTTTGTTTAGATTTCATTTTGGTTTTGTAAGGTATAGCCGGAGCCTTGTTACCGGCAAGTATTGTATTCCCTTTTTTTGTATCCTAGAGGCTCTGTAGACATGTAAACTGTGGGACTCCAGTATTATGTATACATTATGTTATGTCGGGCGTTGTAAAAGCTGCAAACTTGTTAATGAATCACTCGTATGGTTTTATTTGTTTAATGTGAAATCATTCATGGTTAGTAAGATATTTGGTTAATGAGAAACAATCAACACGGGGGTAACGCGTGGGAATGAAAGGCACCCAGGTCCGCTTGACTGGGGCAACCCGGTCAGGCGCCGGTCATGTTCCCCGATTTGGGGCGTGACAAGCTTGGTATCAGAGCCTAAGGTTTTAAAGTGTCCTAGGATGTCTCGGAGCCGTGTCTAGTAGTGCCCTTCTTATAGGTGTGTTGTCGACCACATCAGATAAGTTGGGGGCTACACGGGCATTTAGGAATTTACCTATTTCTTTGTTAATCTATATCGTGCGGTAAAGTGCAATGTGGAAATATCTGTGTCTAATTCGCGCCTTGTTCCCAAATTTTCAGAATATGGCACCTAAGAAGAAGGCTAGACTCGGCCTTAGGGCCAATGCCGGCCCAAGTGCGGTTGTTAATCATGTACCCGATGCCGTGGGAGAGAATGACCCACCAGTCCCGAATTTGCCTGACCCATCTGTTCAAAACCCAAGTGTCCCTATTCCAGTTGCGGCAGAGGATGCCACCATTCCTCCTGCCAGTGTTCCTGACTCAGATACAGTTCCCGCTTCGGGCTCTGGTATCTCTAATGAAGATCTTAGGGGAGCCATTCATATGTTAACACAGTTAGTGGCCGCCCAGGCCCAGAGATCCCATGATGCCCCTGCATCCTCCAGCGGACAGGGAGATTCCTTTGGCTCCAGAGTCCATCAATTCTTGCGATTGGCCCCTCCAGAATTTTCAGGCACCGATCCAGAGGCTGATCCACAGGAATTCCTTGATGAGATATACAAGACCCTCAGAGTGATGAAGGCTACAGATATAGAGGGGGTAGAGTTGGCCTCTTATAGGCTGAAGGGAGCGACACGTTCATGGTTCGAAATGTGGGAGGATTCCCGTGAGGAAGGGAGCCCTCCGGCCAGATGGGATGAGTTCGTAGATGCATTCATAGACCACTTCTTACCTGCTGAGGCAATGGCAGCCCGTGCCACTGAGTTCGAGGTTCTCAAACAGGGCGGTATGAGTGTTTGGGAGTATCACATGGAGTTCGTAAGGTTGTCCAAGTACGCTCCTCATTTAGTGTCGACCATGGATGCCGGGTTCGACGGTTTGTTCAGGGCCTTAGCCCTTTGGTAGTGAATGAGGCCGCCACAGCAGCTTTGCACTCGGATATGAACTATGGGAGGATCGTGGGGTTTGCTCAGGCCACAGAGGCCAGGAAATTGAAGATTCGTGCAGAAAGAGAAAGTAGCAGCAGGGCCCGGTCAATGGGTCATTCAGGAAGATCACTTCCAAGGGAAGGGGTCATCAGGGCCATCCCAGTCATATGCTCAGTCCTCCGCGAGTGCACCGCCATCCGTGCACAGTCATCAGCAGGGCAGTTACTCGAGACCTGGTTCAGACGGCAGGAGGTCTCGTCAGTCTGGTCATCCTGGGGTGAGATCCCAGCAGCAGGGGAGACCTACATGCCCCAAGTGTGGGAGATTTCATACAGAAACTTGCTACCTTGACCTTCCAGTGTGTTTCGGGTGCGGGGTGAGAGGTCACATTCAGCGAGACTGTCGTGCACCCCGTCAGGGTATAGGTAGGGGATCTTCTCAGTCATCCGGTTCTTTAGCTGCTACATCATCAGCGCGTACTCCAGCATCAGCAGGGCGTGGTGCAGCTAGGGGTGGAGCTCGGGGTAGGGGTGGACCTAGCCGATTCTATGCATTGAGTGGCCGCCAAAATGCTGAGGCTTCTCCAGATATTGTTACAGGTATCCTGTCTGTTCGGACTATTGATTGCTATGCCCTTATTGATCCGGGGTCCTCCTTGTCTTATGTTACTCCATTCATTGCTTCAAGTTTTGGGATAGAACCCGAACAGCTTCGTGAGCAGTTCTCTGTGTCGACTCCAATCGGTGATTCTATTACAGCCTCACGAGTCTATAGAAATTGCGTTGTCACGGTGAGTGGTCGTGATACCACAGCCGATCTTATTGAGCTTGAGATGGTTGATTTTGATGTAATTATGGCGATGGATTGGCTCTATTCGTGCATTGCCAAACTTGCCTGTCGAACGAGAGTTATGAGGCTCGAGTTCCCTAACGAGCCAATTATTGAATGGAGAGGAAATGGTGTAGTGCCAAGGGGTAGGTTTATTTCCTACCTTAAGGCTTCGAAGATGATTAAGAAAGGGTGTATCTATCACCTGGTTTGGGTAACGGACACCACCTCAGATGTGCCTACCTTCGAGTCCGTGCCAATTGTGAATGAATTTCTTGAAGTGTTTCCAGATAAGCTTCCAGGCATTCCGCCGGATAAGGAGATTGACTTTGGGATCGATGTTTTGCCGGATACCCAGCCAATATCTATTCCACCATACAGAATGGCGCCAGCAGAGTTAAGGGAGTTAAAGGAGCAGCTAAGGGATTTATTAGAGAAAGGGTTCATACGACCGAGTGTGTCGCCGTGGGGTGCTCCGGTTCTCTTTGTCAGGAAAGAAGAATGGGTCACTTCGAATGTGTATTGATTATCGGCAGCTCAACAAAGTCACCATCAAGAATAAATATCCTTTGCCTCGAGTGGATGATCGGTTTGACCAATTGCAGGGAGCGAAGTTCTTCTCAAAGATTGATTTACGGTCCGGGTACCACCAGTTAAAAATCAGGGAGCAGGATATTCCAAAGACCGCCTTCAGAACTCGTTATGGTCACTTCGAGTTTTTGGTCATGTCTTTTGGGCTAACCAATGCCCCAGCAGCTTTCATGGACCTTATGAATCGGGTTTTCAAGCCATTCCTAGATTCCTTTGTAATTGTATTCATTGATGACATCCTCATCTACTCTCGGAGCAGGGAAGATCATGCCATTCACCTCAGAGCAGCATTGCAGACCCTTCATCAGCATTAATTGTATGCCAAGTTCTCAAAATGTGAGTTTTGGTTGGAGTCCGTAGCCTTTCTAGGGCATGTTATTTCCAGTGAGGGAATTCAGGTGGATCCTCAGAAGATTGCGGCAGTGAAAGATTGGCCTAGACCCACGACCCCGACAGAGATTCGTAGCTTCTTGGGTTTAGTAGGGTACTATCGGAGGTTTGTAGAGGGGTTCTCAACCCTCGCTTCCCCGTTGACAAAACTGACGCAGAAGGCAGTTAAGTTCCAGTGGTCCGAAGCATGTGAGAAAAGTTTCCAGGAATTGAAGTCAAGATTGACCTCGGCACCAGTATTGGCCTTGCCAGAAGGCACAGAGGGATTTGTGGTTTATTGTGATGCCTCCGGGGTTGGTTTGGGATGTGTATTGATGCAGCACGGGAAAGTCATATCTTACGCTTCCAGGCAACTCAAGAATCACGAGAAGAATTATCCGACACATGATTTGGAGCTTGCAGTTGTTGTGTTTGCTTTGAAAATATGGCGGCACTATCTTTATGGAGTTCATGTAGATGTGTTTTCAGACCACAAGAGCCTCCAGTATTTGTTCAAGCAGAAGGAGCTAAATCTGAGACAGCGGCGGTGGTTAGAATTGCTCAAGGACTATGATATGAACATATTGTACCATCCAGGAAAGGCAAATGTGGTAGCCGACGCTCTTAGTCGAAAATCCATGTGTAGTTTGGCTCATTTGGGTATGGATAAGAGACCCCTGACTCGGGAGGTTTACCAATTAGCCAGTTTGGGGGTTCGTATCTCGGCGTCAGACGAGGGGGATATTTTGGTGCATAATGGAGCAGAATTATCATTGGTCGCGGAAATCAAGGAAAAACAGTTGATGGATCCAGCATTGGTTCGGGTAAAGGAAGCAGTCATGAATAACAAGACCTCAGCATTTGTACTCAGCGGCGAAGATGGTGTATTGCGGTGTCAAGATAGGCTATGTGTTCCGGATGTGGACGAGCTTCGGGAAAGGGTAATGGCAGAGGCTCATATTTCCAAGTATTCGGTACACCCAGGTTCCACGAAAATGTATCATGACCTTAAGGAGATTTATTGGTGGAACGGTATGAAAAGGGATGTAGCAAGCTTTGTAGCTAAATGTCCGAACTGTCAACAAGTGAAGGCCGAGCATCAACGACCCGGTGGATTAACTCAGCTTATAGAAATACCAAGGTGGAAATGGGAGATGATCAATATGGATTTCGTGGTAGGGTTACCTCGCACTCGGCGTAAGTTTGACTCAATATGGGTGATAGTGGATCGACTCACCAAATCAGCTCACTTCCTGCCTGTCAAGTCCACTGATACTGCGGAGCAATATGCAAGATTGTACATCAAGGAGATAGTAAGACTTCATGGCACTCCACTTTCTATTATCTCGGATCGCGGGGCTCGGTTCACAGCTAACTTTTGGAAGAAGTTTCAGCAAGGTTTGGGAACTCAGGTGAATCTCAGCACAACTTTCCATCCGCAGACCGACGGCCAGGCCGAGCGGACCATTCAGACGTTTGAAGATATGTTACGGGCTTGTGTCTTAGATTTTAAAGGTAATTGGGATGAACACTTGCCACTGATAGAATTTGCTTACAATAATAGCTATCATGCTAGCATTCGGATGGCCCCATTTGAGGCATTGTACGGGAGAAGATGTAGGTCGCCAATCGGGTGGTTTGAGGTAGGTGAAGCGGAATTGCTAGGGCCAGATATGGTGTACGAAGCTATGGAAAAGGTCAAGGTTATTCAGCAGAGAATGAAAACAGCACAGAGTCGTCAAAAATCCTATGCGGACGTTCGCCGAAGGGATTTGGAGTTTCAAGTCGATGATTGGGTGTTCTTGAGGGTATCTCCTATGAAGGGAGTCATGCGATTTGGAAAGAAAGGGAAATTGAGTCCTAGGTATGTCGGGCCATATCGGATCGTTCAAAGGATTGGTCAAGTTGCTTATAGGCTAGAGTTGCCTCTTGAGATGTCATCAGTGCACCCGGTATTCCATGTGTCCATGTTGAAGAAAGTGATTGGAGATCCATCCACCATCATGCCAGTCGAAGCTATAGAGGTTAATGAGGATTTGTCATATGAAGAAGTTCCAGTTTCCATTCTTGATAGGAAAGTCCGTAAGTTGAGAAATAAGGAAGTTGCCTCTGTTAAAGTATTATGGCGAAGTCAACAAGTTGAGGAGGCCACATGGGAAGCGGAAAAAGAGATGAAGGAAAAGTACCCCCATTTGTTCGATCAAGCCTAGAAGAAATTAGGTGACCCTCCTACTCCTAGTAACTGTCATCTTGTCTAAGTTGTTTCCCTCTTAGTATTAGTAAAGTCCCCTTCATTTTGTAATGAGTTAAATGTGTTGTTACCTTGGGTCACTTGAACTGTTCTTGATAAATGAAAGCCTTATAAAGATTTACGTGTTAAATAAACAACTAATAGTAAGTGTAGATTGGTAATGGTTTGTTAAGTGTACATGGTGTGTTATAATGGTTAAATAAGGTAAGAATTCATTGAAGTGACTAGTTTATGTGCAATTGTAACAATGTGATAGAATATGTGCATTCGTTGAGGTAAGAAAGTGTATACCAGTTGTGAAAAGTGTTGTATTTGTGTATTGTTGTTTGGTAACGTGTTTCGGGGGCCCTCTGACAGGTGGATATGTCCATAATACAAAGGAAACTCTGGCGAAATTTTTCTAAAATATAAGAGTTAGTCAAAATTTTGATAGTTTGCATAGCATGTCTTTCAAAGCCAACTCATTCTCAAATCCTCATTCGAGGACGAATGATCTTAAGGGGGGAGGATGTAAGGCCCCGTAAAACTTTTGTGCATAAAACCTAGTAGCTGTGGTGTCATGGGCCAAATAATGTGTTAGGAATGCGTAGAATTCTTCGCGGCGAGCTTGCGAGCTGCGGTTCGGACCCTTGGTAGTGATTTAAGTGTCAAAAATGTAGAGAATAAAGTTTTCCAGAAAAGTGTCAAATATGCGGTCAAGAATGCGACCGCAAACCTGTTATGCGGACCGCATTCTTGCCGCAAAGTTAACAGAAGCCTCCCAAAAATCATGTTGAAAATGCGGTCGATATGCGATCGCATAGTGAATCTGCGGTGCACTTTGCGACCGCAGATCAAGAATGCGGACCGCATATTGGTCGCATTCAGTAACAGAACTTGTGTCATTTTGAGGCCATTCTGCGGTCACTATGCGGACCGCATGTTGATTCTGCGGTCGCAAAGTGCACCGCATAATTGACCCGGTCCAGATTT
The DNA here is from genome assembly GCA_032618575.1 of Nicotiana noctiflora. Classification (NCBI taxonomy): domain Eukaryota; kingdom Viridiplantae; phylum Streptophyta; class Magnoliopsida; order Solanales; family Solanaceae; genus Nicotiana; species Nicotiana noctiflora. Next base: position 59,877 of record JASVEL010010295.1, read on the forward strand.
TTGTAACATTTTGACCCGATCTCTTCTTTAATATAACACCTTTCACCCTCATTTTCTCATATCATCTTACCAAAAATTAGAGAGAGAAGAGAGGGTTTTTAGAGAGAGAAATCTTTCATCTTCAAAGATTGTTCCAACCACTTAATTCCAAGGGATCCTAGGGCAAGGATTCAACTTCCCCAATCTTTTCATGGTAAAAACCCTAACTATTTTCTTTGATTTTCAGTTTTAAATTGGGTAAAGAGAGGTTTGCATATAATAGCTTTTGAAAATAGAATTTTTACACTCATGCATGATTATTGAACTTGATTTCTAGTAAAAAGAAGTGAGTAGAAGTAAGAGTCTTCAAGAACAAGGTTGGCAAGAGTGGGATATCTTGGGTAAGCATAAAGTAGGAAGAAAACTCATCACCAGGTATGTATGGCTAATTTTGATTCTTGTGAAATCGCCTATATGTGTGAAATTTGTTTGGTTAGTGTTAATTTGACGAATTGTGTGAAATTCTCAAAGTTGTTGTTGAAATATGAGTGATGTGGTATAGAATATGAACCAAAAATTAAATGATAGTCGAAATGGGTAAAGAATTGTGAATAATGATTATGATGGCCTATATGGCACCTTGTGTAAAACAAACGAAACGCTTGAGAATTTGTTTATTGTGGAAAGAGATGAAACACTTGAATTGTGGAAATATTGTAACATGGTTGTGATATTGATTTGAAAAATAATTGAGAACATGAAACAATGTGCAAGTTGCTTATTTGAACTTGTTGAAATTGTGTGTAGTACCTTATTTGCTGTTTGAAATTGTTGTGTTTTAAACTGTAAGGCGGGGTCGTGTTGCGCGCCGCAACGTGAGGAAATAAGGTGTGGGTTGGGGTGATAAGGGTGGCCGAGGTAATAAGGGTGGTCAGGGGCAATAAGGATGGAAAGCGATCGAAATCGCTATTGAAAATTGATACAAAATCAATAATGTGAAATTGTGAAAGGAGACAGCAGGAGAGTTTGCAACCTGTGGGGCACTGATTGCCCCTTTGTTTGACTACTTGTGCTTTACGTGATTGATTGGTTATTAATAAATTGGTTGATCGTAGAAAGTGCTTTGTGTTGAGAATTATTTGAAATGAGGAAAATGTGGAAACATGGTTGGTTGGCTTAATTAATTGTTGATGTAATTCAATGGCTTGAGTTTACTTGGGACAAAGTTTGTCCATACATGCCAGTACAATTCAAGTGTACTGACGTCCCTTTTGCCGGGGACGCTACATTCGTGTTATGATTGTAGGTGGATCAGTAGCAGGCACTTCAGCTCATCGGCAGTAGTATCCTTCTCCTTCTACTGCCCGTTTTGGTGAGCCCCTTTTCTTCCTTGGGGCCCTGTGTGGTTCATGCCACTTTTGTTTAGATTTCATTTTGGTTTTGTAAGGTATAGCCGGAGCCTTGTTACCGGCAAGTATTGTATTCCCCTTTTTTGTATCCTAGAGGCTCTGTAGACATGTAAACTGTGGGACTCCAGTATTATGTATACATTATGTTATGTCGGGCGTTGTAAAAACTGCAAACTTGTTAATGAATCACTCGTATGGTTTTATTTGTTTGAATGTGAAATCATTCATGGTTAGTAAGATATTTGGTTAATGAGAAACAATCAACACGGGGGTAACGCGTGGGAATGAAAGGCACCCAGGTCCGCTTGACTGGGGCAACTCGGTCAGGCGCCGGTCATGTTCCCCGATTTGGGGCGTGACACAAGAACTGGCCTAGACCAACATCAGCCACAGAGATTCGGAGTTTCTTGGGGTTAGCGGGTTATTACCGCCGATTCATAGAGGGATTTTCATCTATTACAACCCCACTGACCAGATTGACCCATAAAGGTGTTCAATTTGAATGGTCCGATGAATGTGAGGCGAGCTTTCAAAAGCTCAAGACAGCCTTGACCACAGCACCGGTATTGGTTTTACCCACAGGTATGGGACCTTATACTGTTTATTGTGATGCTTCCCGTATTGGGCTTGGTGCAGTGTTAATGCAGGATGTCAAGGTTATTGCCTATGATTCGAGGCAGTTGAAGATTCATGAAAAGAACTATCCAGTGCATGATCTAGAATTGACGGCGATTATTCACGCATTGAAGATCTGGAGGCATTATTTGTATGGTGTAGCATGTGAAGTATACACCGATCATAAGAGTCTTCAGTATTTGTTTAAGCAGAAAGAGTTGAATTTGAGGCAGAGAAGGTGGCTAGAATTGCTAAAAGATTATGATGTCACCATTTTATATCATCCGGGAAAAGCAAACGTGGTGGCCGCTTTGAGTATGAAGTCAGCCAGTATGGGTAGTCTTGCTTCTATTCCAGTCAATCAGAGACCACTTGCTTTGGATGTTCAGTCCTTGGCCAACCGATTTGTGAGGTTGGATATTTCCGAGCCTAGTCGAGTACTAGCTTGCACGATCGCTCGCTCTTCATTATTGGAGCGTATCCGCGATCAACAATATAATGATTCTTATTTATGTGACCTTAGAGATACGGTTCGGCGAGGAGGTGCTAAACAGGTCACCTTAGATGCTGATGGGATCCTAAGGATGCAAGGACGCATTTGTGTGCCAAATGTTGATGGGCTTAGAGAATTGATTCTAGAAGAAGCTCACAGTTCGCAGTATTCTATTCATCCAGGCACAACGAAAATGTATCGAGATTTGCATCAACATTATCGGTGGCGCAGAATAAAAAAGGATATTGTGGCATATGTGGCACAGTGTCTTAATTGTCAGCAGGTTAAATATGAACATCAGAGACCTGGCGGTTTATTTCAGAGAATTGAACTTCCTGAATGGAAGTGGGAGCGAATCATGATGGATTTCGTTTCTGGACTTACGAAGACTCGGAAGAAATTTGATGCTGTTTGGGTCATTGTTGATAGGCTGACCAAGTCAGCTCATTTTGTTCCTATTGCCACTACCTATTCATCCGTGAGGTTAGCTGGGATTTATATCAGGGAGATCGTTCGCCTTCATGGCGTGCCAATCTCTATTATTTCAGATCGAGGTGCACAGTTTACCTCACATTTTTGGAAGGCGGTTCAACGAGAGTTAGGTATGCAAGTTCAGCTAAGTACAGCCTTTCATCCCCAGACGGATGGTCAGTCCGAGAGGACTATTCAGATACTGGAAGATATGCTACGGGCGTGTGTTATTGATTTTGGAGATTCGTGGGATCAATTCCTGCCTTTGGCAGAGTTTGCTTATAATAATAGCTATCAATCGAGCATCCAGATGGCTCCTTATGAAGCATTGTATGGTAGGCGGTGTCGTTCTCCGGTTGGATGGTTTGAACCGGGAGATGCTCGGTTATTGGGCACGGATTTAGTTCAGGAGGCCTTAGATAAAGTCAAGATTATTCAAGAAAGGCTTCGCACAGCTCAGTCCAGGCAAAAGAGCTATGCAAATCGCAAGGTTAGAGATATAGCTTTCATGGTTGGGGAACGAGTATTGCTCCGAGTATCGCCTATGAAGGGCGTGATGAGATTTGGAAAGAAGGGCAAACTTAGCCCTAGGTTTATTGGCCCATTCGAGATTCTTGATCGTGTAGGAGAGGTGGCATATAAACTTGCCTTGCCACCTAGCTTATCAGCTGTACATCCAGTGTTTCATGTGTCCATGCTTCGAAAATATCACGGTGATCCGTCGCATGTGTTAGATTTCAGCACTGTCCAATTGGACAAAGATCTGTCCTATGAGGAGGAGCCGGTAGCTATCCTAGATCGGCAGGTTCGACAGTTGAGGTTGAAGTGTTTTCCTTTTGTGCGAGTTCAGTGGAGGAGTCAGCCTCCTGAGGCATCGACCTGGGAGTCCGAGTCTGACATGCGGAGCCGATATCCTCATCTATTCCTTGACTCAGGTACTTCTTTCTTTTGTCCGTTGGAGGACGAATGGTTATTTTAGAGGTGGAGAATGTGACGACCCAAAGGGTCATCACTTGTTTTATTAATTATTTCGAGCTTCTGAGGTCTTGAAAACCTCATTTATAGTTGCCTCGATTTGCATGCACAGTTCGGGCGCGAAGCTAGAAAATTTTTATGTTGAAATATGTGAAAAATTTGAAGAATTTTGATATTAATATTGATATGGTTGACTTTGGTCAATATTTTTGGTAAACGGACCCGGACCCGTGATTTGACGGTCTCAGAAAATCCGTAGAAAAATATGGAACTTGGGCGTATGCCCGGAATTGAAATCCGAGGTCTAGAACCCCGGTAAAAGAATTTTTCTGTTAAATTGTTTTCTGAAAATGTTTAAGGAAAATGAATTTTTATTAAAAAGTACTGGTATCGGGCTCGTATTTTGGCTCCGACGCCCGGTACAAGTCATATATATTGGTTAGGCGCTTCCTGTAAAGTTTGGTTGAAAACGGACGTCGTTTGACGTGTTTCGGCCTTAAATTGGAAATTTTGAAAATTATGAAATTTGAAAGAATTATTGAGTTTTAAGGCTCAATTCATTGATTTTGATGTTATTTTGGCGATTTGATCGCGCGAGCAAGTTCGTATGATATTTTTGAGTCAGTGTACATACTTGGTTTGAATCCCCGGGGGCTCGGGTGAGTTTCGGATAGGTAACGGGATGGTTTTGGACTTGGAAATGCAGCAGAAATTCTGCAATTTTTGCACAGAGATTTTCTTCTATGCGATCGCATAGGAGTAGCTGCGATCGCGTAGAGCAAAGTTTAGGAGTACTGAAAATCCTTCTATGCGATCGCATTACTGTTCCTGCGATCGCATAACTAGCCATTTTTCCTTTACGCTATCGCATACCATGTAATGCGATCGCATTGTGTAAAAAGCCAGCCCTTTTATTTCTCCTCTATGCGATCGCACAGTGTGTCCTGCGATCGCATAAGGTAGCCTGCCCATTGTATGCGATCGCAGCTTCTTCAATGCGACCGCAGAGTACAAATGACCTTACTCTATGCGATCGCATCAGTAGCTCCGCGATCGCATAGAACAAATTTATGCCCGGTGAATTTAATCCCAAAACACAATAGAAACGGGATAAAAATCCCATTTCTGTTCAACTCTTTTCTCCACAGCTCCTTGGGCGATTTTTTAGCGATTCTTCATCAAACTTCTTGGGTAAGTGATTCTTAACTCGTTTTTCTTCATTTTCCATCAATATTATTTGAATTCCTAAGCCTAAATAGGTGTAAATGGGTAGAAATATTGAGAATTGAGTATAGTAAGTATTTTCAAAGAATTTGCGATCTAGACCTCGTTTTGGAGTCGAACTTAAGAACAAATTGTATATTTGAACTCATGGATGATTGGGCGAACTTATTTTGGTTCGAAACTTGAGTTTCGATTATGTGGGCCCGGGGTCGATTTTTACTGTTCCGGGCAGAATGTTGTAAAAATCATAGTTAGCTATATGAACTAGTTTGTTAAGAAGAATTGATGATATTAAATCAATTATGTATAGATACGATTGGATTGGAGTCAAATTCGAAAGGAAAATGCATTGCTACGGATTGAATCGTTCGTAAACTTTCGAGGTAAGTGTTTGTTCTATCCTAGCTTGAAGGAATAGGAATTTAGTTAAGTATGAATTGTTGATTAAGAGTTATTGGTGTCACACCGGTAATGGAGATAAATTATTGAATTATTATCAATTATTGGTTCAAAACCGGTAATTATAAATATTGTTGATGCAGAGATTATTGGTTAAATGCCGGTAATATATATATATATATATTTATGAAATGGTATCGTGTGGCGCGCCGACCACTTATATGATAAGAAATGGGATCGTGTGGCACGCCGACCACAAAGTAATTTTAATCTTGGCATTGGCCATAGTTGCCGGTAGCCTATTGATATATTTGGGAGCGGGTGGTACGCCTACCACAAGGTATAAATTATTGATACAATTGGGAGCGGGTGGTACGCCTACCATAAGATATAACTTATTGATACAATTGGGAGTGGGTGGTACGCCTACCACAATATATAATTTATTGTTACAGTTGGGAGTGGGTGGTACGCCTACCACGAGATATGAAATGAAAAAGGAATTTAGACATGAAAGTAAGATTTATTCTGTTGACTAGATTATTCTGGATATTATGAGTTATTGACTGTTATTTCAGAGTAGAGTTTTTCCTTATAAATGTTTTGTATATATATATATATATATATATATATATATATATATATATATATATATATATATATATATTGCAACTGTACAGGTTTATGTGGGTGACTGGCCTTAGTCTCGTCACTATTTCGCTGGGATAGGCCAGGCACTTACCAGCACATGGGGTCGGTTGTGCTGATACTACACTCTGCACTCTTTTTGCGCAGATACAGGTTACGGACAGCAGCAGCGGCAATAGCGATTTGTGGATTTTCCGATTACTGAGACTACGAGGTAGCCTTGCAGGCGTCCGCAGGACCCGTTGTCTCTCCTATCTATGTTTTTCATTCCGTTATCTCATGTATTCGAGATAGACAGCTTATATTTCTTTCAGACAATTGTGTGTATTATTCTTAGAAGTTCGTGAGTATCGTGACACCAGTCTTGGGTAGTGTATCATGTTTGAGTTCCTTTATCATATTTGATAAGATTGACTAAGTTTTCCGCTAAGTTTAATTATTCCGCTGTAATTTATATGTTTTATTTTTAAAGTCTTAATAAGAGTTTGGTAACTAATGCAAATGTAAGTAATATTTGGCTTGCCTAGCTTCCACTAGTAGGCGCCATCATGACTCCCGATGGTGGGAAATCCGGGTCGTGACATTGACCGTGAATGAATACTAATCAGACTAGGTTATATGGTATACAATCAACTAGTTATATATGGACTTGTGTGCTCAAAAACCAGATATACAGTCTATCAACTAACAGTGAGGCTCTTATCCGTCCTAATATGATCTGCAGAAGTTATTAGGAGGACCCATACGAAAATGAACTTATGTGGTTATCATATAATACTAAGTCGAATAGAATTGGGTTTAGTTGAAAATGAGGTACTTAGCCTTTTAGAGGAAAGCTTATTTTGGAAAAGTAATTATATACATAATGAAATGGACTTATATAAATCTATATACTGTACATGAATATAGTATATAACATTAAATGATACGTAATCCATTATTGATATACTATATGCGTCAATTATATGTCTATTCATACCGTCTATTCATTTGTAGTACTACATATGTGTTCAAATTAGTAGTAGTACATATGCGTAAACAATGATTATTATTATATACCACATTAATTGTTAAGTCATAATATAATATGACATTAAGTTTATAATATTGGGTCCATTTGATATATCGATATATAATAGAGGTACCGTGTACTATGAATACACGGAATTTCATATACTAGGTGAATACGGTCAAGTACTAACTACAATCGGTTAATTGTTACTATCTATCAATTGAAATGAGCTAAAGTCCTATCATATAGCAATAAGACTATATTATCAAGGTTAGATTATAGATACTGATGGACCGTGGTTGTACATAAACATATCGGTATTAGTTATGGAACAGAATAGCCACATGGTTACGTTTATAGAATAAGTCCATTCCTATTCGTAATGGTAGTATATTATAATTGACTTAGTTTACATAAACATATCGGTATTAGTTATAATGTGAATTGATAATATTGACGAATCCATTGGACTATTATAAATATTCATTTGTATGTATAGTTAAATTTATAACGTAGTAATTTATAATTGGATACGTATAGGATTAGATCATATGAAATACATTATAGACAATATATCTATTCGTTTATTAGTCCACAATTATGGTTATTAATAATACTATCACATAATATACGTTATGGGCACGGGTATTACCGACGTTAATAGTTTATAATTAACGTATCCGAATATGTATATAACATTAAATAGTCAGATTGTAGGATAGTATGATGGTGTCATATAAGTCTATGAGTGATACTATCCTTATAACTAATATCGTATAATTCATTCACGGTTTAAGTCAATAGTATATTAATTTGACCCTATAAGTGATTAGAGTCAAATTAATATAGTGTATTCATATATAGTCTAATATATTAAATATCGTTACTATAATCGTAATAGTAACGTATCATATATCACGATATTTAATAAATGTTAAATAGTATGCCATGTACTAGCAATATAATTTACAGTACTATAAATATATATTTAATATTATCATAATATAATATTATGATTTCTGTCACGACCCGGATTTCCCACCATCGGGGTCATGATGGCGCCTACTAAATGGAAGCTAGGCAAGCCAAATATTAATTACATCTCCATTAATTACCAATTTCTTATTATTAAAAACATATAAATTACAGTGGAATAATCAAAATTAGCGGAAGACTTAGTCAAATATGATAAAGAAAACCCAAACATGATACACTACCCAAGACTGGTGTCACAATACTCACGAACTTCTAAGAATAATACACATAATTGTCTGAAAGAAAATACAAGCTGTTTATCTCGATTACATGAGATAACAGAATGAAAAGCAAATATAGAAGAGACAACGGATCCTGCGGACGCCTGCAAGGCTACCTCGTAGTCTCAGTAGTCGGAAAATCCACAAGTCGCTACTGCCGCTGCTGCTGTCCGTAACATGTATCTGCGCAAAAATAGTGCAGAGTGTAGTATCAGCACAACCGACCCCATGTGCTGGTAAGTGCCTGGCCTATCCCAGCGAACTAGTGACAAGGCTAAGGCCGATCACCCACATAAACCTGTACGATTGCAATATATATATATATATATATATATATATATATATATATATATATATATATATATATATATATATACACAATACATTTATAAGGAAAGACTCCGCTCTGAAATAACAGTCAATAACTCGTGATATCCAGAATAATCTAATCAACAGAATAAATCTTACTTTCATGTCTCAATTCCTCTCTCATTTCATATCTCGTGGTAGGCGTACCACCCGCTCCCAACTATCACAGTAATTATATCTTGTGGTAGGCGTACCACCCGCTCCCAAATATATCAATAGGCTACCGGCAACTATGGCCAATGCCAAGATTTAAGTCACTTTGTGGTCGGCGTGCCACACGATCCCAATTCATAAATATATAAGTGGTCGGCGCGCCACACGATCCCAATTCATAAATATATAAGTGGTCGGCGCGCCACACGATCCCAATTCATAAATATATATATATATTACCGGCATTTAGCCAATAATCTCTATATCAACAATATTTATAATTATCGGTTTTAAACCAATAATTGATAATAATTTCAACAATTTATCTTCATTACCGGTATAACACCAATAACTCTTAATCAACAATTTATTCATAACTGAATTCCTATTCCTACAAGCTAGAATAGAACAAACACTTACCTCGAAAGTTTACGAATGATTCAATCCGTAGCAATGCCGTTTCCTTTCGAATTTGACTCCAATCCAATCGTATCTATACACAATTGATTTAATATCATCAATTCTACTTAACAAACTAGTTCATATTGCTAAATATGATTTTTACAACATTTTGCCCGGAATAGTAAAAATCGACCCCGGGCCCACATAATCGAAACTCAAGTTTCGAACCAAAATAAGTTCACCCAATCCTCCATGAGTTCAAATACACAATTTGTTCTTAAGTTCGACTCCAAAACGAGTTCTAGATTGCAAATTCTTTAAAAACCCTTACTATATTCAATTCTCAATTTTTCTACCCATTTACACCTAATTAGGCTTAGGAATTCAAATAATATTGATGGAAAATGAAGAAAACGAGTTAAGAATCACTTACCCAAGAAGTTTAATGAAGAATCGCTCAAAAATCGTCCAAGGAGCTGTGGAGAAGAGAGTTGAACAGAAATGGGATTTTTATCCCGTTTCTGTTCTGTTTTCTGTCTTAAATTCACCGGGCATGAGTTTGTTCATCGCGTTCGCGACACCCCGGTCGCGTTCGCAATGAAGAAGAAGTTTTACACATCGCGTTCGCGTGGGGCTTGACGCGAACGCGAAGAAGAAAAATCTGGGGATTGAAATTTGGCCTACGCGAACGCGTAGAAGAGGCAGGCCAGGCTCCGCGAACGCGGGAGACTTCACGCGAACGCGTAGAGGAAAAAGGCTGGGGTCCATGTTGTTGTACGCGAACGCGATCCTAAGGACGCGAACGCGTAGAAGAGGAAAGAGAAGCCTTCGCGAACGCGACCAGGTGGACGCGAACGCGAAGAAGGAATGTCTGCTGCAGATTTTCTGCAGTTTTTCCTAGTCTAAAACCACCACGATGCCTATCCGAAACTCACCCGAGCCCTCGAGGCTCCAAACCAAATATGTACACTAACTCAATAACATCATACGAACTTGCTCGAGCGAACAAATCGCCGAAATAACATCAAAATCAATGAATTGAGCCTTAAAACTCAAGAATTCTTTCAAATTTCATAATTTCCAAAATTTCCAATTTAAGGCCGAAACACGTCAAACAACGTCCGTTTTGAACCAAACTTTACAGGAAGCGCTTAACCAATATATATGACCTGTACCGGGCGTCGGATACCAATACCAGTACTTTTTAATCAAAATTCAGTTTGATTTTCCTTAAACATTTTCAGAAAACAATTTAATAGAAAAATTCTTTTACCGGGGTTCTAGACCTCGGATTTCAATTCCGGGCATACGCCCAAGTTCCATATTTTACTACGGATTTTTTGAGACCGTCAAATCACGGATTCGGGTCCGTTTACCAAAAATGTTGACCAAAGTCAACCATATCAATATTAATATCAAAATTCTTCAACTTTTTCACATATTTCACATATTTCAACATAAAAATTTTTCCAGCTTTGTGCCCGGACTGTGCACGCAAATCGAAACAACTATAAATGAGGTTTTCAAGACCTCAAAAGCTCGGAATGATTAATAAAACAAGTGATGACCCTTTGGGTCGTCACAATTTCAATGTATAATATTGAAGGTTCCTAACTCATATTCACATTGAATATACATAGTCCTATACCAAACTATCCATATACTCTACTACTACATAGATTAGAGAATATACTATCACATCTACTATTATAAGATGCCGGGATGAATACACATGTTAATAAAATCGATTACTAGTATATGAATGAAATCATATTCATTTACGATCCATTGGACTCTCAATACCAAGGTATATGGTATTATACAAAATATATCCTATCGTATGGCCGTTACTAGGAATATACATATATTGATCAATTCACATATAGCCACATGTGTTAATATCAATTCACATATAGTATCATTTCCATTATGAAATCATGTTGTATACGTTTGATTGGATATCTTATACGATTTCATATACATTATATGAGTACTAATTTGACTAAATTACATATTCGGTACTCATATGTAAATTAGTGTATGTATAGGACATAAATACCGTTACATGTGGTCGTTTCATAGTACCCAGTCATAATATAACGGCTATTTACCCTCTATACAATAATATAGTATTGACTTAGATTTACTATCATTGATCGATCCTATCGTTTATGTTAATAGAATAGTATTATATCCTAGTTCCATATATGTTTATATCGATATGGTTATATATATCCATAGCTATAACAACGTATATGACTAATATTGTCACAATAAACTTAAATATTGTGACAATCAAACATATGAATATAGTAATTATACCTTGGCCTAGTTTACCAACTAATACGATTGTAGTTAGTAATTGACCGTGAATAAATATTATTTCATTCATATACTAGGACCCATCGGCCTACGACAACCACATAAGTCCATTGGATTAATACGATTGTGTGAAAAACTAAAATAGATTATGTGGAGTAGTCCAATGTATATGGACATTAAGTATACTATATAGGATGGGTTTAAGTATATCCGGTATTTATGTTATTATTAAAGCATATAATCTGACTAGTATATCATATTCATTACTAGACTAGGAACTTCCGTATAGTAATATCTATTAGTATACGTATTATATACTATAATAAACGATCATATTATGTTACGAAGACTAGGAACTAATGTCAAAAGTGTACTCGTAATTTAGGATAAATGTTAGGGAACGATTAGGACCTAGTACACTAATTTAGGATATAAACGGTCTTATACGTATCATATAATAAGTATCACATATTTAGGTATAAATATATAAATGTTAGGGAACGATTATGGAGTATACGTAAATGATTATACAGGGTGATACCGTCGTATAATACTATAATTAATCCGTATTAAGGCCTAATAATACATATGATAGAATGTATTATGGTATAATAGGTTATATAATTATATAAATCGACTCCAATATATGGCGTCCTAGTATATGAATGAAATCATATTCATTCACGATCCATTTGACTCCCAATACCAGGGTATATGGTAGTATACAAAATATATCCTATCGTATGGCCGTTACTAGGAATATACATATATTGATCAATTCACATATAGCCACATGTGTTAATATCAATTGACATATAGTATCATGTCCAATATGAAATCATGCTGTATACGTTTGATTGGATATCTTATACGATTTCATATACATTATATGAGTACTAATTTGACTAAATTACATATTCGGTACTCATATGTAAATTAGTATATGTATAGACATAAATACCGTTACGTATTATTATAATTGGGACCGTATATTCATATATACTAATAAGTTAGTAATTATAGGCGTTTACTAATTATGACTTATAATTGGACATAGTTCCTAATGACTATCAAGAGATATATAACGGAAGTTCATAATAGGTTCATATATGCATGTGTTTGATAACGGAATCTCATATACTTAACTATTATATATATATATATATATATATATATATATATATATATATATATATATATAATAGCAATGTTAATTGAAATCATTACTCCCAATACCGGATTATGAAGTTATGCTAGGACTTATTAACACATATACCGGATTATGAAGGTGTCACGATCCCAAACCCGGTTGTGATGTCGCCCAACACTTGGATAGGCCAGCCCGACCAATCAATAGAAACACAGAGCTAGTAGCTCACTTAAACCATTTTTGGCTTAAACAAAAATAAAACAAAAGTAATAGAATAACCAAGTACAGGGATCACATCCCAAAAAAAACAATAACAACTCCCCAAGGACCAGGGGTCACGAGTCATGAGCCTCTACAGAGTATACAAAGTGTAAATAGTGAATATAACTGTGCACAAGAGTGGGATGGTTAGAACAAAAATATAGACAAACTGGAGAATCATGTCCTGCGAACGCTGGCAGCTACCTCGACTGTCCAAAAGCACTCCCGAGCCGCAATAGAATAAGCTCTGCTGTGATGTACCTGGATATACACACAAGGTGCAGGGAGTCGGGTGTGTGTACTTCCAACTCAGCAGTAATAAAAGTAAATAATGCTGAAGGGAAGAAAACCACGCAAGGCACTATCTCATGCTACACAATACAAAACTATCTTTTTATTCCTTTCCAGCATATGTGAGTAGATTATTTAGAAATCTCAATTTTTAGCTTCCTTTCTTTCATGATAACATACCAATACCTGGATACAATCTCAAACAGTGCAAGTCCGCACTCAAATCAGCCCCTCGGGCTCAGCACTCCTTAACAATTTCCACCAGGAGATCTGGTCAATAAGGCAACTAATGCATGTGTGCCAGTAATGTATGAGTGCTAAATGTTATGCCACGTTGTACACGTAAACCAATGTATGTATGCCATGCAATGCAATGACCTCTACAGTGCGTAGCCCGATCCAATTTGGGTACCCATGCGCACTGTGGGGGTTCAGACTCCGGAGGGGCTCTACAGCCCAAGCACAATATTAATATCACACCTGCTGCGGCGCGCAACCCGATCCATATACCACTGCGGCGTGGAGTCCGATTGCATGTGTATGCATATGCTCACATAAATTGTCATGCCCTGACATATGGCCCTCGGCCCCAATCAGTCTAACAAATAATCCAGAAAAGCCCCTCGGTAACAGTATCATATTAGCTCACAGCTAAAAATGTCATTAAGACCTTCTACAAGTTTTTCATAGCCTTATAAAAATGCTGAATAGTAAAATACCATTTAAAACCTTAAATTTAGATAAAAATATGCACAGTGTTATCAAGACAATGATACCAATCCCTGAAGGATTCAAATAATCGGCACGAAGCCCAAGCATGATAATTAGTCCAATTCATTTCAACAATTAGGTGTTATTATTATTACGCGGGACGGACCAATTCACAAGCCCCAATGGTACTCTACCCCACGCCCATTATCCGGCGTGCAAGTCACCTCAACACAACACTAAGATGTGCAAGTCCGGGGTTTACTAACCCTCAGGACATCATTTACAAGTATTACCCACCTCGAACCGGCGAAAACTCATGCCTGCGATGCCTTAGCTCCTCGAACCGGCATCCACGCATGTCAAAACTTGCCAAAATCAGTACAAATATATCAAAATAGGCTAATGGAACATAACCCAATCGAAAGAACTCGAAAAATATCAAAAATCATGAAATTGGCAAAACCCGAGCCCCGGGCCCACATCTCGCAAAATTTAGAAATTCATATTTCCAGAATCCTCATCTCGCCACGAGTCTATGCATATAAGATTTACCAAATTCGGACTCCATTTGACCACTCAAATCCTTGTTTTTCTAAAGTTCAAGCCTATTGCTAAATCCTCCATAAATTACCCCAAATTCCTCCATTTTCATGATATAATTGCATAATATTATCAATACTAATCATAATATGAGTCCATAGTTGATTACCTGATGATTTCCCTTGAGTTTCTCCTCAAAATCGCCCAAATCGCCTCTTAAGCCGAGACCCCAAATGTGTGAAATGTTTCTGAAATTTCTAAGTTCTGATACAATTAAACTTCTGCGTTTTCGCTTCTGCCATTTTCCGCCCCTGCGAAACCGCTTCTGCGACCAATTGGTCGCTTCTGCGAACCTAGGACTATTTGGCCATTTCCGCACCTGCGATCCAAGGACCGCTCCTCGGGTCCGCTCCTGCGGAATCCCCTCCGCCCCTGCGGTCTTTCCCGCTTCTGCGGACAAGAGTCCGCTCCTGCGGACTCGCCTATGCGATCAACTATCCGCTTCTGCGGACTCCTCCATCACGCCCCCCGACCGCTTCTGCGATCGCCCTCTCGCACCAGCGAAGCCGCCCCTGCGGGCCAGGCTCCGCTTCAGCGGTCGCCTCCGCTTCTACGCCTTCTTGTCCGCTTTGCGGACTCGCTCCTGCGCCCCCATTTCCGCAGGAGCGAAAACAACAGAACCAGAACATTTTCCTGCAATTTTCCACATTTTCTCCCGTTTAGCCATCCGAAAACACCCCGAGGCCCCGGGACCTCATCCAAACACACCAACACATCCTAATACCTTATTCGAACTTGCTCCAATCCTCAAAACACGTCTAATAACATCAACCACTATGGGCGACAAGTCTCAAATGCACCACCACAAATCACATGCATAACTCGATCACGTTGCATGGACCAATCATTGACACCAATATGCCAACTCAACTATGGCTAATCAATCTACTTCCTTCCAGTTTATCCTGGATTTACTTATAATGGTAATATCTCCCTTCAATACCTAACTTATTCCAACCGTAGCTATTCAACTCGACATATGACTCCTTGTGTGAGTTTTATATTGTTGGGATCAGGTGGCACGCCGCCATGGTTATTGTTGGGATCGGGTGGCACGCCGCCATGGTTACATTGTTGGGATCGGGTGGCATGCCGCCATGGTTATATTGTTGGGATCGGGTGGCACGCCGCCATGGTTATATTGTTAGGATCGGGTGGCACGCCGTCATGGTTATATTGTTGGGAACGGGTGGCACGCCGCCATGGGTATACTGTTGGGATCGGGTTGCACGCCGCAACAGTGTGATGTTTATTTCAGTGTCCATAATTGCTCTTATATGTTTTGTTTCCTATTTTTCTGAGGAAGTCCATGTTAGTGTGAGAGTTGAATAGTCCTCTCTAGTATTCACCTCCCTTTGTATCACGTACGAAGTTGTGGATTACTAGCACATTGTATCATCTTGCGGGACTTTTGATTATATTTGAGATGGCTTATCGCCTGAGCAGTTCGTACTGGGTGAGATGAGACCATGGGATTTGGGATCAGTTCAAACTGATTATATGAGGTATATTATGGAGGAAAAGATCATCCTCTGGTTTAGGACAAGGTAATGAATCTTGTCAGGAGTATAGACCCAATGAATTGTTGGTTCAGTAGTTGGTTATGGATATCGGCACATTTCTTCTGTAGTGTCAGTATTGTAAAAGTTAGAACGAGGCCTATGTAGATCATGAGGTGCAATGGGAGCATCCTGATTCGTTGAATTTTGACTAATTTGGTCATAAAATATTATTGTGGTCCTGTGGATTTTGAGTTGCAAGGTAAGAATCCAGCAACGTTATGCAGTCATGTTTGAGGACGGCGTTTGAGGAATATCGAGTGAACTCTTGATGAAAATAAGCCTGACATAGAATTTTTATAGTTGGCGAGCCGGTTCTGCTTCGAGTCTCGCCCATGAAGGGCGTTATAAGGTTTGGGAAGAAGGGGAAGCCGAGTCCTAGATTTATTGGCCCTTTTGAGATTTTGAGGCGTGTTGGGGAGGTTTCTTATGAGTTGGCCTTACCTCCCAGCCTAGCCGGAGTCCATCCCGTATTTTATGTCTCTGTGCTCCGGAGAAGCCATGGTAACCCGTTGCACGTGTTGGATTTCAGTTTAGTCTGGCTGGAGAAGGACATATCATATGTTGAGGAGCCAGTTGCCATTTTGGACAAGCATATCAGAAAAACTAAGGTCAAAGGACATAGCTTCAGTGAAGTCCACTGGGGGTCAGCCGATCGAGGAGGCGACTTGGGAAACCAAGCAGGATATGCGTAGTCAGTACCCTCATCTTTTCACCACTCCAGGTATGTTTTCTATGCTTGTTCGAGGACGAACGAATCTCTTAAGTGTGGGAAGATGTAACGACCCGGCCGGTCGTTTTAGAAAGTTATGCCCCGATCCCCAATTTAACAGTTCTCCTAAGTTCATTTCTGCTATTGTGGTTTGTCGGGAGGGTCGGTTTTGGAATTCGGAGTGTTTTGGGACACTTAGTCCCTAAATATAAGCTTTATAATTGGAAAATGGCCCGTAGCTGGAACAGTGTTAAGACAACCTCGGAACGGAAATCCGATGGTTCCCTTAGCTCCGTTAGGTGATTTCGGGGTTGAGAGCGCTTTCGGAATGTATTTTGGAGGTCCGTAGCTCAATTATGCTTGAAATGCCGAAGTTTGAAATTTTGGCGAATCTGAATGATAGGTGAGATTTTGATCCGGGGGTCGAAATGGAATTCCGACAATTTCTGTAGCTTCGTTATGTGAATTTGAATACGTCCGCAAATTTTCAGGTCATTCGGACGTCGTTTGGTCGGGTTTTAGATCAAATGTGTAATTCGGAAAGTTTTAAGAAATTTAGGCTTGAATTCGATGTGAATTATGGGTTTTGATGTTGTTAGACATATTTTTATGATCGGAATAAGTTCGTATCATGTTTTGGAGTATGTTGGTAGTTTTCGTTGGGATCCCGGGAGCCTCGGGATGAATTCGGGGGTCCAAACGGATCAATTTGTGCCCAAGGCACTGTTATTTTCTGCTGCAATAATTGCAGAACAATTTAGCTCTCCGCGATCGCGGAGATGGCCATGCGATCGCGTAAGGTGTGGTGGTAATGCATCGCGATCGCGATGCCTAGGATGTGTGTCACACCCCTTTTTTACCAAAAACAAGCCTTTCCTACTAAACCCTCCTAAATAAATAAAAAGATTTTAGTGAAAAAGCTTGTAAAGGGTTTTTCAATTTTGAAAGTGACAAAAATTGTGTTTTAAAAGGATTAACTCAGAGTCGCCACCTGACATTGGTTTCGGTGTGCCAGGCCACCGTTTTTAAAATAATTTTTCTTTTAAACACTTTAGACTCCAAAACTAAGTCTGCACTAGTGATTCGGGTAAGGGGGTTCATTTGACTCGGGGAGAAGGTGTTAGGCATTCCCCAAGTCCCGTGAAGGTCACGGTTGCGTACTCGATCAAGTTGGCTTTCAAACATTCAAATTGAGGTAAAACACATAGAAATAAAATAAACACACAAGAGATTCGAGGTCGTCCCCACCTAAATGAAAGAAAATGAAAAGGAAAAGAAAAGAAAATCCTAAGCTAACCTATATAGCATGCTTGTCAAGGCCTCCAAAATATTTACATAGTTCTTCGAGGCATACCCCGGATAATAATATGTACAAGTCCCTCGGGGCATTCCCCAGATAAATTTGACTAAGGAAACGACCTCTCGCCTCGAAACAAACAAAATCCTAAAGCTTGCCTACCCAAGTAGTGTCGGCCTAAACATGTTACTAGCGGGGAAATAAAGAGCTAATAATAATTAAATAGAGCATTTCTGTTTTCTTTTCAATTCTTAATTTTTAAATTATACGGCCTTTTGATTAAAGCTCAACGAATGGAATAATGATCTAATATTATTTTTAAACAATACTCCTCCCACACCAGGCTATCCATATAGGCAAAACTTTAGCAATTGAATACCAATTTAGCGAATCTCAAAATTAAATCAAATTACAGTTCCATGTGTACAAACCAACATATTCAAAACCATATACAATTAAACACGAACGTAGGCAAAACACAAGTAATAAAAAAAGATTAAATCTAACCAAAAGTAAATGAGACGGCAAAATAGAAATGAACCTGTTAAGAAAGTGTTCTTTCGTATATGAAAATTGAAACAGCTTTGCCAAAGCAAAAATCCGAGCGAAGGAGACAACAATGAGATGAATCGAAATTCGCGAGCGAAACTCGAACCGGCAACCACAATCAGCAAACTTTCAAACCTCGAGCAAATACCATCATTTTTTAATCCAAAATCGGGATAGAAATGAAGAAAACAAAAGATGTTTTATATTTACATATATTTTCTGTTACTTCAATTTTGTCTTGCTCTGTTTCGTCTTTCTCTTGCCTCTGTTTTTCGTTCTTCTTTTATCTTTTTTTCAAATGTTATAGCTAGCGTCCCTCCTCAATTGAAAGAAAGAATATCCAAAAATTAGGAGGAATGAGCTGTTATTTTGGTTTTTCTAGTGCGAGAGATCAGTGAATGTCTCTTGGTGAGTCCATATGTGAAAAAGGATCGGGAATTCAGGGGTTCTCCATAGGTGGCGGCTGGGGTCGCTGGTTTTCCGGCCAGTAGGTGGGTGAGTCACTGGCGATGATTTTGGAGTGAGGGAGATGTGTGTGCGGCGGCAGTGAAGTTTGAGGGTGCTGCTTGGTCGGCGGCGAAGGGATGCAGCAGAGGCGGCGGCTCCTGATGTGTGGCCGGTCTTTTTTTTTGTTGTTCTCCTGTTCTCTAATTGTTATGAATGAAGAAGAAGATGAACAGTGGGGCCGTTGGGGTGCGCTGCTGGCTGATGAAGATGGAGGCTAGGCTGTTGGTGTTGTTGATAGAGAGGTGAGGCAGCGGCAGGAGGAGATGAGGTTACAGGGGGTAGGGGTCGTTTTTTTGCTGAAGAAGAAAAGGGTTGGGCGGCCCTCTACTATTAGAAATCTAGGGTTTTTTCCTATTGTGTGTCTTATGAGGGAGAAGGTGAATAGTGTGGAGATGAAATCTAGGCCGTCGGATCAAAAGGGATGGATGGTTGAGATTTGAAAGGGAATGGGGCGGGTCAGGTATATTGGGTTGCTGATTTGGGCTTCTAAAATGTGCAAAATTAGTCCAAAAACTTGCACTTCTTTAATTTTTAACAATCTTTTAAGTAAATAACCCAATGCTTTGAATTAAAACCAAATTAATTTCAATTAATTAAATAAATTATGTAATAGCATGAAACTATTTTTGTATTTTCTTTTCAATTTTATGATAAAAATAATGTAAAAGAGTTAAAATTAGTGTAAATAACTATATGGGACCTAAATTAAATAATCTATGCTAAAATGGGTTAAATTTGAGGTAGGGTCAAAAATTACGTGTCTACAGCTGCCCCTCTTTGACTGAAAATACAAAGTATTTTCAGACAAAGACCGACTAGACAGGATTTTTGACCCGACCCTTATTTAAAGACTAACTAGAAGAAAAGAGAATGTGACTGAGCTCTGGTATCTGAGCTGCATACATATCCTCGGCTATAGAGGAATCAGGCCACGTGTAGTTTAGAAGTGAATGAGATGATGGAGTTTACCGAGGTGGAGAGTCGAGTCGAGTGCCATCGAGGTTCCAGCCCACGGTCCTGTTATTACATCAAAATCAGAAAATGAAAAAGGCTAACTACACCTATTAACTATGAGTTACAAGATTCCTATATATAAGTCTTCTAAAGCTTGATCTTGATTCTTGAATGGTTCTTCATGCAGACTTCAGATCTGAACCTTGATGCTCGCTAGATGCAGGTGTTAGCTCGTTTTTCTTCTTCTTTTCAAATCAAAACTGGACATACAATGCTTTTGACTTTAGTCATGTCTTGAGCGATCCACATCTTGTCTCGGCCTCTGCATTTTGGACTCACCTCCCTTTTCTCTTTTTTTCTTTTTCTTTTTCCTTTTTTTTTCTTTTTTTTTCTTTTCTATTCTGGATTGAAATTCCTTATCTTGATCACCTCGGATTATTGACTCGCATTCTTGCCGCGAGCTTCTGCTACTTCTAGCATGAACTGATTTCCTGAAATGATTTCCCTTATTGTCCAGGTGGGCGCCTGACATAACAACAAAACAAACAAAACAAAAGAAATTTTTCTGCCCAAGTTTGGGATTCGAGCATAAATGTGATTGTTAATTGGACCATGCTACCTACAGAGCTCTCAGAGTTGAAAGTTAGATCCCATTATCCAGGAGGGCCCTGAAAATTCTAAAATTAAATCCCATTATCCAGGTGGGTCCTGAAATTCTAAAATTAAATTTCATTATCCAGGTAGGTCCTGAAAACTCTAAAATTAAATCCCATTATCCAGGAGGGTCCTGAAAATTCTAAAATTAAATCACATTATCCATGAGGGTCCTGAAAATTCTAAAACTAAATCCCATTATCCAGGAGGGTCCCTGAAAATTATAAAATTAAATCCCATTATCCAGGAGGGTCCTGAAAACTCAAAAATTAAATCCCATTATCCAGGAGGGTCCTGAAAATTCTAAAACTAAATCCCATTATCCAGAAGGGTCCTGAAAATTCTAAAACTAAATCCCATTATCCAGGAGGGTCCTGAAAATTCTAAAATTAAATCCCATTATCCAGGAGGGTCCTGAAAATTCTAAAACTAAATCCCATTATCCAGGAGGGTCCTGAAAATTCTAAAATTAAATCCCATTATCCAGGAGGGTCCTGAAAATTCTAAAATTAAATCCCATTATCCAGGAGGGTCCTGAAAATTCTAAAATTAAATCCCATTATCCAGGAGGGTCCTGAAAATTCTAAAACTAAATCCCATTATCCAGGAGGGTCCTGAAAATTCTAAAACTAAATCCCATTATCCAGGAGGGTCCTGAAAATTCTAAAACTAAATCCCATTATCCAGGAGGGTCCTGAAAATTCTAAAACTAAATCCCATTATCCATGAGGGTCCTGAAAATTCTAAAATTAAATCCCATTATCCAGGAGGGTCCTGAATATTCTAAAATTAAATCCCATTATCCAGGAGGGTCCTGAGAACTTAAAACTAAATCCCATTATCCAGGAGGGTCCTGAAAATTCAAAAATTAAATCCCATTATCCAGGAGGGTCCTGAGAACTTTAAACTGAATCCCATTATCCAGGAGGGTCCTGAAAATTCAAAAATTAAATCCCATTATCCAGGAGGGTCCTGAAAATTCTAAAACTAAATCCCATTATCCAGGAGGGTCTTGAGAACTTTAAACTAAATCCCATTATCCAGGAGGCTCCTGAAAATTCTAAAATTAAATCTCATTATCCAGGAGAGTCCTGAAAATTTAAAAATTAAATCCCATTATCCAGGAGGGTCCTGAAAATTCTAAAACTAAATCCCATTATCCAAGAGGGTCCTGAAAATTCAAAAAATTAAATCCCATTATCCAGGATGGTCCTGAAAATTCTAAAATTAAATCCCATTATCCAGGAGGGTCCTGAGAACTTTAAACTAAATCCCATTATCCGGGAGGGTCCTGAGAACTTTAAAATTAAATCCCATTATCCAGGAAGGTCCTGAAAATTCTAAAACTAAATCCCATTATCCAGGAGGGTCCTGAAAATTCTATAATTAAATTCCACTATCCAGGAGGGTCCTGAAAATTCTAAAATTAAATCCCATTATCCAAGAGGGTCCTGAAAATTCCAAAATTAAATCCCATTATCCAGGAGGGTCCTGAAAATTAAAAAAAAATTAAATCCCATTATCTAGGAGGGTCCTGAAAATTCAAAAACTAAATCCCATTATCCAGGAGGGTCCTGAAAATTCAAAAATTAAATCTGGAGCCACACTCACATCTTGGAGGATTCTGAATATAATTTTGCTCCATGAACATTGCTTTTCCCATAGGAGGTTCCTGTGGACTTAAAAATTTCTTGCCCCTACTTCAGACAAATAAAATATGGTCAGTTTGAAAATGTGGTGGTTAGTTTGTGGCATCATTGCTGAGTGTCTGCTTCTGCCATTGCCATGCTTCATTCCGATTAGCTGCTTCGAGCTAGCAAGGAGTTGTTTGACCTTTTGATTGGCATTAGACCACAAAACCTCTTACTTGAATCTCTCACATTCACTTGTTGCATTGTGTTTTTATTTTGAGAGTTGTTGAGTCTTTATATTTTCTTAAAATTCAAGATCCACTCAACTGCTTGAACCTCAATTATCACCATACTTCAAAATCATGTCAATTGTGATGTGCAAGGCCAAACTTGGCTTTGTGCAATTGGAAAGCTGGTGGCAAATTTTAAAGTCATTCCACACTTGTTCTGACCAAACAAACCCATGATAGGACTCAAACAAAATGAGGGGAACAAAATAAGGGACAAGGGAAAGAGATGATACTTAACAAGAAAATTATAAAGTAGAAACTTATCAGATGTGGATACCAACCCTAATGACCATGACATGCACCTTTCGATCGAGTGGCCTAATCTCTCAAGCAAGTCTAATATTCAACTCTTGTTGTACCTCTGCGCTGTGAAACTGGGCTTCAGCGCTTCAATTGTCCCATTTGATCCACAATCCTCAGTCGACTTGTAGTGCCCCTGAAGGGTTTTCACCATCAAGCCTCTCTCATTTTGCTTTTTCTCTCAACTCACCATCGCCTTACGGTGCCCATGTGTGACGACCCGGCCCGTCGTCATGGGAATTACCACCCCGTTATGTTGTAATATCATGTTTTATGCTTTTATATCAGTGTTGGAGTCTATCGGGTGAGTTAGGAGTGAATTGGATTGAAAATGAGGCATATAGCCTTTTTGAAGGAAACTTGAATAAGGAAAGTCAACCCGGAGTTGACTATTTAGTTAGAGGGCTCGGAATCGGATTCGATGATTCGGTTAGTTCCGGGAGGTGATTTGTGACTTAGGGGAGCAATCGAAATTGAATTTGGAGGTCCGGTGTAGAAATAGGCTTGAATTGACTAAGGTTGAATTTTGGCAAAATCCGAACGGTAGGTGAGATTTTGATCCAGGGGTCGGAATGGAATTCCGATAGTTGAAGTAGCTCCATTAGGTGATTTTGGATATGTCCGCAAAATTTCAGGTCATTCGGACGTCGTTTGGTCGGGTTTTTGATGGAATGTGTAATTCGGAAGTTTTGAAGAAACTTAGGCTTGAATCCGTGTGTAATTGGTGATTTTGATGTTTAGGATGGTGTTTTTATGCTTGGAACAAGTTCGTATCGTGTTTTGGAGTATGTTGGAGGTTTTCGTTGGGGTCCCGGGGGCCTCGGGGTGAATCCGGACCATCATCCGGCACTTTGGAACAAGGAATAGTCTGCTGTAAATTGCAGATCACTGGGCAGTGATTTAGCCTTCGCGTTCGCGAGGGAAAGCCCCGCGTTCGCGTAGGCCAGGTTCAGCATGCATCGCGTTCGCGAGGGAGGTATCGCATTCACGTACAGAGAGGACTGTGAAGCATCGCGAACGCGTAGGTTAAGGTCGCGTTCGCGTAGAGGGAATTCATTAGGCATCGCGTTCGCGTGGCTCGTGGCTGCGTTCGCGTAGAAGGATTAGGTGAAGCCACGCGTTCGCGTGAGAGACTACACGTTCGCGTAGAGGAAAAATCCGGAGAGTGGGAAGTTGACCTTCACGGATGCGTGAAGATGTGTCGCGTTCGCGATGAAGAAGAGGAAAAAGGCATCGCGTTCGCGTGAGAGGCGTCGCGAACGCGATGAAGAAAATAGGCTGGCAGTGAAGTTAAGTTCAGAACAGAACCAGTCGCGGGTTTAATACCCAAAACCTCCATTTTTGAGTTCCAAGAGAAGAAATTGACGGGAGATTTCTGGGAAATCATCGGGGTTTCGTTGGAGGTAAGTTTTGTGGCTTAATTACATCATTTTTAACATGAAATCCTTGGTTAAATTTCTGTAAATGGAAGATTAAAGGTGGGTTTGAGCCCTAGGCCTAAATTGAAGAAAAACACTAATTTGAGTGGGCAAATGGAGTCCGATTTTGGTAAATTTTATATGCCTAGACTCGTATCGAGATGAGGATTCAGAATATGTGACTTTTGTGATTTTTCGAGAAGTGTACCGAAAGTCGGGTTTTGACAACTTTGGGTATTTTGATGTAAATTGAGTTGTATTAATTGGGTGTTGTCCCATTGGCCTAATTTGTTGTGTTTCTACTATGTTTGATCATATTCTACGCGTGCGGAGCTTGATTCTCGTGGCAAGGGCATTGCGGAGTAGTCGTCATGCGGTATTGAGGTGAGTAATAGATGTGGGTGATGACCAGCGGGTTTGAAACCCCGGTATACCACTTTGTGACGCTGTATAGCGGCGAGACACGTACTCTCTTGTAAGTGCGGGGTCGATTGTGATTGGGGACTATGGCTTAGTCCGACTTGTTGATACAATATTATGATAATTGGCTATTCTTGAGCCGAGGAACCCCCTTCTTGGGCGGTTGAGTATACATGTGGGCCGTGAGCCAGTTATTAGATCCCGCGAGGATCGTTATCATTGTCTATTCATATTGACATGTTAGTTACTACCAGTCCGTAGCTATTTCTGTTATCATGCTATTTCCAACCTCTGGAACTTGATATTACTGTTTTCAACTGAAAAATGATAAAAGAGTTTTCAAAACTACTTTTGAGCCTGCGAGGCTGCATTTGCATTTCGCTGATTGGTAGTGGATCGGACTGCACACCGCAGCATATATTCATGATATTGTGCTTGGGCTGTAGGAGCCCCTGTGGAGTCTGAAACCCCACGGTGAGCACGGGTACCCAAATTGGATCGGGCTACACGCCGTAGCGGTCATATCATGCATTGCATTGCATTTAGCGACATCTGCTAGTTGTTATACTGTTTTGCTAGTACTTGTTGGTACAGGTACAGTCGATAATAAATCTGTGACAGGGTAATTGATTACATCTTTACATAGTGTTTTACTGTGGATTTCTTATCTACGCTGTCTTACCCCTGTTTATTACCATTGAGTCTGGCAGTACTCATTTTACTCCCTGCACCTTGTGTGCAGATCCAGGTACCTCTCAGCAGTGATCCGGTAGCCGTGCGAGGCGACATCTGTAGGATATTCGAGGTAGCTGCAGAGTCCGTAGGACCCGATATTCCTTCCTACTGTCTTTTAAATTCTGTATTGATATTTCTTTCCGCACTTGGTATCTTGTAAACCAGTATATACTATGTTCATTAGAGGCTCATGACTCTTGACCCTTCGGTCTATGGGAGTTGGTATGTGCTGGGACTTGGTTCCCCATTTTCGATATATATATATCACTGTTGTTTCATGAATTGAAATGTTTAATTGGGATAAAGCGAGCTTCTAGCTCTGTTATTGTTATTGATTGGTCAGGATGGCTTAGCAATGTGCTGGGCGCCTTCACGACCAGATTTGGGGTCGTGACAAGTTGGTATTAGAGCCTAGGTTTACTAGGCCTCATGAGTCTTGAGCCGGTTGGTAGAGTCTTGTGGATCGGTACGGGGACGCCTGTACTTATCCTCGGGAGGCTGCGAACCTTTAGGAAACACTCCACTTTTCTTGAACTCTGTCGTGCGACCTTGTTGTTCTGAGAACTGAACTTCTATATTCTATTCTCTCGCAGATGGTGAGAACGCGAGCATCAGGACGAGAAGGACGACCTTCATTGCCACCTATTAGAGGCCGTGGGCGCGGTCGTGCTAGAGATAGAGGTAGGGCAGCTGAGGCAGTGCCAGCTGACCCGCCCGTTGTACCAGTTCAGAAGCAGCCCCCAGTGGTTGATGCTTCAGCAGCCCCAGTTCAGGGCCAGACTGTATCTATTGCTATTCCTGGTCTTCAGGAGACTCTTGCTCAGATATTATCGGTGTGTTCCGTTTGGCTCAGGTAGTCTCAGCTACTGCTACTGCAGCGACATCTCAGACAGGGGGTGGTCAGCAGACCCCTGCAGCTCGCACACCTGACCCGGTTGTTCAGGGACTTCAGACGCCAGAGGCGGTCCCCGCTCAGGTGGTTGCACCGGTTATTCCTCCAGCTGCACCAGCTCCAGCTCTAGAGCATATGGTTCAGGTTATGCCCGATGACGAGCAGCGTCGTCTTGAGAGATTTGGTAGACTTCAGCCACCTCATTTCAGTGGCGTTGAGGGCGAGAATGCCCAGGGTTTCTTGGATACGTGTTAGAGGATGTTGCGAACGGCTGGTATTCTTGAGTCCAGCGGAGTTTCATTTACTACCTTTCAGTTCATTGGTCCCGCATCTGATTGGTGGGAAGAGTTTGAGAGGCGTAGGCCTGCAGGAGCAGCACCTCTCACATGGCAGCAGTTCTCTACTCTCTTTCTAGAGAAATATGTACTTCAGTCTTGTCGCGAGGAGCTACGTCGCCGGTTCGAGTGGTTGGTTCGGGGCGACATGTCTGTGACCCAGTATGAGCTCAGATTCACACAGTTGGCTAGGCATGCCACATAGATGATCCCTACTGATAGGGAGAGGATCAGGAGGTTCATTGATGGCGTCAACTATTCTATCCGCATTCTTATGACCAGAGAGCGAGTTCTTTCATCATCTTTTGAGCAGGTTGTTGATATGGCACGCTCCGTTGAGGCGGATCGTCGCCGAGAGAGGGAGGAGCGGGAGGCCAAGAGGCCTCGTAGTTCTGGCAGTTTCAATGGTGCTCCATCTAGAGGGCATTCCCAGTAGAGCAGAGGTCGCTCATCTAGACCTTCTCATTCGTGGTCGACAGGGGTTTCAGCAGGGTCAGTCATCGCTTAGTGCCCTTCAAGCCCAGGGTGCAGCACCTACTTCATCAGCCCAGGGTTCTTCTGCGGCGAGGGGTTCCCT
This sequence comes from Nicotiana noctiflora, assembly GCA_032618575.1. Classification (NCBI taxonomy): domain Eukaryota; kingdom Viridiplantae; phylum Streptophyta; class Magnoliopsida; order Solanales; family Solanaceae; genus Nicotiana; species Nicotiana noctiflora. Next base: position 87,447 of record JASVEL010010295.1, read on the forward strand.
TCAGTCCCCTTCTCCAGCACCGGGTGCATGTTATGAGTGTGGTGAGTTTGGCCACATGAGGAGACAGTGCCCTCGACTCCGTAGGGACAGGACTCAGGCAGAGGGATCAGCCCTCCTCTTCAACACCATCTCAAGCTAGTAGAGGTGGAGGTCAGTCTACTCATGGTCGCCCCAAAGCCGAGAAGAGATCCGGTTGAGGCCAGGCACGATTCTATGTACTCCTTGACAGGCGTGATGCAGTTGCCTCCGATGCGGTGATTACATGTATCATTTTTGTCTGTCACAGAGATGCCTCTATTCTATTTGATCCAGGGTCTACATATTCTTACGTGTCCTCTTATTTTGCACATCATTTGGGTGCGACTCGTGGTAGTCTTGATTTACCTGTTCATGTATCCACCCCCGTGGGTGATACGATTATTGTGGATCATGTCTATAGATCCTGTATTATATCTATTGGGGGTCCGGAGACCCAGGCAGATTTGTTATTGTTGGGTATGGTGGACTTTGATGGCGCCCAGCACATTGCTAAGCCAGCCTGACCAATCAATAACAATAACGGAGCTGGAAGCTCTCTTTAGCCCATTTAAACATAACAAATCACGAAGCAATAGCGATACATATAACGAAAACGGGGAAACCATGTCCCATAATACATCAACTCCCATAGACCAAGGGTCAAGAGTCATGAGCCTCTAACGAACGTAAGTGTATAAAGGTTTACAAAAATACCAAGTGCGGAAAGAAATGTCAATACAAAATCAAAAGATAGTATGAAGGAATATCGGGTCCTGCGGACTCTGCAGCTACCTCGTATATCCCACAGATGTCGCCTCGCACAGCTACTGGATCACTGCTGAGAGGTACCCTGGATCCGCACACAAGGTGCAGGGAGTAAAATGAGTACTGCCAGACTCAGTGGTAATAAACAAGGGTAAGACAGCGCAGATAAGAATTCCACGATAAAGCACTATGTAAAGCTATAATCAGCTACCCTGTCACGGAATCAATATTCACTGTACCTGTACCAACAAGTACGAGCAAAACAGTATAACAACTACGAGATGTAGCTAAATGCAATGCAATGCATGGATATGATCGCTACGGCGCGTAGCCCGACTCCAATTTTTTGGGTACCGTGCTCACTGTGGGGGTTCGGACTCGGAGGGGCTCCTACAGCCCAAGCACATCTCATAGAGATTTCTCGTGGCGTACGGTCCGATCCAACATATATCTCGACTGCGGCGCGCGGCCGATCCACTACTAGTCGGCTAATATGCGGATACGACCTCGCAAGCTTAAAAGTAGTTTTTGAAAACTCTTTTTATCATTTTTCGGTTGGAAAACAGGTAATATCAAGTTCCGGAGATTGGAATTAGCATAATAATAGAATTAGCTGCGGACTAGTAGTAAACTAGCATGTCTATATGATAAGACAATGATAACGATCCTCGCGGAATCCAATAACTGGCTCACAGCCCACAATATACTCAATCGTCCAAGAAGGAGGTTCAACGGCTCGAGATTAGCCAATAATACAGTATCAACAGGTCGGACTAATCTATAGTCTCCAGTTCATGATCGACCCCGCACTCTCAAGAGTGTGCGTGTCTCGCCGCTATACAGCGTCACAAAGTGGTATACCGGGGTTTCGAACCCGCTGGTCATCACCCACATCTATTACTCACCTCAATACAGCGTGACGACTATTCCGCAATGCCCTTGCCACGAGAATCAAACTCCGCAGGCGTAGAATCTGATCAAATACAGTAGAAATACAACAAATTAGGCCAATGGGACGATACCCAATCAATATAACTCAATTTACATCAAAATTCCCAAAGGTGTCAAAACCCGACTTTCGATACGCTTGCCGAAAAATTACACAAGTCACATATTCGGAACCCTCATCTCGATACGAGTCTAAGCATATCAATTTTACCAAATTCGGACTCCATTTGGCCATTCAAAACCTTGATTTTCTAAAGTTCAAGCCTAGGGCTAAATCCTCCATAAATTACCCCAAATTCCTCCATTTTCATGATATAATTGCATAATATTACCAATACTAATCATAGTTTAAGTCCATAGTTGATTACCCGATGATTTCCCTTGAGTTTCTCTTCAAAATCGCCCAAATCGCCTCTAAAGCCGAGACCCAAATGTGTGAAATGTTTCTGAAATTTTTCTAACTTCTGATACACTTAACTCACAGCGATTTTCACTTCTGCGGATAAAATTCCGCCCCTGCGGAACCGCTTCTACGACCTTTTGGTCGCTTCTGCGAACCCAGGCCCTTTTGGCCACTTCCACACCAGCGATCCAAGGACCGCCCCTGCGCATCCGCTTCTGCGGAAATTAGTCCGCTTCTGCGGAATGATCCGCTTCTGCGACCAAGAGTCCGCTTCAGCGGACTCGCCTATGCGATCAAACATCCGCTTCTGCGGATTTTCCCAAGACGGCTCAAGACCGCTTCTGCGATCGACCTCTCGCACCAGCGAAGCCGCTCCTGCGGGCCAGGCTCCGCTTCAGCGGTCTATCCCGCTTCTTCGCCTTCTTGTCCGCTCCTGCGCCCCCATTTCCGCAGGAGCGAAAACCACAGAACCAGAACACAAGTCTGCAATTTTCCACATTTTTCTCCCGTTTAACCATCCGAAAACACCCCGGGACCTCATCCAAACACACCAACACATCTTAACACCTTATTCGAACTTGCTCCAATCCTCAAAACATGTCTAATAACACCAAAACCAATAATTCACATCAAATTCAAGCATAAATTCCTTAAAACATTCCGAATTACACATTCAATCAAAAACCCGACCAAACGACGTCCGAATGACCTAAAATTTTGCAGGCACATCCAAAATCACCTAACGGAGCTACTGCAACTGTCGGAATTCCATTCCGACTCCCGGATCAAAATCCCACCTACCGTTCGGATTTCGCCAAAATTCAACCTTAGCCAATTCAAGCCTATTTCTACACCGGGCCTCCAAATTCAATTCCGATCGCTCCCCTAAGTCACAAATCACCTCCCGGAACTAACCGAATAATCAGAATCCGATTCCGAGCCCCCTAGCTAAATAGTCAACTCCGGGTTGACTTTCCTTATTCAAGTTTCCTTCAAAAAGGCTATATGCCTCATTTTCAATCCAATTTACTCCTAACTCACCCGATAGACTCTAACACTGATATAAAATCGTAAAACATGTTTTTACAACATAACGGGGTGTTAATTCCCGTGACGACGGGCCGGGTCGTCACATTCTCCCCCTCTTAAGTAAACGCTCGTCCTCGAGCGGGTAAAGAAACATACCTGAAGTCTCAAACAAGTGAGGATATCTGCTCCGCATCTCCCGCTCGACCTCCCAAGTGGCCTCCTCCACGGGTCGACCTCTCCACTGAACCTTAACTGATGCAATCTCCTTAGACCTCAATTTTCTCACTTGCCGTCCCAAAATGGCAATAGGCTCCACATTATAGGATAGATCACCATCAAGCTGAATGGTGCTGAAATCTAATACATGAGACGGATCTCCAACGTACTTCCGGAGCATAGACACATGGAATACTGGATGAAGGCTGGATAAGCTGGGCGGCAAGGCCAACTCATATGCCACCTCTCCAACTCTCCTAAGTATCTCAAAAGGACCAATGTACCCGGGACTCAACTTTCCTTTCTTCCCAAACCTCATGACACCCTTCATAGGTGAAATCTTCAACAATACTCTGTCACCAACCATGAAAGACAACTCTCGAACTCTACGGTCCGCATAACTCTTCTGACGAGACTATGCCGTACGAAGCCTCTCCTGGATCAACTTTGCTCTATCTAGAGCATCCTGGACTAACTCGGTCCCTATCAATCTAACCTCACCAGGCTCAAACCATCCCACGGGGGATCTACACCGCCTGCCATACAATGCCTCATACGAGGCCATCTGAATACTCGACTGATAACTGTTGTTGTAGGCAAACTCGGCAAGTGGTAGGAACTCATCCCACGAACCACCAAAGTCAATCACACATGCTCGCAACATATCCTCCAGAATCTGAATAGTACGCTCAGACTGCCCATCTGTCTGGGGATGAAATGCTGTACTCAACTCAACCCGCGTACCCATCTCTCGCTGAAATGCTCTCCAAAACTGAGAAGTGAACTGAGTACCCCTGTCGGATATGATAGACACTGGAACTCCATGCAACCGAACAATCTCTCGAATAAAGATCGCCGCCAACCGCTCCGATGAGTAGGTAGTACTAACTGGAATGAAGTGAGCTGACTTGGTCAGTCTATCCACAATCACCCATACAGAATCAAACTTCCTCGCCGTCCGAGGGAGTCCAGTAACAAAGTCCATAGTGATCCTCTCCCATTTCCACTCGGGAATAGCAATGCGCTGAAATACACCACCGGGCCTCTGATGCTCGTACTTAACCTGCTGACAGTTGAGGCACCGTGCTACATGTCCGACAATGTCCATTTTCATCTTTCTCCACCAATAGTGTTGTTTCAAATCTTGATACATCTTCGCGGCTCCTGGATGGATAGAATACCGCGAGCTATGGGCCTCCTCCAGAATCAACTCACGAAGGCCATCAACATTGGGCACGCATATCCGGCCCTGCATCCTCAATACGCCGTCACTATCAATGGTGACATCTCTAGCATCATCATGCCGAACTCTGTCCCTCAGGACAACCAAATGTGGATCATCATACTGGCGCTCACGAATACGATCATATAGAGATGACCGAGATACAACACAAGCCAATACCCTGCCGGGCTCCGAAATATCTAACCTCACTAGCCGATTGGCTAGCACTTGAACATCATAAGCAAATGGCCTCTCCTCAGCTGGAATATATGCCAAGCTCCCCATACTGACCGCCTTCCGGCTCAAAGCATCGGCCACCACATTGGCTTTCCCCGGATGATATAATATAGTAATGTCATAATCCTTGAGCAACTCAAGCCATCTCCGCTGTCTCAAATTAAGGTCTTTCTGTTTGAACAAGTGCTGGAGACTACGATGGTCGGTATACACCTCACAAGACACACCATACAAATAGTGCCTCCAAATCTTCAAGGCATGAACAATGGCGGCTAGCTCCAAGTCATGAACAGGATAGTTCTTCTCATGCGGCTTCAACTGCCGAGAAGCATAAGCAATTACCTTTCCTTCCTGCATCAACACACAACATATCCCCACTCTCGAGGCATCACAATAAACGGTATATGAACCCGAAGTTGATGGCAATACTAACACTGGAGCTGTGGTCAAAGCTGTCTTGAGCTTCTGAAAGCTCCCCTCGCACTCATCCGACCACACGAATGGTGCACCCTTCTGGGTCAATTTAGTCAATGAAGAAGCAATGGATGAAAATCCCTGAACAAACCGGCGATAATATCCCGCCAAGCCAAGAAACTCCTGATCTCTGTAGCCGAGGACGGTCTAGGCCAACTCTGCACCGCATCTATCTTCTTAGGATCAACCTGAATACCATCACGAGACACCACATGTCCCAGAAATGCTACGGACTCGAGCCAAAACTCGCACTTGGAGAATTTAGCATATAGCTTCTCTTCTCTCAATCTCTGCAACACAATACTCAAATGCTGAGCATGCTCCTCCTGACTACGGGAGTAGACTAGAATGTCATCAATGAACACAATCACAAATGAATCCAAATAAGGTCCGAACACATTGTTCATCAGATGCATAAATGTTGCTGGGGCGTTGGTCAGCCCAAAAGACATCACAAGAAACTCATAATGACCATATCGGGTCCTGAATGCAGTCTTCATAATATCCGAGTCCCTGATCTTCAGCTGATGATAGCCTGAACGAAGATCGATCTTAGAAAAAACCCTCGCACCTTGTAAGTGATCAAACAAATCATCTATGCGCGGTAGAGGGTACTTCTTCTTCACTGTCACTTTGTTCAATTGCCTATAATCAATACACATTCGCATGGAACCACCTTTCTTTTTAACAAATAATACCGGCGCACCCCACGGAGACACACTAGGACGGATGAAACCCTTATCCAGAAGTTCTTGAAGCTGCTCTTTTAGTTCTTTCAACTCAGCTGGTGCCATCCGATAAGGAGGAATGGATATGGGCTGAGTGCCCGGCACCAAGTCAATGCCAAAATCAATATCCCTGTCCGGCGGCATGCCCGGCAGGTCTGAGGGAATACATCTGGAAAATCCCTCACAACAGGTACAGAATCAATGCTAGGAGACTCAGCTCCCATATCTCTCACAAAAGCTAAGTACGATAAACACCCTTTTTCAACCATCTTCTGAGCTTTTAGGAACGAAATAACACGGCTAGGGACGAAATCGGTCGAACCCCGCCACTCAATCTGAGAAATACCAGGAATGGCCAACGTAACTGTCTTAGCATGACAGTCCAATATAGCATGATACGGAGACAACCGGTCCATACCCAATATAACATCAAAGTCCACCATCCCCAACAATAACAAATCTGCCTGGGTCTCCAGACCCCCAATAGATATAACACGGGATCTATAGACATGATCCACAACAATCGTATCACCCACGGGGGTGGATACATGAACAGGCAAATCAAGACTACCACGAGTCGCACCCAAATGACGTGCAAAATAAGAGGACACGTAAGAATATGTGGATCCTGGATCAAATAGAACAGAGGCATCTCCGTGACAGATAGAAATGATACCTGTAATCACAGCATCGGAGGCAACTCCATCACGCCTGTCAGGAAGTGCATAGAACCGTGTCTGGCCTCCACCAGATCTCTCCTCGCCCCTGGGGCGACCACGAGAAGACTGAACTCCACCTCTACTAGGCTGAGATGGTGCTGAAGAGGAGGGCTGATCCCTCTGCTGAGTCCTGCCCCTACGTAGTCGAGGGCATTGTCTCCTCATGTGGCCAAACTCACCACACTCATAACATGCACCTGGTGCTGGAGAAGTAGGTGTTGCACTCTGGGATGGGAGGGCACTAAGTGATGACTGACCCTGCTGAAACCCCTGTCGACCACGACCATAAGAACCTCCGCTCTGCTCTGGGTGGCCTGAATGAGAAGGTCTAGATGAGCGACCTCTGCTCTGCTGGGAATGCCCTCTAGATGGAGCACCGCTGAAACTGCCAGAACTGCGAGGCCTCTTGGCCTCCCGCTCCTCTCTCTCTCGGCGATGATCCGCCTCGATGGAGCGTGCCATATCAGCAACCTGCTCAAACGATGATGACAGAACTCGCTCGCTGGTAATAAGAATATGGATAGAGTAGTTGAGGCCATCAATGAACCTCCCGATCCTCTCCCTATTAGTGGGGATCATCCATGTGGCATGCCTAGCCAACTGAGTGAATCTAAGCTCATACTGGGTCACAGACATGTCGCCCTGAATCAACCACTCGAACTGGCGACGTAGCTCCTCGCGACGAGACTGAGGTACATATTTCTTTAGGAAGAGAGTAGAAAACTGTTGCCATGTGAGAGGTGCTGCTCCTGCAGGCCTACGCCTCTCAAACTCCTCCCACCAATCAAATGTGGGACCAGTAAACTGAAAGGTGGTAAATGAAACTCCGCTAGACTCAAGAATACCAGCTGTACGTAGCATCCTCTGACACTTATCCAAGAAACCACGGGCATCCTCGCCCTCAGCGCCACCGAAATAGGGTGGCTGAAGTCTACCAAATCTCTCAAGACGGTGCTGCTCGTCGTCGGGCATAGTCTGAACCATACGCTCTGGAGCTGGTGTAGCTGGAGGAATAACTGGGGCAACCACCTGAGCGGGGACCGTCTCTGGCGTCTGAAGTCCCTGAACAACCTGCTTAGGTGTGCAAGCTGCAGGGGTCTGCTGACCACCCCCTGTCTGAGATGTCGCTGCAGTAGCGGTAGCTGATACTACTTGAGCCAAACCGGAACACACCGATAATATCTGGGCAAGAGTCTCCTGAAGACCAGGAATATCAATAGATACAGTCTGGGCCTGAACTGGGGCTACTGGAGCATCAACCACTGGGGGCTGCTCCTGAACAGGTACAACGGGTGGGTCAGCTGGCACTGCCTCAGCTGCCCTACCTCTACCTCTAGCACGACCACGCCCACGGCCTATGGGGTGGCAATGGAGGTCGTCCACCTCGTCCTGATGCTCGCGTTCTCGCCATACGCGAGAGAATAGAATATAGAAGTTCAGTTCTCAGAACAACAAGATCGCACGACAGAGTTCAAGAAAAGTGAAGTTTTCCTAAAGGTTCGCAGCCTCCCGAGGATAAGTACAGGCGTCCCCGTACCGATCCACAAGACTCTACTAACCGGCTCAAGACTCACGAGGCCTAGTAAACCTAGGCTTTGATACCAACTTGTCACGACCCCAAATCCGGTCGTGATGGCGCCCAGCACATTGCTAAGCCAGCCTGACCAATCAATATCAACAACGGAGCTAGAAGCTCTCTTTAACCCATTTATGCATTTCAAAATATGAAACAATAGTAATACATATACCACCAGTGGGGAAACCAAGTCCCAAAATATACTAACTCCCATAGACCAAAGGGTCAAGAGTCATGAGCCTCTACTGAACATGAGTGTATAAAAGTTTACAAAAATACCAAGTGCGGAAAGAAATGTCAATACAAAATCAAAAGACGGTAGGAAGAAATATCGGGTCCTGCGGACGCTGCAGCTACCTCGTATATCCCACAAATGTCGCCTCGCACAGCTATCGGATCACTGCTGAGAGGTACCTAGATCTGCACACAAGGTGCAGGGAGTAAAATGAGTACTGCCAGACTCAGTGGTAATAAACAAGGGTAAGACAGCGCATATAAGAAATCCGCAATAAAGCACTATGTAAAGCTATAATCGGCTACTCTGTCACAGAATTAATATTCACTGTACCTGTACTGCCTCAGCCGCCCTACCTCTACCTCTAGCACGACCGCGCCCACGGCCTCTAACAGGTGGCAATGGAGGTCGTCCACCTCGTCCCGATGCTCGCGTTCTCGCCATCTGCGAGAGAATAGAATATAGAAGTTCAGTTCTCGGAACAACAAGATCGCACGACAGAGTTCAAGAAAAGTGAAGTTTTCCTAAAGGTTCGCAGCCTCCCGAGGATAAGTACAGGCGTCCCCGTACCGATCCACAAGACTCTACTAACCGGCTCAAGACTCATGAGGCCTAGTAAACCTAGGCTTTGATACCAACTTGTCACGATCCCAATTCCGGTCGTGATGGTGCGCAGCACATTGCTAAGCCAGCCTGACCAATCAATAACAATAACGGAGCTAGAAGCTCTCTTTAGCCCATTTAAACATAACAAATCACGAAGCAATAGCGATATATATAACGAAAACGGGGAAACCATGTCCCATAATACATCAACTCCCATAGACCAAGGGTCAAGAGTCATGAGCCTCTACTGAACGTAAGTGTATAAAGGTTTACAAAAATACCAAGTGCGGAAAGAAATGTCAATACAAAATCAAAAGACAGTAGGAAGGAATATCGGGTCCTGCGGACTCTGCAGCTACCTCGTATATCCCACGGATGTCGCCTCGCACCGCTACTGGATCACTGCTGAGAGGTACCTGGATCTGCACACAAGGTGCAGGGAGTAAAATGAGTATTGCCAGACTCAGTGGTAATAAACAAGGGTAAGACAGCGCAGATAAGAATTCCACGATAAAGCACTATGTAAAGCTATAATCAGCTACTCTGTCACAGAATTAGTATTCACTGTACCTGTACCAACAAATACCAATAAATAGCATAACAGCTAGCAGATGTAGCTAAATGCAATGCAATGCATGATATGACCGCTACGGCGCGTAGCCCGACTCCAATTTTGGGTACCCGTGCTCACTGTGGGGGTTCAGACTCGGAGGGGCTCCTACAGCCCAAGCACATCTCATAGAGATATTCCTGTGACGTGCAGTCCGATCCAACATATATCTCGCTGCGGCACGCAGCCCGATCTACTACTAGTCAGCTAATATGCAGATACAGCCTCGCAGGCTTAAAAGTAGTTTTTGAAAACTCTTTTTATCATTTTTTAGTTGGAAAACAGTAATATCAAGTTCCAGAGATTGGAATTAGCATAATAACAGAATTAGCTGCAGACTAGTAGTAAACTAGCATGTCTATATGATAAGACAAGGACCGCCCCTGCGCATCCGCTTCTGCGGAAATTAGTCCGCTTCTGCGGAATGATCCGCTTCTGCGAAATGATCCGCTTCTGCGACCAAGAGTCCGCTTCAGCGGACTCGCCTATGCGATCAAACATCCGCTTCTGCGGATTTTCCCAAGACGGCTCAAGACCGCTCCTGCGATCGACCTCTCACACCAGCGAAGCCGCTCCGGCGGACCAGGCTCCGCTTCAGCGGTCGGCTCCGCTTCTGCGCCTCGTTGTCCGCTCCTGCGGACTCGCTCCTGCGTCCCCATTTCCGCAGGAGCGAAAACCACAGAACCAGAACACAAGTCTGCAATTTTCCACATTTTTCTCCCGTTTAACCATCCGAAAACACCCCGAGGCCCCCGGGACCTCATCCAAACACACCAACACATCTTAACACCTTATTCAAACTTGCTCCAATCCTCAAAACACGTCTAATAACACCAAAACCCATAATTCACATCAAATTCAAGCCTAAATTCCTTAAAACATTCCGAATTACACATTCAATCAAAAACCCGACCAAACGACGTCCGAATGACCTAAAATTTTGCAGGCACATCCAAAATCACCTAACGGAGCTACTGCAACTGTCGGAATTCCATTCCGACTCCCGGATCAAAATCCCACCTACCGTTCGGATTTTGCCAAAATTCAACCTTAGCCAATTCAAGCCTATTTCTACACCGGGCCTCCAAATTCAATTCCGATCGCTCCCCTAAGTCACAAATCACCTTCCGGAACTAACCAAATTATCAGAATCTGATTCCGAGCCCCCTAGCTAAATAGTCAACTCCGGGTTGACTTTCCTTATTCAAGTTTCCTTCAAAAAGGCTATATGCCTCATTTTCAATTCAATTCACTCCTAACTCACCCGATAGACTCTAACACTGATATAAAATCGTAAAACATGTTTTTACAACATAACGGGGTGGTAATTCCCGTGACGACGGGCCGGGTCATCACATTATTGTTGGGGATGGTGGACTTTGATGTTATATTGGGTATGGACTGGTTGTCTCCGTACCATGCTATATTGGACTGTCATGCTAAGACAGTTACATTGGCCATTCCTGGTATTTCTCAGATAGAGTGGCGGGGTTCGACTGATTTCGTCCCTAGCCGTGTCATTTCATTCTTAAAGGCTCAGAAGATGGTTGGAAAAGGGTGTTTATCGTACTTAGCTTTTGTGAGAGATGTGGGAGCTGAGTCTCCTAGCATTGATTCTGTACCTGTTGTGAGGGACTTCCCAGATGTATTCCCTTCAGACCTGTCGGGCATGCCGCCGGAGAAGGATATTGATTTTGGCATTGACTTGGTGCCGGGCACTCAGCCCATATCCATTCCTCCCTATCGGATGGCACAGCTGAGTTGAAAGAACTGAAAGAGCAGCTTCAAGAGCTTCTGGATAAGGGTTTCATCCATCTTAGCGTGACCCCGTGGGGTGCGCCGGTATTGTTTGTTAAAAAGAAAGATGGTTCCATGCGAATGTGTATTGATTATAGGCAATTGAACAAAGTAACAGTGAAGAACAAGTACCCTCTACCGCGCATAGATGATTTGTTTGATCAGTTACAGGGTGCGAGGGTGTTTTCTAAGATCGATCTTCGTTCGGGCTATCATCAGCTGAAGATCGGGGACTCGGATATTATGAAGACTGCATTCAGGACCCGATATGGTCATTATGAGTTTCTGGTGATGTCGTTTGGGCTGACCAACACCCCAGCAGCATTTATGCATCTGATGAACAGTGTGTTCAGGCCCTATTTGGATTCATTTGTGATTGTGTTCATTGATGATATTCTAGTCTACTCCCGTAGTCAGGAGGAGCATGCTCAACATTTGAGTATTGTGTTGGAGAGATTGAGGGAGGAGAAGCTATATGCTAAATTCTCCAAGTGCGAGTTTTGGCTCGAGTTCGTAGCATTTACGGGACATGTGGTGTCTCGTGATGGTATTCGGAGTTGATCCAAAGAAGATAGAGGCGGTGCGAGGTTGGCCTAGACCGTCCTCGGCTACGAGAGATCGGGAGCTTTCTTGGCTTGGCGGGATATTATCGTCGGTTTGTTCGGGGATTTTCATCCATCGCTTCTTCATTGACTAGATTGACCCGAAGGGTGCACCATTCGTGTGGTCGGATGAGTGCGAGGAGAGCTTTCAGAAGCTTAAGACAGCTTTGACCACAGCTCCAGTGTTAGTATTGCCATCAGCTTCAGGTTCATATACCGTTTATTGTGATGCCTCGAGAGTGGGGATAGGTTGTGTGTTGATGCAGGAAGGAAAGGTAATTGCTTATGCTTCTCGGCAGTTGAAGCCGCATGAGAAGAACTATCCTGTTCATGACTTGGAACTAGCCGCCATTGTTCATGCCTTGAAGATTTGGAGGCACTATTTGTACGGTGTGTCTTGTGAGGTGTATACCGACCATCGTAGTCTCCAGCGCTTGTTCAAACAGAAAGACCTTAATTTGAGGCAGCGGAGATGGCTTGAGTTGCTGAAGGATTATGACATTACTATATTATATCATCTGGGGAAGGCCAATGTGGTGGCCGATGCTTTGAGCCGGAAGGCGGTCGGTATGGGGAGCTTGGCATATATTCCAGCTGAGGAGAGGCCATTTGCTTATGATGTTCAGGTGCTAGCCAATCGGCTAGTGAGGTTAGATATTTCGGAGCCCAGTCGGGTATTGGCTTGTGTTGTATCTCGGTCATCTCTATATGATCGTATTCGTGAGCGCCAGTATGATGATCCACATTTGGCTGTCCTTAGGGACAGAGTTCAACATGATGATGCTAGAGATGTCACCATTGATAGTGACGGCGTATTGAGGATGCAGGGCCGGATATGTGTGCCCAATGTTGATGGCCTTCGTGAGTTGATTCTGGAGGAGGCCCATAGCTCGCGGTATTCTATCCATCCGGGAGCCGCGAAGATGTATCAAGATTTGAAACAACACTATTGGTGGAGAAAGATGAAGATGGACATTGTTAGACATTTATCACGGTGCCTCAACTGTCAGCAGGTTAAGTACGAGCATCCGAGGCCCGGTGGTGTATTTCAGCGCATTGATATTCCTGAATGGAAATGGGAGATGATCACCATGGATTTTGTTACTGGACTCCCTCGGACAACGAGGAAGTTTGATTCTGTTTGGGTGATTGTGGATAGGCCGACCAAGTCACCTCATTTCATTCCTATGTGTACTACGTACTCCTCAGAGCGGTTAGCTGAGACATTCATTCGGGAGATTGTTCGGTTGCATGGAGTCCCAGTGTCTATCATATCCGACAGGGGTACTCAGTTCACTTCTCAGTTTTGGAGAGCATTTCGGTGAGAGATGGGTACGCGGGTTGAGTTGAGTACAGCATTTCACCCCCAGACAGACGGGCAGTCTGAGCGCACTATTCAGGTCCTGGAGGATATGTTGCGAGCTTGTGTGATTGACTTTGGTGGTTCGTGGGATGAGTTCCTACCACTTGCTGAGTTTGCCTTCAACAACAGCTATCAGTCGAGTATTCAGATGGCCCCGTATGAGGCATTGTATGGCAGATGGTGTAGATCCCCCGTGGGATGGTTTGAGCCTGGTGAGGTTAGATTGATAGGGACTGAGTTAGTCCAGGATGCTCTGGATAGAGCAAAGTTGATCCAGGAGAGGCTTCGCACAGCACAGTCTCGCCGGAAGAGTTATGCGGACCGTAGAGTTCGAGAGTTGTCTTTCATGGTTGGTGACAGAGTATTATTGAAAGTTTCACCTATGAAGGGTATTATGAGGTTCGGAAAGAAAGGAAAGTTGAGTCCCAGGTACATTGGTCCTTTTGAGATACTCAGGAGGGTTGGAGAGGTGGCATATGAGTTAGCCTTGCCGCCCAGCTTATCCAGCGTTCATCCAGTATTCCATGTGTCTATGCTCCGGAAGTACATTGGAGATCCGTCTCATGTGTTAGACTTCAGTACCATTCAGCTTGATGGTGATTTATCCTATGATGTGGAGCCTATTGCTATTTTGGGTCGTCGGGTGAGAAAATTGAGGTCTAAGGAGATTGCATCAGTTAAGGTTCAGTGGAGAGGTCGACCCGTGGAGGAGGCCACTTGGGAGATCGAGCGGGAGATGCGGAGCAGATATCCTCACTTGTTTGAGACTTCAGGTATGTTTCTTGACCTGCTCGAGGACGAGCGTTTGCTTAAGAGGAAGAGAATGTGACGACCCGGCCCATCGTCATGGGAATTACCACCCCGTTATGTTGTAATATCATGTTTTATGCTTTTATATCAGTTTTGGAGTCTATCGGGTGAGTTAGGAGTGAATTGGATTGAAAATGAGGCATATAGCCTTTTTGAAGGAAACTTGAATAAGGAAAGTGAACCCGGAGTTGACTATTTAGTTAGAGGGCTCAGAATCGGATTCTGATGATTCGGTTAGTTCCGGGAGGTGATTTGTGACTTAGGGGAGCAATCGGAATTGAATTTGGAGGTCCGGTGTAGAAATAGGCTTGAATTGACTAAGGTTGAATTTTGGCGAAATCCGAACGGTAGGTGAGATTTTGATCCATGGGTCGGAATGGAATTCCGACAGTTGCAGTAGCTCCGTTAGGTGAATTTGGATGTGTCTACAAAATTCCAGGTCATTCGGACGTCGTTTGGTCGGGTTTTTGATGGAATGTGTAATTCGGAAGTTTTGAAGAAACTTAGGCTTGAATCCGTGTGTAATTGGTGATTTTGATGTTTAGGATGGTGTTTTTATGCTTGGAACAAGTTCATATCGTGTTTTGGAGTATGTTGGAGGTTTTCGTTGGGGTCCCGAGGGCCTCGGGGTGAATCCGGACCATCATCCGGCACTTTGGAACAAGGAATGGTCTACTGTAAATTGCAGATCACTGGGCAGTGATTTAGCCTTCGCGTTCGCGAGGGCAAGTCCCGCGTTCGCGTAGGCCAGGTTCAGCATGCATCGCGTTCGCGAGGGAGGTATCGCGTTCGCGTACTGGGAGGACTGTGAAGCTTTGCGAACGCGTGGGTTAAGGTCGCGTTCGCGTAGAGGGAATTCATTAGGCATCGCGTTCGTGATGAAGAAGAGGAAAAAGGCATCGCGTTCGCGTGAGAGGCGTCGCGAACGCGATGAAGAAAATAGGCTGGCAGTGAGTTTAAGTCCAGAACTGGTCAGTCACGGGTTTAATACCCAAAACCTCCATTTTTGAGTTCCAAGAGAAGAAATTGACGGGAGATTGCTGGGAAATCATCGGGGTTTCGTTGGAGGTATGTTTTGTGGCTTAATTACATCATTTTTAACATGAAATCCTTGGTTAAATTTCTGTAAATGGACGATTAAAGGTGGGTTTGAGCCCTAGGCCTAAATTGAAGAAAAACACCGATTTGAGTGGGCAAATGGAGTCCGATTTTGGTAAATTTTATATGCCTAGACTCGTATCGAGATGAGGATTCCGAATATGTGACTTTTGTGATTTTTCGAGAAGTGTACCGAAAGTCGGGTTTTGACAACTTTGGGTATTTTGATGTAAATTGAGTTGTATTAATTGGGTGTCGTCCCATTGGCCTAATTTGTTGTGTTTCTACTATGTTTGATCAGATTCTACGTGTGCGGAGCTTGATTCTCGTGGCAAGGGCATTGCGGAGTAGTCGTCGCGCGGTATTGAGGTGAGTAATAGATGTGGGTGATGACCAGCGGGTTCGAAACCCCGGTATACCACTTTGTGACGCTGTATAGCGGCGAGACACGTACTCTCTTGCGAGTGCGGGGTCGATTGTGATTGGGGACTATGGCTTAGTCCGACTTGTTGATACTGTATTATGATAATGGGCTATTCTTGAGCCGTTGAACCTCCTTCTCGGATGGTTGCATATTATATATTGTGATAATGGCCACTCTTGAGCCGAGGAACCCCCTTCTTGGGCGGTTGAGTATACTTGTGGGCCATGAGCCAGTTATTTGGATCCCGCGAGGATCGTTATCATCTGGAACTTGATATTACTGTTTTCCAACTGAAAATGATAAAAGAGTTTTCAAAAACTACTTTTGAGCCTGCGAGGCTGTATTTGCATATTAGCTGACTAGTAGTGGATCGGGCTGCGCGCCGCAGCAGTACATATGTCGGATCGGACTGCACGCCGCAGTGATATTGTGCTTGGGCTGTAGGAGCCCCTCCGGAGTCTGAACCCCCACAGTGAGCACGGGTACCCAAATTGGATCGGGCTATGCGCC
Source organism: Nicotiana noctiflora (assembly GCA_032618575.1). Lineage (NCBI taxonomy): Eukaryota > Viridiplantae > Streptophyta > Magnoliopsida > Solanales > Solanaceae > Nicotiana > Nicotiana noctiflora. The sequence goes on from JASVEL010010295.1 coordinate 103,837, forward strand.
GTAGCGGTCATATCATGCATTGCATTGCATTTAGCTACATCTGCTAGCTGTTATACTATTTTGCTAGTACTTGTTGGTACAGGTACAGTCGATAATGAATCTGTGACAGGGTAATTGATTACAGCTTTACATAGTGTTTTACTGTGGATTTCTTATCTACACTGTCTTACCCCTGTTTATTACCACTGAGTCTGGCAGTACTCATTTTACTCCTTGCACCTTGTGTGCAGATCCAGGTACCTTTCAGCAGTGATCTGGTAGCCTTGCGAGGCGACATCTGTAGGATATTCGAGGTAGCTGCAGAGTCCGCAGAACCCGATATTCCTTCCTACTGTCTTTTAAATTCTGTATTGATATTTCTTTCCGCAATTGGTATCTTGTAAACCAGTATATACTATGTTCCTACATGAGGATTTTCACCGATAAGACTCTCTCATTTTATCATTTTCTCTCATCGTTCTGAGAATGAAGGTATTACCCATAATGCAGAGAGATCATACTTTCACCAACACTTGATATGGCATCCTCAATGATTGGTCGGAAGGTCTTTCTTTGGACCGTAATGTAGGCTTTTGGATTGGGTTAGAAAGAAAGGGTAGCATGAAGGCTCAAAATAATTCAAGATGAAAGGGTTCAAAATTACAACTTTTGGAATCAGGTCTTTTGGCAAAATTAAAACTTCTGCCCCAGTTTCATGAAGTTTGGGGAATTTTTGGATTTTTTCTTTGATGGGGTTTCTTAAAAAATCTGCCCCAGTATTGATTTCGGGGGATTATGGAAATATTTTATTTGGTATGACCGAACCGTAAGGCTGCCTACGTATCTTGTGGTGACAAGAATCGGGTTGAACGTAGTTCAAAAGACTACTTTTTTTTACTATTTCTTTTTTTTTTCTTTTCTTTTTTCTTTTTTTTTTGTCTTTTTTTTTCTTTTTCTCATTTCTTTTTTCTTTTCCTTTTTTTCCTCTTTTTTTCTTTTTTTTATTTTCTAGGTCCTGGCTCTATTTCTGATTCCAAAAGAGGGGTATGAAACAACATATTAGGGCTCAAAATGGGTAGCAAAGGAAAACGTATTTGGGTAGCAGAATAAAAAGCCTTCGTCATACCAAACTTTGAGAATGCGAACCACAAGCGTGCAATTGAAGATAAGCAAAGAAATCATTCACAATATCTATTGATGGCATCATCACAAATAGAAAGTGCCAACAGGCAATACCGTTGTCCCAATGAATGATCTTTGTCAATTCAAAACAAACTTGATTCAAACTTACCTTGCTGTGGAATAATGTATTTCAGCACTGACTGATTTATCTCAAACTGCTTGAGAAACATTTCCTTGTTCTATGCTCTTGTCAAACTCTTGATTTCCAGACTTACTGCCTCAGTTTCACTCAATTCAAACTTTAGTTTTTCTCAGAATGCGTGAATCTTTACTTGTTTCCTCAAATGCCTCTTTTGTCATGTTAAAAAATGTGTCATTGCTTCACGATCAGACTAGCTTTCAAGATCAGGTTGAGAATTATGCGTGCATGTCAGGTCACTTGAGTTAGGATGAAAAGAACTATAAGAGAAAAAGTAACCTAAACAAAAACTGACCAAAACTAATAGAGAATGTGAGATTGCATTAGACAGATGGTGAAAAGGGTTTGAAGAAAACAAGCAAAACAGACATGGGTTGCGACCCTAGAACTATCCTAAAGATCATTAGACAAGTTACTACAACTAAACAAACTAGACAAAATGAGAAGAAGAAGAGTTTGAGCCACAAGATAATATCCGGATTACAACCCTGAAATAACCGGGACAAGCAGAAATAACAATAAAATAAACAACCAAAACTCCTCCCTGGCCATCCAAGAAATGAGTGTCTTTCCAATTACCTAGCTCAAAATATTAGCCACTAGATTGCACATCAAATTACCGGGGCCTTCACCAATTTCAATATCATTAACTTCAGTCAGCAACTTCCCAAGAGGATTTTCATATTCCATGTCACCATGCATCTTTCCCACAAAGCTTGCATCATCATGTGCGGGTAAAGAATTCCGTGCAATGTTTGTGTTTCTGGAGTTGGGAATGCGGTTTTTTTGGCTGGCGGAGCATGGAAAATTTGAGAGGAAGTGCCAGGGTGATTGTGGTGATGGGTAAAGCTCGATGCATGTTGAGAAGAAAGATCAACAGTAGTGGGAGCCTAGGCCTGTGATAGTGGTGGAATGGAGGCAGGGTTTTCTGTGATGTTCCTTAATCCAGGCATGATACATTTCTCCAATCTGTTGTTTCAACCTTTGGACCTCATCTTTCAATTCAGACTCCGACATCTCAACCTCCCTCGACGGATCAACAACTCTTGTGTCCAAATCTTTGCTAGCCATGGGTACCTTGCCCTTTGACCTTGTGTTGTGCGAATGAATCGCTGAAGTGCCACAAACTAACCACCCTCTGTTATGGCAACAATGAAAGTAAAAACGAGGAGCAAAGCAAAGCCAACACGTTAGCGTTAGAGCATGTATCATATAAAAATATCACATTGCGTGCAATGCCCTAGCAATAATTAATGGTTCTAGAATGGCTTCGAGGGTACGAAGGTCATTTGACATCATCCCCACTTTGTTCATTTCAACCTTCTCTTTCTTTCATTTCTAGCACTTCTTGACTTTCCCGTTTTCCTTCCCCTCATTTTCTTTTTAATTTGTCGCTCATTTCTTTCCTCTCATTTCTCACATCCACAATTCATTCTCTCTCGTTTTTTTATTTTTCTTTCTTTTTCTTTTTTTTTCATTTTTAGTTTTCAGAAAAAATGATTCGATCGAACCCTATGTAGGTTGCCTATGTATCATGCCCCTCATGAATAAGATCAAGCGTAGTTCTTGAAAAGTAATGGATAAAATAAACTAAGAAACAAAAAATCTTTTTTTGAAATTTTTCATTTTTAATTTTTGGTTTTTCAAATACAAAACAGGAAGTACTATAACAAAAGACCCGACAATCTTAACTAGACTGACAGACTCGATACGACTGTACAAGACTAAAAATTAAAAGACAATCACAAAATAGACTAAAAAAAATTAAAAGTTTCTTCAAGCAGCTTGTGCATGCAATGGTCTTTGACTAGAATGGTCCTGGGATATATCATGCTCAAATTCTAGCAAATCGCTCCATACCTGAATGGAAAAAAATAAGATCAAGTGAATCAGTGACTCAAGACATTAAGCGACACCACGACACCTTCTATTGGACACATGCAAGACACGATTGAGCTATTTTTGAAAATTAACCCATATGGCCAATGATGGCTATTAGTGCAAACTTAACAAATGTGACTACTCTTATATGAAACTACCATACTAATGCTTATATGGATTTAAATCTCAATGATCATGGACCAAAAATTAATTTAAAGAAATAACTCATTTTGCGAAAGTGGCCGATATGGCCAAAAGTGGCTAAAGATGCAAATTCAAAAGGACGGACCCTAAATTAATATGACTCCTAGTTACATACTCAAAATTCTAATATATGAGTAATTGAACCACTTTTGCGAAAATGACCCCATTTTGCAAGAATGGCCGATGTGGCCAGAAGTGGCTAAAAATGCAAACTGAAAAAGAGCGGGCCCTAAAGAAATATTACTCCTAGTTGTAGACTCAAAATCCTAATATATGAGCAATTGAACCACTTTTGCGAAAATGACCCCATTTTGCAAGAATGGTCGATGTGGCCAGAAGTGGCTAAAAATGCAAACTGAAAAAGAGCGGGCCCTGAAGAAATATGACTCCTAGTTGTAGACTCAAAATCCTAATATATGAGTAACTGAACAACTTTTGCGAAAATGACCCCATTTTGCCAGAATAGCCGATGTGGCCAAAAGTGGCTAAACACGCAAACTCGAAAAGGAAAGACCATAAATTGATATGATACCTAATTGTGGACTCAAAATCCTAAGACATAGGTTTATTGAACCACTTTCGCAAAAATGGCCCCATTTTGCAAGAATGACTGATGTGGTCAAAAAGTGGCTAGACATGCAATATTTGGCTAAGACCCCGCAAAGCCAAGAACATAAAACTTACTAGGATGATCGGACCCTATGTGAGTTGCCTACGTATCTCGCCCCGAGAGACGAGAATCAGGTTCGCGTAGTTCGGGAAGATGCAATTAATTTGTAAAAAGCTATATTTTATCTTTTTGAAAAAAAGATGGAAAAATATAAAATCTTTTTGGATTTTTCATTTTCAATTTTTTTTGAATTTTTGGAAAACAATGAAAAAGTGTAAAATCTTTTTGGCTTTTTCATTTTCAATTTTTTTTGAATTTTTTTGGAAAATAATGAAAAAGTGTAAGATCTTTTTGGATTTTTCATTTTCAATTTTTTTGAATTTTTGGAAAATAATGAAAAAGTGTAAAATATTTTTGGATTTTTCATTTTCAATTTTTTTTGATTTTTTGGAAAATAATGGAAAAGTGTGAAATCTTTTTGGATTTTTTTTTCTTCTTTTTTGGATTTTTCTTGAAAAGTTGTGAAAGGAAAATGCATCCGGACCCTATTTTCTTCATTTTTTCACCTTTCTTTCCCAAACATCGGTCCGCCAAATAACCTTTTTACCCTCAAAGATGCGACATTTAGCACATAGGATGATTATATGTCATTTTGGGCCGTGGGCCCATTTTGACCAAATTTGGACAAGTTTCCTACAAAGGGACACGGTACCTGGGACCGAGCCCTGCTAGGTCTAAATGACATGATGCAAAAATGACCTAAAGGCTGACCTAAGTTTGTGTTCACTAACAAGGCGATTCGGGGGAGCGTATGGTCGATGGTGGCTGCTCAAGCTTTCCACCCACTCCATACGTCCGACGGCCCCCACTCCTAAATTAAGGCTGACTCAACAAAGGGTTCGTGCACGCGACGCGTGCTCCGAGACTTGTTGCAGAAAGAATTGAATGGGTAATGCATATGATGCCAGTTATAAAGCAATAAACAAATAAAGCAAAAACTATAAACAAATAAACAACTAGCAAATAACAAAATATCAAAACATAATAAAAATCAAGTAAAAATAATGAAAAAACATAAAAACTTCAACCAAATATTCCAAAAGCCAACAAAATCAAGTACTAGCTCGAAGCCGCAATTTCCCCAGCAGAGTCGCCAGAGATGTCACACCCCTTTTTTTTTTTTACCAAAAACAAGCCTTTCCTACTAAACCCTCCTAAATAAATAAAAATATTTTAGTGAAAAAGCTTGAAAAGGGGTTTTCAATTTTGAAAGTGACAAAAATTGTGTTTTAAAAGGATTAACTCAGAGTCGCCACCTGACATGGGTTTCAGTGTGCCAGGCCACCATTTTTAAAATAATTTTCCTTTTAAACACTTTAGACTCCAAAACTAAGTCTGCACCAGAGATTCGGGTAAGGGGGTTCATTTGACTCGGGGAGAAGGTGTTAGGCATTCCCCAAGTCCCGTGAAGGTCACGGTTGCGTACTCGATCAAGTTGGCTTTCAAAACATTCAAATTGAGGTAAAACACATAGAAATAAAATAAACACACAAGAGACTCGAGGTCGTCCCCACCTAAATGAAAGAAAATGAAAAGGAAAAGAAAAGAAAATCCTAAGCTAACCTATATGGCATGCTTGTCAAGGCCTCTAAAATATTTACATAGTTCTTTGAATCATACCCCGGATAATAATATGTACAAATCCCTCGGGGCATTCCCCGGATAAATTTGACTAAGGAAACGACCTCTCGCCTCGAAACAAACAAAATCCTAAAGCTTGCCTACCCAAGTAGTGTCGGCCTAAACACGTTACTAGCGGGGAAATAAAGAGCTAATAATAACTAAATAGAGCATTTCTGTTTTCTTTTCAATTCTTAATTTTTAAATTATACGGCCTTTTGGTTAAAGCTCAACTAATGGAATAATGATCTAATATTATTTTTAAACAATACTCCTCCCACACCAGGCTATCCATTTAGGCAAAACTTTAGCAATTGAATACCAATTTAGCGAATCACAAAATTAAATCAAATTACAGTTCCATGTGTACAAACCAACAGATTCAAAACCATAAACACTTAAACACGAACGTAGGCAAAACACAAGTAATGAAAGAAGATTAAATCTAACCAAAAGTAAATGAGACAGCAAAATAGAAATGAACCTGTTAAGAAAGTGTTCTTTCGTATATGAAAATTGAAACAGCTTTGCCAAAGCAAAAATCCGAGCGAAGGAGACAACAATGAGATGAATCGACATTCGCGAGCGAAACTCGAACCGGCAACCACAATTAGCAAACTTTCAAACCTCGAGCAAATACCATCATTTTTAAATCCAAAATCTGGATCCAAATGAAGAAAACAAAAGATGTTTTATATTTACATACATTTTTTGTTACTTCAATTTTGTCTTGCTCTGTTTCGTCTTTCTCTTGCCTCTGTTTTTCGTTCTTCTTTTATCTTTTTTTCAAATGCTACAGCTAGCGTCCCTCCTCAATTGAAAGAAAGAATATCCAAAAATAAGGAGGAATGAGCTGTTATTTTGGTTTCTCTAGTGCGAGAGATCAGAGAATGTCTCTTGGTGAGTCCATATGTGAAAAAGGATCGGGAATTCAGGGGTTCTCCATAGGTGGCGGCTGGGGTCGCTGGTTTTCCGGCGAGTAGGTGGGTGAGTGAGTCACTGGCGATGATTTTGGAGTGAGGGAGATGTGTGTGCGGCAGCAGTGAAGTTTGAGGGTGCTGCTTGGTCGGCGGCGAAGGGATGCAGTAGAGGCGGCGGCTCCTGATGTGTGGCCGGTCTTTTTTTTTGTTGTTGTTCTCCTGTTCTCTAATTGTTATGAATGAAGAAGAAGATGAACAGTGGGGCCGTTGGGGTGCACTTCTGGCTGATGAAGATGGAGGCTGGGCTATTGGTGTTGTTGATAGAGAGGTGAGGCGGCGGCAGGAGGAAATGAGGTTACAGGGGGTAGGGGTCGTTTTTTTGCTGAAGAAGAAAAGGGTTGGGCGGCCCTCTACTATTAGAAATCTAGGGTTTTTTCCTATTATGTGTCTTATGAGGGAGAAGGTGAATAGTGTGGAGATGAAATCTGGGCCGTCGGATTAAAAGAGATCGATGGTTGAGATTTGAAAGGAAATGGGGCGGGTCAGGTATATTAAGTTGCTGATTTGGGCTTCTAAAATGTGCAAAATTAGGCCAAAACTTGCACTTCTTTAATTTTTAGCAATCTTTTAAGGAGATAACCCAATGCTTTGAATTAAAACCAAATTAATTTCAATTAATTAAATAAATTATGTAATAGCATGAAACTATTTTTGTATTTTCTTTTCAATTTTATGATAAAAATAATGTAAAAGAGTTAAAATTAGTGTAAATAACTATATGGGACCTAAATTAAATAATCTACGCTAAAATGGGTTAAATTTGAGGTAGGGTCAAAAATTACGTGTCTACAGCTGCCCCTCTTTGACTGAAAATACAAAGTCTGCGATCGCGAGGTGAGGTGTGTGATCGCGTAAGTCTAGGAGTTGAAGCATTGCGATCGCGTGAGGTCGTGTGCGATCGCGTAGGGTTAATTGGCCTGGCAGTGACTTTAAGTCCAGAAACATTTCAGACGCGGCCTATCACATAAAACGCCATTTTTGAGCTCCAAGAGAGGAAATTGAAGGGGAAACGCTGGGATATCATCGGGAAATCATTGGGGGTAAGTTTCTTGGCCTTAATTCGTTAGTTTATCATGAAATCCGTGATTATTTCACTGTTAATGGAAGATTAAAGGTCGGTTTGAGCCCTAGGCCTAAATTTTAGAAAATCTTTGATTTGAATAGGCAAATGGAGTCCGATTTCGATAAATTTTATATGCACGGACTCGTCTTGAGATAAGGAACCCGAATATATAACTTTCATAATTTTTTGAGAGGCGTACCAAAAGTCGGGTTTTGGCAAATTGTGGGTTTTGGTGTATTTTGAGTTGTTTTGGATTGGGTAATGCCCAATTGGCCTATTTTGATGTGATTCTATTGATTTTTATCAGATACTACACCTATGGAGGCCGACATTCGCGGCAAGAGAGTTGTCTCTTAGCGGTTTTGTACCGGAGTCGAGGTAAGTGGCTTGTCTAACCTCGTGTGGGGAACTTTCACCCCTAGGATATTATGTGATAGTTAAAATGCCTTGTACGCGAGGTGACGGGCGTGTACATGCGCTGGTTGTTGTAACATACACCTTACTTGAATTGTCCGATTAGTCTTGCTCTTAGCTGATAAAAGCGTTATGTTTACCCGGTATTCGTTAGAAAGCATGATTAGCTAGGATTCAACATGTTTAATTGCCTAGTTGACTTACTTGAACTTCTTGATAAATTGTTGGCACTAGATTTCGGTGAAGTTGTAATTAAACATATTATATTGTCTCTCTGTGTCATCTTTATTTGATGTGTTGGTGGACTGCGGGTTCAATTCCCGGAGATTCCAGGGCTGTGGGTTCGATTCCTAGAGACCCGAAGTGATATTGTTTGTGGATTGCGGGTTCGATTTCCGGAGATCCAAGTTATTAAGATATGGACTGCGGGTTTGATTCCCGAAGATCCGAGTTATTGAGATGTGGACTGCGGGTTCGATTCCCGGAGATTCGAGTTATTGAGATGTGGACTGCGGGTTCGATTCCCAGAGATCCGAGTTATTTAGATGTGGACTGCGGGTTCAATTCCCGGAGATCATGAGGTTCGATTCCCAGAGATCCTGAGATTCACTGAGACACATCTTGAGGTATTGAGACATGGGCTGCGGGTTCGATTCCCGGAGACCCGGGGATACTGTTAATGGGACTGTGGGTTCAATTCCCACAGGTCCTGGACTTGTTAATTGAGTTTTGTTACTTTTTGTTAGCTTAATTGTAGACGGATTGCAGTAATTAGTTTAATTATAGACGGTTGCAGTAATCATTTTATTGTTGTTATTTCGGAATTATTATCGTTAAACTACTTATTATTGTTATTATCATTTTTGTAATTGTTTTCTCTTAGTAGGGCACCGACCTTCCTCGTCACTACTCCATCGAGGTTAGGCTTGGCACTTACTGAGTACCGCCGTGGTGTGCTCATGCTACTCTTCTGCACACTTTTGTTGTGCAGATCCAGGTACATCAGGATAGGCTCATGCTAGGTGATTCAGCAGCACTTTGGGAGACCTTGAGGTATGATCTGCTACGTCCGCGGATCCGGAGGCCCTCCTTTTATTCTGATAGTATCAGTAGATGTTTCCCTTCATTTCGTTGTTAGATACTCTTCACACATAGGGCCACAGTTGTATACTCTCTTTTAGTCTGTGTTGCCCGTGGGATTCCGGGTCTTGGTGGTGTTTATACAGTGTGTTGACGAGTGCATGTGCCAAGCAGCACGGATTACATTCCTATTTATATCGTTTTCCACTATTTCTTGTTTAAAGTTCATAAACTTGTACATTCCGCAAAGTGTTAGGCTTACCTAGTTGTGGGGACTGGGTGCCGTCATGACATGTTCACGATTGGTGAGCTAGGGTCGTGACAGAAGGATTATGCGTTCGCGTAGAAGGAATCAGTGAAGCGTCGCGTTTGCGTCCCAAATGTCGCGTTCGCGTAGAGTAAAACCTGGCGGCTGAGAAAAATGTTCATCGCAAATGTGTGGTGCAGTGTCGAGTTCGCGAAGAGTAAACTGGACTGTGCATTGCGGACGTGTGGGAGGTCACGCGAACGCGAAGAGTAAAATGGTCAGGCAGTGAATTAAATTCCAGAAGTAGTGCAGTCGCGGGTTCATTCACAAAAACACAAATTTTGAGCCCTAGAGAGAGAAACACACCGGAAAATGCTGGGGATTCATCGGGTATTCATCGGAGGTAAGTTTTTTGACTCAAAAACACAATTTTATGGTAGAATTAACATCAAACTTCATGAATTTGGGTAGAAACTGTGAAGAATTATGGCTTAAGTATTGAAAAAGAAAATTTGACTTTTGAAAGGCCATTCGAACTCCGATTTCGATAAAAATTTTATATGCACGGACTCGTGGCGAGACGAGGATCGCGTTGGTACTAATTTTAGACTTTTTTCGAGCAGCGGGCTCGGGGTCGGGTTTACCAACTTAGTGTGTTTATGCATATTTCGTGTAAATTGAATTGGGTTATATTTCTTTGACCCGTAATTGACATAATTGTATTGGTTTGACTAGATTCTACACACAAGGCAGTGAATTCCAAAGAAAAAGGCTTTACGAACGAGTCTACGATCGACTAGAGGTGAGTAGTTTGTGTATATGGTAGCCTGAGGGTTCGAAACCCCGGCTTAGCACATTGTGACGCTAGTAGGGCATGGCTCGCACCCCATGGCAGGTGCGGGATTGATTGTGACTGGGGATTGAGACTTAGTCCATCCCGAATGAGTATAATATGATATTAGTGGTTGAAAAACACCGTGTTTGATATAATTGTTGGTTGTAAGCCGTGTTTGGGGCCTTGTGCCGGCCTGTAGTATCCCTAGGGGATAGTTATATATGTGATAGCTATACTTGCTTAATCACTGATATCAGTCCTGGTTTGAAATCACCGTATTGAAATGCTAAGTCACATGTTTTGGGAAAATTAAATAAAAGTTAAAGTATTTTCATAATTTATGAACTGGAACCTGGAAATAAATAATTTGAGCTGTTGTGTGACTTATATGTTTGTTGTGGACTGAGGATGGATCGGGATGCACGACGCATTGGTTGATATGAGGATCGGGATGCACGCCGCATCGGTATTGTGTATGAGCCCCTCTAGAGTCTGTACGCACCCCTAGTGAGCGCCGTCAACATTAAATGGATCGGGCTACACGCCGTAGCGGTTTGTGCATTGTATTGCATCTTTATCTACTGAATTATCTATGATAATTGTATTGTACTATTGTTCCTAGTTCGTAGGAGGATCAGACTGTAGTTTAGCTTCATTATGTGGTATTCTGTGGATTTCTTACTTTCAGCTACTTGTATATATTTATTGCTCACTGAGTACTCAGTACTCACCCCTACTTCCTGCACCTTTAAGTGGAGATTCAAGTACTCATGAGAAGTAGACGAGCACTCCGGCTTTCACACAATCATATCGAGTTGCTGAGGTAGTTGCCGACGTTCGCAGGACCTAGCTTCTCATCTCTTTTCAGTTATTACTTTATGTTCAAATTTGAGTATTTCATACAGTATTCTCTATCAATATTCGGGTTTTGTTAGAGGCTCTAGACTTGTGACTCCAGATCTTTAGGAGTGTTAGTTCTTTGGGAGTGTCAGTATTTTGTTCAGTATTATTATTATTGGAGTTCTTAAACTCATATATTCTTCTTGGGTTGTCCATTTGGGGACTGGTATTGTATTATAATGAAATTGTTGGTCCGGTTGGCCTAGCTTGATTGTTGGGCGCCATCACGACCGGATTTGGGTCGTGACAAGTTGGTATCAAAGCTCTAGGTTATTAGGACTCGCGAGTCATGAGCCGGTTTAGTAGGCTTTCGCAGATCGGTACGTAGACGTCCGTATCTATCCTCGGGAGGCTACAGAAACTTTAGGAAAAACCTCACTCTTCTTGGATTCATATCGTGCGGTTTGTGTTATCGTGAAACTAAATTTTTCCATATTATATTCTCTTGGAGATGGCGAGAATACGTGCTAGCGGACGTGGTGGACGACCTCCATTGGCACCTAGAGGCCGTGGTCGTGGTAGAGGTAGGGCAGCAGTACCAGCACCTGCTGACCCACTAGCTGACCAGACTCAGGGTCAGATTCCAGCATCGATGGCCCAGGTTCAGGATCAGGTTCTAGCTGCAGATGCTCCAGCAGCATAGGTTCAGGCACCGACAGTTACAATTGAGATACCGAGTCTTCTGGAGACTTCGGCCCAGATTCTATCAGTACGCACTGGCTTAGCTCAGGTGGTTGCAACATCTACTACATCGGCTTCTTCACAAGCAGGGGGGGGAATTACACCCGAGCCGATAGTTCAGGGTATTCAGGCACCTGAGGCAGCTCCAGTTCAGCCAGCTACACTTTTTGCACCAGCCCCAGCTCATGTGGTTCCAGCAGTGCCTGACGGTAAGCATCGTCATCTGGAGAGGTTTGAGAGGCTACAGCCTTCGGCATTCAGTGGTGCTGAGGGGGAGGACGCCTAGGTTTTTCTTGATAAGTGTCAGCGTATGCTTCGCACTACGGGTATTCTGGAGTCCAGCGGTGTTGCTTTCACCCCTTTTCAGTTCACAGGTCCAGCATTTCAGTGGTGGGAGGATTTTGAAAGCTGTAGGCCCGCTGGGGCAACACCCCTCACTTGGCAATAGTTCTCTACGGTATTTTTGGAGAAGTATGTGCCTCATCCCCAAAGAGAGGATCTACGTCGTCAGTTTGAGTGGCTGAAGCACGAGGATATGTCGGTGACACAGTATGAGTTGAGATTCACATAGCTAGCCCGTAATACCATGTGGATGATTCCGACGGACAGAGAGAGGATCATGAGATTTATAGATGGTCTTATCTATCCCATCCGTATAATGATGACCAAAGAGAGGGCTTCGATAGTTAGATTTGAGGAGGTGGTTGATGCTGCCCGTCATATTGAGACAGATTGCCACAGAGAGCGTGAGGAGAGAGAGGCTAAGAGGCCTCGTGGTACTGGCAGTTACAGTGGTGCTCCATCTAGGGGCCAGCCCCATCATAGCAGGGGTCGTTCATTCGGATCTCATCAGTCAGGACATGCAGAGTCCAGTGGAGTTTCAGCAGATCGTGGTGATCGTGGTCGTCAAGGCCATCAGGGTCAGCAGGGTTGTCAGCAGAGTCAGCCTACTTTGAGTGCTCTTCCAACTCAAAGCTCTGCTCCGGCTTCTTCAGCTCAGGATTCATCATCAGCGAGGGGTCCTCAGCAGTCCCTTCCTCTATCTTCAGGTCGTTGCTTTGAGTGTGGCGAGTTTGGCCATATCAAGAGAGAGTGTCCTCAGTGGCTTCGTAAGCGGTCTCAGCAGAGGGATCAGCCCTCGTCTTCTACTCATGTTTCTTCGGCGCTAGCACAGTCGGCTAGGACTGGTGGCCAGGTATCCAGAGGTCTCCCTAGGGGTGAGGATCGTACTGGTGGAGGCCAGGCTCGTTTCTATGCTCTTCTGGATAGGAAGGACGCTAATGCCTCAGATGCTGTCATTTCAGGTATTATCTTAGTCTGCCACAGGGATGGTTCTGTCTTATTTGATCCCGGATCCACCTTTTCCTATGTTTCTTCATATTTTGCACATCATTTGAGTATGACCTGTGGTATTCTTGCCTTGCCCGTGCATGTGTCTACCCCGGTGGGGGATACTGTTGTTGTGGACCAGGTATATCGATCCTGTCTTATTACTATTGGGGGTCTGGAGACCCGAGTTGACTTGTTACTATTTGGCATGGTGGATTTCGATGTGATTCTAGGAATGGATTGGTTATCCCATTACCATGTGATTCTGGACTGTCATGCCAAGACAGCCACACTAGCTATTCCAGGTAATTCGAGGATCGAGTGGCATGGCTTGACTGATTACGTATCCGACAGGGTAATTTCTTATATAAAGCCCAACGAATGATTGCGAAGGGTTGTTTATCTTATTTGGCCTTCATTAGAGATGTTGAGGCTTAGACACCCAGTTTTGATTCGGTCCCCGTTGTGAGGGAGTTTCCGGATGTATTTCCAGCAGACCTACCGGGCATGCCGCCTGACAGGGATATTGACTTTTGTATTGACTTGGTGCCGAGCACTCAGCCCATTTCTATTCCTCCCTACTACATGGCACTAGCTGAGTTAAAAGAGTTGAAAGAACAACTTCAGGAACTCTTAGATAAGGGTTTCATTCGCCCGAGTGTGTCACCTTGGGGTGCACCGGTATTGTTCGTGAAGAAGAAAGATGGCACAATGAGAATGTGCATTGATTACAGGCAGTTGAACAAGGTAATAGTGAAGAATAAGTACCCATTGCCTCATATTGAGGACTTGTTTCATCAGCTCCAGGGGGCTAGCGTATTCTCTTAGATTGATCTTCGATCGGGCTATCATCAGTTGAAGATTAGGGATTCAGACATTATGAAGACAACGTTCAGAACGAGATATGGGCACTATGAGTTTTTGGTGATGTCTTTCGGGCTGACTAATGCCCCAGATGCATTCATGCACTAGATGAACAGTGTATTTCGGCCATACCTTGATTCTTTCGTGATGGTGTGTATTGATGATATTTTGGTGTATTCACGCAGCTAGGAGGAGCATGCACAACACTTGAGGGTAGTATTGCAGAGGTTGAGAGAAGAATAGCTCTTTGCAAAATTCTCTAAATGTGAATTCTGGCTTGATACTGTGACTTTTCTGGGACATGTAGTGTCTAGTGATGGTATTCGGGTTGACCCACAGAAGGTCGAGGCGGTGGAGAATTGGCCCATACCTTCCTCAGTGTAAGGCCCCAGAAAATTTCGCTAAGTAATATAGGATTATGTGATGCCACGTAGGCTAATTATTATATTTTATGTGCTATGAACATGATGGACATCAATTAGACTTGATAAATATGAGTATGAGTCGTATTGTAAGTGACATGAGGTCCAAATGGAAGCCCAAGTGTAAGCCAAATGGGAAAATTTTCGAAATAGGCCAAAATTCCAAATGGATTCACATAAGGCTCCACTTTAAACAATAATAGATATTTATGTATAAGGTTTTATGTGGTGAATAGCATATCAAATGAAATCCCTCTGAGTCTAGTTTCCAATGCTTCAAACCGTTCGTCATTTGGGCATTCCTACACAAAGTTATGATTAAATTACCAAAAGCTGGAAACATGCAAGTCGGTGTGAAATCTGCGATCGCAGATTTCACTCTGTGGACCGTAGAAACCATTCTGCGATAGCAGAATGGTCGCACAATGACACAGAACCGCCCGGTGTTGGGCAACGAATTCTGCGACGCATCTGCGGCCCACATAGCCAATTGTGGTGCGTTCTGCTATACCAGAGCTGTCAACGGAGGGTAAATTTTCAAATTTTTATTACCCGACCCCATTTCAATATATAGGCTTAGGGCTTCATTTTGGGGTCATTTTACACTGATTTTAGAGTGAGGTGAGAGCATTTTAGAGAGATAAGGAGGAACCTAACATTTAAATCATCCAAACCTTGCTTCAATCTTCAAGAATCAAAGAACCCAATCACAAGATCTTCATCTAAGAGGTAATATTCTATACCCTAGGGTTTAATTTCGAGTTTGGTGTATAAGATGAGTTATTGAGGTATGATTCTTGGTTATATCAGTATTATGTATACATCCATGTACAACTTAGATTTATAGAAAGATTTTTGAACATAAATAAGTAAAGATTGGGTTAGGGAATGAAGAAATTCTTGAAAAGGGGATTTGAAATCAACATGCCCAACTACTATTTGATAAAATGCTCAAATGAGATAGTTTCATGAATATCATTCTAATATATGTTTAATTTTGTTATGTCTCATAGTAGATTGGAATTGCTAGAGTGTTTGGAGTGTTGTAGTAACTTAAGAAAAGCTCAATCGAGGTATGTATGGCTAACTTGGATTCTTGTGAAATCGCCCTTTTGTGTGCAATTCGTTTGGCATGTGCTAATTTGAGAGATTGTGTGTAATTTGTTGATTTTGTTGTTGGGTATCTAATTTATGTTGAACTATGTGTGGTATGGTATGGAATACGAACCTAAAAATAAAAAGAGAATTGAAATTGGTAAAGAATTGAGAATAATTGATGTGATGGCATATGTGGTTTCTTGTGGGAAAGAAATGAAACACTTGAATTGTGATAAATTGTTGAACATAATGGTATGGGTACTCTCGAACATGGAAACATTGTAACTTGGTTGTGATATTGGTTTGGAAAGTATTTGAGAACATGAACCAATTTGTAAATTGCTCATTTGCACTTGTTGGGATCTTGTGTAGTGCCTTGTTTGCTGTTTGTGATTGTTGTGATTGAAACTGTACGGTGGGATCGGGTTGTGCGCCGCAAAACAAAGTAATAAGGTGTGGGTTGGGGTGACAAGGGTGTCCGAGGTAATAAGGATGGAAAGCGATCGAAATCGCCATTGAAATTGATATGAAAATCATTGTTGTGAAATTGTGAAAGGTGACAACAGGAGAGTTTGCAACCTGTGGGGCACTGATTGCCCCTATGTTAGACTACTTGTGTTTTACGTGATTGTTTGGTTGTTGTTCTCCTTGTTGATCTTAAATCATGCTTTGTGTTGAGAATTATTTGAAATGAGGAAAATGTGGAAAACATGGTTGGCTGGCTTAATTAATTCTTGGTGTAATCATTTGTTGTCTTATCATTGTGGTGTACTTTTAATGGCTTGAGTTTACTTGGGACAAAGCTTGTCCATACATACCAGTACAATTCCAGTGTACTGACGTCCCTTTTGCCGGGGACGCTACATTCTTGTTATGATTGTAGTTGGATCAGTAGCAGGTACTTCAGCTCATCGACAGTAGCGTCCTTCATCTTCCACTGCTCGTTTTGGTAAGCCCCTTTCCTCTTGGTGCCCTGCGTGGCTCATGTCACTCCTGTTTAGACTTTATTTTGATTTTGTGTAAGGTATAGCCGGAGCCTTGTTACCGGCAAGCATTGTATCGTCCTTTGTATCCTAGAGGCCCCGTAAACATGTAAACTATGGGATTTCATTCTTATGTATATATTTTTTCGGGCGTTGTAAAAATTGTAAACTTGTTAATGAATTAAACATATGGTTATGTTTGTACAATGTGAATTCAGTTATAATTGGTAAGATCTCTGGCTTGATCCGCTTGGCTGGGGCTACCCGGTCAGGCGCCGGTCATGTCCCTCAATTTGGGCCGTGACAAACTTGGTATCAGAGCTGAAGTTTTTTAAGTGTCCTAGGATGTCTTGGAGCCGTGTCTAGTAGCGCCTTTCTTATCGGTGTGTTGTCGACCACATCTATAAGTTGGGAGCTGCACGGACATTTAGGAATTTACCCATTTCTTTAATATTCCAAATCGTGCGATATGGCTCAAGATAGTGAGCTAATTTAATCTCTAAGTATTTCCCTCAAGATTGGTAATTTTGATACCCTAATTTGTGAATTTGAAGCATGTAAGGTGGGATTTATCCCACCATTGAGTTCAAGTGGATCACCCAAGGACTTGTTAGAAGAATGTGTTGAGCCATGGAGTGATTGGTAGAACTTGTTATTAAGGAGAGTACCCTTGTTCCAACTAATGTCACTCTCCCACTAGATCATGTAGTATATCATCAGTATGTACGGCTAAAACCCCGTCTCTTAGAAATTAAGCTTCAATGGTGCCCACACAAATGTTGTAGGTTCAAAATAGAATTGATGCAGTACTCGTGTTGTTATGTTAAGCGAATTATTGTTGTCAAAATATATGTGGGAGTTACTTCTTCATTTGTTTAATATATTATTCTTGGTAGATGAGGATATGTAAAGAATGTGAACTATGTGCTAAAATGCCTAGACTTCAAGTCAAGTTTGAATTGATATTTTGATGCCAAATTTTGTGAGAAAACTTGTTATGGTTGATTCTTCCAAATTGTTCTTATGTGTACCAAAAGAATTTGATTAATTGTGTCTAGTTGTTGGTAATATACAAAGATATTTGGAAGCGAAGAAAGTGGATGTGTAAATGTGGTAAGATTGAAGTTTAGATTCTTGTTGTGATTGGTACTTTACATGAATTGGTGTTGTGACCCTATAACTGTAAAAGATGCATTCCAATATGATCAATGTGCTATTGTTGATACCTTAAAAAAGGGTGCAAGGAATGTGAATCATGTATTGAAATGCTAAGAACTTAAATTGAGATTGAGTTGCATATCTTATGCCAAACTATGTGAAATCCTTTATGTGTAGAGATGTTGAAATAAGTCAAATATTTTTGAGAAATAGAGTATAGACAATGTGTCAAGAACTCAAAATAAAATTGTACCTGGCGATACTTGTGACATGAGGAAATATGAAATAGATTATGATGTTGATGTGAAATATGCGGAAATGATGTGAAATGTGGGGAAGAAGAGACTGTGTTATGGAATGTGGCCTAGTGCCAAGTCTGATGTGATAATTATGGCCCCAAGAGCCGACAGACTAATATACGCAAGAATGGCATGATTCTTTTATTCGATAATGTGGTGAACATTTAAAGTGTTTGATTTGTACTCGTGATTTCCTTATTATTGTATGAAGCACATAGATGAATAATTTGATATGTGAACCCTATGGAAGTGCTATGAAATGCAACCTAGAGGTATAGAAATTATGTGAAAGCTATGTGATCTCTTTCTATTTGGTAATGTGATGATTGTTTAAAGCTTTTGTTAAACCCTTATAACTTCCATGTCCTTGCATGGATTTGTTCTTAGAAAGGATCTAAATTACAAAACATTTCATGCACCTGCTCTTTGAATGAGACGTATTATTTACAAAGTCTCCCGAACACAGTACTAGTATTTACAACCTCCTATGAAATTGAGCTCTATAATTATGTTCCAGAATTGAGTTATAGCACTATTGATACTTCCCTCTTGCTTTACCTAAATTCTCAACTAAGGACTATTCCCGATGAATTTCTTACAGAAACTTTTTATTTAAATGGACAACATATGCTCACTTATGCCTATACATGCACCATCATAAAGTTTGTACATGTGGTATCAAGTTCCATGCAAAGTATCCAAGATTTGTGATCCTTCTCGAGTCACTCTTTTACTTAGTTGTGTGTGTCTTATATGGCTTGATCAACCAATCTACTCTCTTACGAGTAACATCATGAAACCTTTTCACTGTCTTGTAACATATATGCACATCTCAGTGCCTATCATATGAGTGCATATCAATTGAAATGGTCACCGTGTGCAGAAGGTCTCTCTGAAAAATTGAGATCCTCACATCCCCATCATAGATATCTTGTGTCGCCATGGTTTTCGTGCCCACTTGGGACATCTCGCAGTAAGTAGCTCACTCTGTCCTAGTATTGTGGTTGCTCGTGGCATGGTCATGTATTGCAGTTGGGAGTTAATATAGTAGAAGTATGTCCAACTTATAACCAATGATTATTTTCTCAT
This sequence comes from Nicotiana noctiflora, assembly GCA_032618575.1. NCBI lineage: Eukaryota > Viridiplantae > Streptophyta > Magnoliopsida > Solanales > Solanaceae > Nicotiana > Nicotiana noctiflora. The sequence continues at coordinate 122,954 of JASVEL010010295.1, forward strand.
TATGTCTCCACAATGTGTTAATTGTATTCCTTATTTAGTGAATTCATTGTGCTAGTTCCCTACACTTGTACGACAACCATAAGAGAACATTCCCTTTTATGTATCACTATGACACTTCCTTTTTCAAGTCAAAACCTATGGAGATCTCATCATGAACATCTGCAAACCTTCAGTGATTATTGTGCACTGTCTCATTGAGTTTAGTTTTCTTTACACCCTCAACTTCTAGAATCATGGACTATGTCGTTGTCATGTGAGGAGTGTTTTACTACCCTTGGTATCTCACCATCTTGTCTAGATATGAGTGTTATTTGCCTTCTCCCTGGAGTGTCATGTTAACTATTAGAACCATCTAATCAATTAATGATTTTGTCCCAATATCAAGATTTCCTAGCTATTAAGTTTCACTCGTGAAAGGTTGAGATTAGATGACTTCAGATTTTTGTACATATCCTGAGCATGTTGATTTGAATGAAAAAAAAATGGTCGTAATTTTTAGTTTCATCATATATGATCAATTACCAAGAAGTGTTAAGTTGTCTAGAATATGGTAGTCTCATAAGTGTCCAATTCTTTTCATCCTTACAGGCTTGTGGCATAGATTCTGTGTGTTAAGTAATATTAAGAGTGTAATTCAACTTCGTGTATTTTGAATCCCATATCACATTCAAGGTTCTAGAGTATTCCTATTCGGGGTCGACGGATTTTCCCTACACTTTAGAAAATAAGTGGTTCACGTTCTTGAGTAATCCTCCTTAATGATTCCTATTTCCCATGTACTATGTACTCCTATGCTTCATTTGTGTATTGATTGAGGTAGTCACAGTGATTAACCATATCAGTATTGTTAGTAGTAACATTTTGTGTCTCTTAGTATACGACCTCATAAAGTACTCTACCCAGTGCATTAATGGATTCCTGAAGAACTCCAGCCTGATCTTGAACTCTATGGTTCCTCGTTGTATTAGATCCATTGGGTATTGTAAGTTCAGACAAGTCAAAGATAAAGCTTCATAGTGTGACCACATATATATTGGATAGATAAAGTTATGGTCAGTTTATGGTATCACATCTTAGGGTAACTATGAAGGGCCATCAAGGGTTTAGTGTGAGTGTACCCCTGAAAATGTTATTTGAGTTGATAATAAAGGTAACATGACTGTATTACACATTAGGTTGCAATAGGTGTATGATATTCCCCGTAACTGTTCCTCATGTACTTTGTGTTTCCATATGCTTTTGTCTAAGAAGATAGTGATAAAAAAAATGTGGGTACGAATTGACTTGATTGAACTATATGATCATGATGCACTACTAGCAAGACTCATGATGGCTTGACTTCATATGGACTGTTGATTGAAATGAAACTATATTCTTATTGATGAACACCTTTGCGATTATATTAATGGCTGGTAAGGACTATTATGAACACATGATTGTTTGTTTACTATGAACTGACATCCTTGATGGTACGATTCCAAGTTATGGAATTGTGGGTTGTTGTTGTTGTCATGAATTGCAATATCCAGTGGAGTGTGAATTGTACAGTGGAATGTTATCAAAAGGTAAAGTCAATGGATAGTTATCTCATGCAAGATTTTTATATGTCATCCTTATTATGTATGTTTGGGAATTGATATTGTTTTTGAGAAGGTGTTATGACAATGCTTGTAAGTCGATAATGTCATGTGGAAGGATAAATGTGTCTTGGAAGGAAAGTACTTTCGTTTGATTGAATACTAGTTAGTTTTGACTTGGAATGTACCATATAGGTATTTTGATGTAAAACTGTGCAGTCCATGTTCTGGTATCCATATGTTAATGTAGTGCTTGTAATACTGGGATTAGAATTTTGGATATATACATTGTGGTGCTATGTACAGTTGTGGATGTGTGGTTAAGACGATTTTGGTGATTCTCTGGCAGGTGGATAGGCCTAGTTACAAAGGAAACTCTGCCGGAATTTTTGAAAACTTTATGAGTTAGTCAAAATTTTGAGACTGGAGGTAGTTTAGAAAAGAGTTGTGTGATGTTAAAGTGTTTGGGAAAGACTATACTCCTCATTCGAGGACGAATGATCCTAAGGGGGGAGAATGTAAGGCCCCAGAAAATTTCGCTAAGTAATATAGGATTCTGTGGTGCCACGTAGGCTAATTATTATATTTTATGTTCTATGAACATGATGGACATCAATTACACTTGATAAATATGAGTATGAGTCTTATGGTAAGTGATATGAGGTCCAAATGGAAGCCCAAGTCTAAGTCAAATGGGAAAATTTTCGAAATAGGCCAAAATTCCAAATGGATTCACACAAGGCACCACTTTAAACGATCATAGATAATTATGTATAAGGTTTTATATGGTGAGTAGCATATCAAATGAAATCCCTTTGAGCCTAGTTTCCAACGCTTGAAACCGTTCATCATTTGGACATTCCTACACAAAGTTATGATCAAATTACCAAAATCTATAAACATGCGACTCGGTGTGAAATCTGCGATCGCAGATTTCACTCTGCGGACCGTTTTGAGCAATGAATTCTGTGACACATCTGCAGCCCGCATAGCCAATCTGCGGTGCGTTCTGCTATAGCAGAGCTGTCAACAGTGGGTAAATTTTCTAATTTTTATAACCCGACCCCATTTCGATATATAGACTTTAGGGGTTCATTTTGGGGTCATTTTACACTGATTTTAGAGAGAGGTGAGAGCATTTTAGAGAGAAAAGGAGGAACCTAACATTTAAATCATCAAAACCTTGCTTCAATCTTCAAGAATCAAATAACCCAATCACAAGATCTTCATCTAAGAGGTAATTGAAATCAGAACGGTAGGTGAGATTTTGATCCGGGGGTTGGAATGGAATTTCGACAATTTCTCTAGCTTCGTTATGTGATTTTGGATATGTTTGAAAATTTTCAGGTCATTCGGACGTCATTTGGTCGGGTTTTTGATTGAATGTTAGTTTCGGAAGTTTGAAGAAACTTAGGCTTGAATCCGCGTGTAAATGGTGATTTTGATGTTTAGGGTGGTGTTTTTATGATTGGAACAAGTTTGTATCATGTTTTAGAGTATGTTGGTGGTTTTCTTTGGGGTCCCGGGGGCATCGGGATGAATTTGGACCATCATCCGGGCATTTGGAACTTAGAAAAAACTGCAGAAAATTGCAGGTCTGTGCAGCAGGCATTAAGCCTTCGCGTTCGCGTGGCCCAGGTCAAGTTCGCGAAGGCAAGGCTGGCTAAGGCATCGCGTTCGCGATCAGGCTGTCGCGTTCTTGTAGGCAAAGTTGGACTAAGCTTCGCATTCGCGTCCCTGGAGGTCGCGTTCGCGTAGAAGGAAGCATGAAAGCTTCGCGTTCGCGTCCCATATGTCGCGTTCGCGTAGAGTAAAACCTGGCGGCTGAGGAAAATGTTCATCGCGAACGCGTGGTGCAGTGTCGCGTTCACGAAGAGTAAACTGGACTGTGCACCGCGGACGCGTGGGAGGTCACGCGAACGCGAAAAGTAAAATGGTCAGGCGGTGAATTAAATTCCAGAAGCAGTGCAGTCGCGGGTTCATTCACAAAAACACAAATTTTGAGCCCTAGAGAGAGAAACTCACGGGAAATTGCTGAGGATTCATCGAGTATTCATCGCATGTAAGTTTCTTGACCCAAAAATACAGTTTTATGGTAAAATTAACATCAAACTTCATGAATTTGGGTAGAAACTACGAAGAATTATGGCCTAGGTATTCAAAACAAAAATTTGACTTTTGAAAGGCCATTCGAACTTCGATTTCGATAAATTTTATATGCACAGACTCGTGGCGAGACGAGGATCGCGTTGTTTCTAATTTCGAAATTTTTCGAGCAGCGGGCCCAGGGTCGGGTTTTACCAACTTAGTGCATTTATGCGTATCTCGTGTAAATTGAATTGGGTTATGTTTCTTTGACCCGTAATTGACATAATTGTTGTGGTTTGACTAGATTCTACGCGCGAGGATTCCAAAGGAAAAGGCATTGCGGACGAGTCTACAATCGGCTAAAGGTGAGTAGTTTGTGTATACGGTAGCCTGACTGTTTGAAACCCCGGCTTAGCACATTGTGATGCTGGTAGGGCATGGCTCGCACCCCGTGGCAGGTGCGGGATTGATTGTGACTGGGGATTTAGACTTAGTCCATCCCGAATGAGTATAATATGATATTAGTGGTTGAAAAATACTGTGTTTGATATAATTGTGGGTTGTAAGCCATGTTTGGGGCCTTGTGCCGACCTGTAATATCCCTAGGGGATAGTTATATAAGCGATAGCTATACTTGCTTAATCAGTGATCTCAATCCTAGTTTGAAATCACCGTATTGAAATGCTAAGTCACCTGTTTTGGGAAAATTAAATAAAAGCTAAAGTATTTTCATAATTTATGAACTGGAATCTGGAAATAAATAATTTGAGCTGTTGTGTGACTTATATGTTTGTTGTGGACTGAGGATGGATCAGGCTACACGTTGCAGCGGTTCATATGAGGATCGTGCTGCACGCCGTAGCAGTATTGCGCTTGGGCTGTAGGAGCCCCTCCGGAGTCTGTACACAACCCCGGTGAGCGTCGTCGACGTTAAATGGATCGGGCTACATGCCGTAGCGGTTATGTGCATTGCATTGCATCTTTATTTGTTGAATTATCTGTGATAATTGTATTGTACTGTTGTTGCTAGTTAGTAGGAGGATCGGACTATAGTTTAGCTTCATTATGTGGTATTCTGTGGATTTCTTACTTTCAGCTACTTGTATATATTTATTGCTCATTGAGTACTCAGTACTCACCCCTACTTCCTGCACCTTTGTGTGCAGATTCAGGTACTCAGGAGAAGTAGATGAGCACTCCAACTTTTACACAGTCATATCGAGTTGCTGAGGTAGCTGCCGACGTTCGCAGAACCTAGCTTCTCATCTCTTTTCAGTTATTACTTTATGTTCAGATTTGAGTATTTCATATAGTATTCTCTATCACTATTCGGGTTTTGTTAGAGGCTCTAGACTTATGACTCCAGATATTTGGGAGTATTAGTTATCTTCGCACTTCTCAGAATTTTGTTCGTATTATTATTATTGGAGTTACTCTGACTCAAATATTCTTCTTGAGTTGTCCATTTGGGACTGATATTATATGTGAAAAACAAATTATTAGTCTGGCTGGCCTAGCTTGATTGTTGGGCGCCATCACGACCGGATTTGGGTCGTGACAGTGTTTGAACCATTGGACTATATATGTATTTTATGTCAAATACCTAGTAATTGACCATGAATGAATACTAATCAGACTACGCTGTATGGTATACAATTAACTAGTTATATATGGACTTATGTGCTCAAAAACCAGATATACAGTCTATCAACTAATAGTAAGACTCTTTTCCGTCCTAATATGATCTGCAGAAGTTATTAGGGGGACCCATACGAAAATAGACTTATGTGGTTGTCATATAATATTTAGTCGAATGGAATTGGTTTTAGTTGAAAATGAGGTACTTAGCCTTTTAGAGGAAAGCTTATTTTGGAAAAGTAATTATATACATAATCAAATGGACTTATATATATCTATATACCGTACATGAATATAGTATATAACATTAAATGATACGTAATCCATTATTGATATACTATATGCGTCAATTATATGTCTATTCATACCGTCTATTCATTGGTAGTAGTACATATGTGTTCAAATTAGTAGTAGTACATATGCGTAAACCATGATTACTATTATATACCACATTAATTGTTAAGTCATAATATAATATGACATTAAGCTTATAATATTGGGTCCATTTGATATATCGATATATAATACATGTATCGTGTACTATGAATACACGGTATTTCATATACTAGATTAATACGGTCAATTACTAACTACAATCGGTTAATTATTACTATCTATCAATTGGAATGAGCTAAAGTCCTATCATATAGCAATAAGACTATATTATCATGGTTAGGTTATAGATACTGATGGACCGTGGTTGTACATAAACATATCGGTATTAGTTATGGAACAGAATAGCCACATGGTTACGTTTATAGAATAAGTCCATTCCTATTCGTAATGGTAGTATATTATGATTGACTTAGTTTACATAAACATATCGGTATTAGTTATAATGTGAATTGATAACATTGACGAATCCATTGGACAATTATAAATATTCATTTGTATGTATAGTTAAATTTATAACGTAGTAATTTATAATTGGATACATATAGGATTAGATCATATGAAATACATTATAGACAATATATCTATGCGTTTATTAGTCCACAATTATGGTTATTAATAATACTATCACATAATATACGTTATGGGCACGGGTATTACCGACGTTAATAGTTTATTATTAACGTATCCGAATATGTATATAACATTAAATAGTCAGATTGTAGGATAGTATGATGGTGTCATATAAGTCTATGAGTGATACTATCCTTATAACTAATATCGTATAATTCATTCACGGTTTAAGTCAACACTATATTAATTTGACCCTATAAGTGATTAGAGTCAAATTAATATAGTGTATTCATATATAGTCTAATATATTAAATACCCTTACTATAATCGTAATAGTAACGTATCATATATCACGATATTTAATAAGTATTGAATAGTATGCCATGGACTAGCAATATAATTTACAGTACTATAAATATATATTTAATATTATCATAATATAATATTATGATTTCAATGTATAATATTGAAGGTTCCTAACTCATATTCACATTGAATATACATAGTCCTATACCAAACTATCCATATAATCTACTACTACATAGATTAGAGAATGTACTATCACATCTACTATTATAAGATGCCGGGTAATGAATACACGTGTTAATAAAATCGATTACTAGTATATGAATGAAATCATATTCATTTACGATCCATTGAACTCTCAATACCAGGGTATATTGTACTATACAAAATATATCCTATCGTATGGCCGTTACTATAGGAGTATACATATATTGATCAATTCACATATAGCCACATGTGTTAATATCAATTCACATATAGTATCATTTCCAATATGAAATCATGTTGTATACGTATTTCATATACATTATATGAGTACTAATTTGACTAAATTCGGTACTCATATGTAAATTAGTATATGTATAGGACATAAATACCGTTACATGTGGTCGTTTCATAGTACCCAGTCATAATATAACGGCTATTTACCCTCTATACAATAATGTAGTATTGACTTAGATTTACTATCATTGATCCTATGGTTTATGTTAATAGAATAGTATTACACATTTAGAAATGTATTATAAATGTATATTGTATTAGTCTTATACCACATTGAATAGAACATTACATCATGTTGTCACATTATAAACCACGGTCTATACCCATTGGACTAACAATACCACATTGGCAATCGTAATTAGTTTCTAAATTACGTTGTTCCCAATAATATTGGGAGATACTCCTAGTGATAGGTTATTAGGTACCAAATATTAAACATATTATCCAAATATTACTGATCATAACATATGGCCGATAGTATGTGGTCCTATGTTTATCGTGTTATAGTAGTCCATAGTGGCCTATGTTCAGGCAACCAAATATTACTCATAACATATGGCCGATAGTATGTGGTCCTATGTTTATCATGTTATAGTAGTCCATAGTGGCCTATATGTTTAGGCATGTAACAAGTCGACCGGTCGTTTTGAGCTCCGACGCGTCATTCAGCAGATTGAGGCCATGAACAGCTTCATCTCAGGTATATTGACTTGTGTGTATGGTAAGAATTAAAATTCAGGAAGTTTGAAGTCAAATCTAAATGGAAATTCTCATTTTGAAAGTTTAATGTTGAAGAAATGAACTAGGATTGGAATTTTGAGTAAATGGCCTCGGAATTAGGATCTAAAAGTTCCAGCATGCTCGTATGATGATTTTGAACTTGGGCGTATATCCAGATTTGGTTTTTGATAAACCGTGAGCATTTCAGCGTATATGGTGGAAGTTAGTATTTTAGAAGAATTTCATAAATTTGGGTTGGAAGGCATTTTAGAGTTATAGATGTTGTCAACACGTAATTTTTGCCTCACATGAAATACTCTCACAAAAATAAAATCAAAATAAAATAATTGTTTTTCATTATTTGCAATTTTGTGGATTTTTGTGGTATTTTTTCTTTTATTGCTTGCAATTGTCTATGCACATTTATTTGTTAAATAAATAAAAATACAAAAATATATTGCATTTGCATTTAGAATTTAATCTTACAACTAGGAATAATTAAGTTGGCTTTACAAAAAAATAAAAATCATAAAAATAATGTATTTTTGTATTTTTAGTGTTTAATATCAAAATTGTGTGATTTAATATGTAATTGTGTGATTAATTATTATTTTAAAGTTAAATTGGTATTTTTTAAGTTAATTTTATTGTATAATTTAAATTAGGATTATTAGTCTTAATATCAAAATCGTGTGATTTAATATGTAATTGTGATTAATTATTATTTAAAGTTAAATTGGTATTTTTTAAGGTGATTTTAGTGTATAATTTGAATTAGGATCAGATTTGGGCCAAAAGTCCCAGGCCCATACGAAAACCCACCCCCAAAATACCCGTTACCCGTTCAATCGACCCGGTCCAAACTTGAACCAACAAAACGACCCCGTTTTAGGTTACTTAGTTTGATCTTAGCCGTTGGTCATTGTAATCCAACGGCTAGAATTAAAAGACTAATTTTAATATACCAAAAAAAGACCCTACCCCTTTTCATTTCACATCCCCGTCCCTTTCATCTCTTTCAGAGATCGTGCATTCAAAAACCCTAGCCGCCGGCCATCTCCACCGCCCAGAACCCGGTGGCAACCACTCTACCGGCAACTTCTTTAACACCACAAATCCACCTTAACACCCTGAATCCAAATCCAGTATTAGCTTGGCTCAAATCAGTCCCCATCTTCTCGAATCTTCATTTGAAGATTCGAGCCAAAACATATTCTTTGCCAAAATACCCCAAACTCGCACACAGCCTTCCCACTGTCCCCCTTACGACCAAAATGGCATTGGTTAAGTTCAAACCAAGCCCAAACCATGCGAACCCCAAATCTGAACACCCAAGAACCCTAGAAAATTGTCAAGTCTGTTCAATGGTATTTTTGAGGTTTAAATGGCTTTAGTCGAAGTGTTCTCGCTGGGGAACACTTGATTAAATCCGTTTAGCCTCAAATTTCAAGTCCAAGGTTGGTCCAGAGTCCGGCTCTTCCTCGATTTTCATCTCTGAGGTATTTTTTTTTCTTCTTCCTTCTGCCTTTATTTGTCTTTGTGTATTAGTTTAGCAGTTTTATCATTTTCATCTTTTTTAATTTTCGTTAATTTTTCTCTTTCCTCATCTCCGATAGACCTTTTATTTGGTCGATCTTCTCGTTTGTTCGTTAATTGCAGTCGCTGTGATTGCACTACATGTTTTATTTGTGTTTGTCTATGTAAATTCACATTGTTTGATCCCTACTCTGCTAGAAATCATAAATCATTTGTCGATTATTTGTTATTGATTACATGTGTTGTGATCGAATTAACGAACATAGTCGATTAGTTATGAAATTTTGTTAGATCACTAGACAACAATTTTATTAATACTGTCTAAATTGGGTCCGAACCATCGCCCGAATTAAATTGTGAGTTGTTTGTGTCTGAATTAGGAAGACGAATTGGTTATAGCTGCTGTAGTTTAGTTATTGAATTGGACGAATTGTTTGGATTGGAGTAAGATTGCTCTTTCAGTAGCTTTAAGGGTTATTTAGGGGTTAATTAGCAATAATTGATGACTGCTAATCAACATCATTAGAGGTTTGTCTAGGGGGCTGCTAGTTTGGGTAGAGGGTACACAATCTATATTAATTAAAGTGAGTGGGAATTAGGTGTCTATTTAATATTGAAAAAAAGGACTAAGCTTGCACCAATTGTATGCCTATAAAAGGCTGCAAAACAAAAGAGAAAAGGACACAGATTGAAAAAAAGAACCCTGCAAAAGGCTGAAAGAAATTGAATTGAGAGAGATTTGGGAAATACATTGAGTTTAAAAGAGTTTCGCTAAGCTATAGATAGATCAGAGAGACCTAAAGAGATAGAAACAGACTCGATCTCATTTGGATTCTAGAACTTGAAGTGGAGTTATCGTTGAAATCTACTTTTGTTATTTTGACTTCAACAGGTTCCTTTCGTTCCCTGTTATACGATTTTAATTGAATTGAGTCCTCTTCTACTACTTGTATTCTGTTTCAATTCATGTTTGAATGTAAATGTTGTTACAAATTGTTTCTATGTAGTTATATTGGATGATTCTTCGCAACGATTGATTCTTTTTGTCCGCAATGTTAATATGATACATATACAGATTTGTTTTGCTTCGGTGATTGCTCTGTTTTGTACTTCTACTCGATTTTTGATTTAGATTGTTATTTTGATTTTATCTTAGTTCATCAATATTAAGGAAAACACTACAATTGATATTTAAATTAGATTTTGGAAATCAAATGTGAATTACATTGGAGCTGTTCTTATAGCACCGTTTTTTCCAAACTGGATTTGAGTTGAAACAGATTATTTTTGATCGTTAGAGAGTTGTTGTTTGAGTTTCGATATGAGATTGTGATCGATACTCTTCACTGACTAGTTTATATCATGGTTCACTCATTTTGCTAGCCTCTGTTTGATGTGTGTATCAGCTGGCTCTTTTGTTTCATGCTAAAGTGCATTTTAATATCAACATTGTAAGAATTATATATCTGTTCCATTCATAAGCAACTCTTTAGCATAGTTGTGTTTGTCTTCCGAGTTTGTACTTGAAATAGGTTGATTAATGGTCGAGTTGATCTTCAAAAGCATGTACTACGTTCATTGTTGTTATATTTAGTCCAAGGTAGTGATTAAACTGTTTTACTGTTTGCGTATGCGCACATTGGCTTTGTTTTCCTTCTCTTATTGAAACTTATCTGCCTTTTCACTACTATAAAAGTTGCTGCTCCTCCGAGCTATTTTAAAAGGCTAGTTAGAGCATCAATTTGAATCGATAGTAGGCAATATTTGGATTGTCAACTCTGGTAAGAATCTGTCTTGTTTTGTAGCTGTCTAGGAAACCTGTTATATGATTTTAAGAGCAAAAATTCTGCATTGTTGGCTTACAACAGCTCTTATGTACTAGTAGTTCATGAGTATTGTGTTTTGAAGGTTTTGTTTTAATTTTAGTTTCTTATGCCTTGTAGCGTAATATAGTTTGTATACTGGAAATGGAAAACTTTAGTTTAATCATGAACAGTCTGCAATTAATCCTACTTTTTGTTTGGTAATTAATCCTATTGTTTATATCTGAAATGTATACTGTTCGTTTTGGTGAAATTGATTCTACTGTTCCAGATTTGAAAGCTTAAAACAAGTGTTATTTTTCTTAAAACAATTTCGAAGCGGCGGGGTCTTCATCCAAACCTCCCACCAACATTTTTCTTCTTCTTCTTCAATCAAACAACACTGATCTCCACCTGAACTCAGCTGGGAATCTCAACCCAACCACCATCAAAATACTACTGTTTCAGTCTAAAATCTAGCTAAAACAAATAGCTGAAAATAACTTCAAAATCAAGTGGAGTTCATCTATATTGATTTGGTTTAGTTTAAGTTTTTCCAATGAGCTTCAGAAGTTGCTGTCCGATTTTCCATTCATTTACACATTGAGGATGCCTACACTAGCTTTGATAATGTCGTTGATTGTGAGTTCCGTGCTATCTTGAGCCTATTTTCTAATTTCAAATTTTTTATACAATAAAAAGCAAGTTGGATGAAAGAATATGTTTGTTGTTTTCCTGAAGGATAGTATATTGTCCCTTTTGTATCTGTTAACTGTCGTAAAGGGAGCTGACAATTTCCTATTTATGTGTCCCTCTTGCTAACTAAAAGGACACATGAGCTGTTGCTAACTATTTATGGGTCTCCAATGAGCTGTTGCTTATCAGTTGATTTATATATGTTGGATGTCAACTTTGTAGGATTTCAGTCTTTCATTTTTATTTCTTATTGATTGCGTATGATTGATAGTCAAATTCTAGCTTCTGGTTGTCATTTTCATGAATTCAATTTGTTTAAGTTTGAGTCCAAACATTCTGCACATGGGTAAAAAAAAATAGGTTGGTCATGTGTTTGTTTGGAAATATAGCAGGTTTGGGCTTTCATGACAAATTTGGCCGGGCTTGATTTTAGATATGGATTTTTAGGATTAATAAATCATTGTGATTATGGTTACGGTTTTCGTGACATAGTTACGATGCCTAATTCCAAAATTCAAGGCGTGCCATTTAGCAAATTTCCATGGCCCTCGCAAAGTGAAAATATAGTTGCTTTAGGTTTGACCTTAATTAATAAAAAATGGAGATGAGCCTCGCCTCTTTAAGTATACGATCGCGGGGCCCTCAAGTAAATGGTTATAAAAATCTTAGTTTTGGAAGGACCGGTTTAGCAAATTCCACGGTCTTTCCCAAAGTTAACACATGCATAGATACTTGAGGCGCGATTTAAAAAAATAGGTTGGTCATGTGTTTGTTTGGAAATATTGCAGGTTTGGGCTTTTATGACAAATTTGGCCGGGCTTGATTTTAGATATGGATTTTTAGGATTAATAAATCATTGTGATTATGGTTACGGTTTTCGTGACATAGTTACGATGCCTAATTTCAAAATTCAAGGCGTGCCATTTAGCAAATTTCCATGGCCCTCGCAAAGTGAAAATATAGTTGCTTTAGGTTTGACCTTAATTAATAAAAAATGGAGATGAGCCTCGCCGCTTTAAGTATACGATCGCGGGGCACTCAAGTAAATGGTTATAAAAATCTTAGTTTTGGAAGGACCGGTTTAGCAAATTCCACGGTCTTTCCCAAAGTTAACACATGCGTAGATACTTGAGGTGCGATTTTTAATATACATTCTCCAGTGCATGTGCACATTTATGTGACCCAAATCCAAATCTCAACGAAGTCAAAATGTGTCGATAATCACGGGTACATTGATTGTGACGTTGTTCGAGATGCATTTTCACGACGTTGCAATTCTTTGTTGAAATAATAATAATAATAATATTAAAAGCGGTCAAAGGTTAAAATTTGCATATAAGTTAAAGCATGTTTACAAATCAGATAATAAGCCAAATATGACAGTTGAGCGACCATGCTAGAACCACAGAACTCGAAAATGCCTAACACCTTCTCCCGGGTTAACAGAATTCTTTATCCGGATTTCTGATTCGCGGACTGTTAAATAGAGTCAAACCTTTCCTCGATTCGGGATTCAACCGGTGACTTGGGACACCATAAATCTCCCAAGTGGTGACTCTGATTTAATTAAATAAATCCCGTTTCGATTATCCTTTAATTGGAAAAACTGCCTCGCGCCCTCGCGGGTTAGCGCGAAAAAGGAGGTGTGATAGCTCTGGCGACTCTGCTGGGGACTTGTAGCCCAGAACCACGAGTTCAGGGTTAGAAATTCGAGCCTATGATAAATTGTCGTATTTTTGCTTTATTATCTGATATTTTCATATTATCTATGCTTAATGTGCAAAATAATGATTTTATCGCTTTGATATTATTTGAATTGTATATATAAACTGTGCCGAAACCTTTCTCTTCTCACCTCCGGGGATGTGCTTACTGGTTGAGACTCCCTATTCTGTTAGTGTAATACCCTTAAATAAAAAAAGAGGTCGGACAGGTTACTAAGCCGGACGATCCCGCGGGTCCCCGGTACATTGCCTCCTTCTCGACTCGAGTTGTCCGCTCGGGTACACAGTCTATCCCTAGTAGGAACGCTTATTTGCATCATGCTGCATCTGGCTTAGGGGACTCAACACAGGGGTTGGGTCCGTCTAGGACAGGCAAGCTGAAATGAAAAGACCATCCTGCTACATCCTGTTTGTTTATGCAATTATTTGCTTCAGACTTGCATGCTGACCGAGTTTTTAATATTGAGAAAAAGAAAAAAAAAAGGGAAAATTTGTTACTTTCAAAATAGTTTGTTTTTAATTAAAAAGAAAAAAATGTTTTTTTTGTGTGATTTATTCTTAAAATAAAAAATAGGGTTTAGTTTTTTTTCAATAAAATAAAAATAGTCTGTTTCATTTACAAATGTAGCTTGTTTAACCGAACTACGCGGGTTTGATTCTCACCGGACGTGAGATACATAGGCAACCCTCATCGGGTCCAACTTCTTAAAAAAATATATATAGCTAAAAAATGTCGATTTTTATTTTTCATCGTGAATAAGTCGGTAATGCCATTTTCAAAACAGTCGAATGTTTCCGAAAGGAATGCTGGAAGGTTGACTTTGCATAAACGGCCACCTTTGGTAAACTTGTTAGGTCGGTTAACCCTTACAGTCTTAAAATCTTCGTCTTTGAAGTGCTGAAAGGCCGTAGTGGAGAAATCAATTTTTGCCTTCCTTCAAATAGAGAAAAAGAAAATAATTTTTTTAGTCAAATAAAGGTTTTCTTTCATCTAAATCACTTTAATAAATGTCCATAATGAGCATGAGTCAAAATTCATCCGGAACTATGATAAACAGGATCCCTTTGGAATTAAACATGTGGTGGAATGATTTGGGCCAGTCAGGACAAGACATAGTCAATATGAACTTAAGGGATTTAGTTGGATTATTAAACATTCACCCAAAAGGGGATATCATATGGGCATTGATCTCATTCTGGGATCCAACGCACAACGTATTTCACTTTTCAGACTTTGAACTAACGCCAACACTAGAAGAATTGGCAGGATACGTTGGGGGTCCAAAAATTCCTATGAAGGACTAGTATCTTATTGCGCCACGGGTCGTGACTATACATATGTTTTTAGATACTGTAAAGATTCGCAGGACTGTACATAACCTAGATCTGTCAAAGGGATTCTGTACTTTGGCATTCCTATATGACAAATATGGTCATTTTGGAGGACTCAACAGTCCTGAAAGCAAATTTGCAGTGGGGAGAACCAGTCGAAATGGGAAGAGCATAAGTGTATTGCTTTCATGATAACCCTTTTAGGTTTGCTGATATTCCCTAGGAGATATGGGAAAATTAGTATACAGGTTGCTGGGGTCGTCAGTACTTTACTCAAGCAAGATAACAACACTCTAGTACCAATGATCATAGCAGATATCTTCCATGCCCTTACTGTTTGCAAAGCTGGAGGGGGCTTCTTTGAGGGTTGTAATGTGTTACTCCAAATGTGGATGATTGAGCACTTGTGTCATCGTCCTTTATTCATGGGCTGTGGGTCATTAGGGAAGACTTGTATAGAAGAGTTTCTTACAAGGGTCGACAGGTTTAATTTGCCAGAAGGGGCCACGAAATGGGTGAATTTCCTGCGTTCAGTTCCAGTAAGTAGAATAGAATGGACATTTGGGTGGCTACCCATAAATGAAATCATATACATGTCAGCCGTCGAATCACACCTACTGTTGATGGGCCTTAATAGTATTCAGCCATACGCGCCGTACAGAGTATTGTGACAGTTAGGGAGGTATCAAATAGTCCCAAAAGAAGAGGATCTTAGTGGTCAGGTGATCGAAATTGAACCCAGTGGGCAGTTCCCTGAAGCAGTAGTCCGAAAAAACTAAAGCGAATGTCAAAATCTGAATATAGATACCTGTGTGCGGAATCGGGCCGAATGCAAAGTGGCGCAAGAATACATCGCATGGTATAGGAGGGAACTTAAGCACCAGAGGCCAATGAAGAAATCCCATGTTCAGAATTTTGCAGAATCATCACGGGAACAATGGGATTGGTTGGCAAGAGAAGAAGGTTATCGGGCAGAAATTGGCAGGCTGAAACAACAAGTTTCAGATTTAAAGTATAAAAATGTCTTGCAGTCTGATGTTGATAAAGGGAAAAGGAACGAGCTAGCCCAAGAAAATGATATGCTAAAAGCCCAAGTCCAAGAATTAATAGAAGATGCTGAAAACCAGCCAAGAAGTCAATCGGATAAAAGATTGATAGAAAGGTTGGAGGATCAAGTCTTTGACTTCCAAAGGGATTTGGAAATATCTGAAGCAAAGATAGCAAGGATCAGATCCAGATGGACGAGGAGCACAGAGGCAAGAGCAAATCGGATGTGACAGATAAAAAGGGACTATGAAGGGAGCATCTACGTATTAAGAGAAACAATATCCACCCTGGAAGAACGTCATTCCCGACAAACAAGAAGCTTCCAGGCCGATAGGAAATATTGTCATAACATGATGGACCAAATGGAGAAGCAGATGAAGATGCTTCAAAATCAACTCTTCCACAATGCAGAGGAGCTAGGAATGAAAAATCAACAAATTGAGCGAATGCTTATCAAAAGAGACGGGGTCAGAAGAAGAATTGAAGAGATTGGGCATTACGTCACGATGAGGTGCCTGGCATGTGAGAAAATTCCTCGACCTAACCTCTTCGCTTCAGTCATGGATTATGTCCATCAAATCATGGATTAATTGAGAAGCTTACAAAGGGAACTTGCGCTGACACCCGCGGAAAGGCCGAATGATCCCTCGCGGGCACCAAAACTCAAAGCCCTAATGTACCTTTAGTCCAAGTCTTTTGCTTGTCTAGTCTGTCATCTTCGTTTTGAATGGTTGGTTTGTAATTTTTTCAATAAATAAAAAGGTTCCTGAAATTTTGTGTTTTATTTTGTTTGATACGAACGACGCTAGGGTCTGATTCATGCGGGGACATGATTTGTAGGCAATCTACAAAAGATTCGACCACTGTTTATATTAAAAAAGGAGAAAATAAATAAAAGAACTGAGAGAAATAATGGATAGGTGTAGAAGCCCTTGAAAATGATAAGCCGGGATGACGCATGCGGTCTGACCAAAAGCATAATAGAAATGGTTCATTGCATAAGGACATTGCATCCCCAATGTGCTTTTACCACATCTGTTAAAATTTTAACACTAACAAGTTTGTTGTTTTTCAATACCAGTTAGTGTTAGAGTCTACTGGCATCACAGAGATATCAGACAAGATCGAAGGGACCTATACCTAAAAGTATGACTAGGTCAGATCATAGCAGTGAGTCAGAAAAGGCAATGAGCCAGATGCTCAAAGAAGCTTTAGAAAAAATGGAGCAAATGCAGTTAAAAATGAGCGAAATGCAGACGGCTTTGGCCAAAGCACAAAAGGGTCCTGAAGCACCCACTACTCCTACCTTTCCACCAGGATTTACCCCAGAATACCTTTCCCCCGGTCCCTCAACAAGATTTCCAGACCATCATTACCACCAGGGAGGGGACACTTATGACCACCCAGCTCTTCCACCAAATCAAAACCCTCCTCCACCAAAGGTCCCTGTTTTTGTGGCACCTCCCCCAGCTCCATTGCACAGATCATCAAGTGAGTCGTTATTTTAGGTTCACAACACTCAGTATTACCCCCCTGAACCCACGTTCAGGGCACCCGAACCACCCATCTATACTCCTCCCTTTGAGGTCCCAATGGAAAAGCCAGCCAAGAGATCAGAACAGGATGAGATGATACGAAAAGTCAAGAGCTTGGAGCAGTCCTTCAGGAGCCTGCATGGAATGGGGAAACAAGTCAGTGTGGCTTATAAAGACTTATTCCCTTTCCCCAACGTACAACTGCCAGCTGGGTTCAAAATGCCCAAATTTGATCTGTACGAAGTGCACGGTGATCCCATGTCTCATCTGCGAGGATTTTGCAGCTAGATGAGGGGAGCGGGTGGAAAAGATGAGCTACTGATAGCTTATTTTGGACAGAGTTTGAGCGGGTCTGCCTTAGAATGGTGCACAATGCAGGATCCAAGTAGATGGCATACTTGGGATGATTTGGCGCAGGCTTTCGCCGGGCACTTTCAATATAATCTGGAGATAGTGTCTGACCGTCTCACACTATTGACGCTGGAGAAGAAACCAGGGGAGAGCTTCAGGGAATTTAGATTTCGTTGGAGAGAACATGCGGCTAGAGTTGATCCTCCTATGAGAGAGGGGGAGATGGTAGATTACTTTCTATAAACTCTCGAGCCAACCTACTTCGGTCATTTGGTAACATCAGTGGGAAAATCCTTCAATGAAGTGGTCAAAATTGGAGGCATGATAGATGAAGGCCTCAAGACCAACAAAATATTGAGTTATTCAGCGATCAAGGCGTCAACAGAGGCTATTTAGAGCGGCACAGGAGGTGCGCTCAGAAAGAAGAAAAGAGAGGATGTCACAACGATAGAGGCTGGCAATTGGTCCCGATCCAAAGGTCCTTCCCCCCATCACCAATTCAGACCTCCTCACCCAAATTACCTTCACATTCCGAATTATCCTCCACAATCCTATTACCCATCTCAAGAACAACATTTTTGAGTCCATCAAGCACAAGCATACACTCAACCTCCAGCGCGCCCGCAATGGCGCGCGCCAACTCCACATAATACCTACCCAGCTCCCTATAACAACTACCCACCACCAAGGGCCTACAGAAATCCCACAGGACCAGGTTTCCGGGGGAATCCGACTTTCAGGAACGAAAGGGTTTAGAGGCCGAGAACATTCACAGAATTAGGAGAAGCCTATACTGCTCTATTCCACAAATTGAAGCAGATAGGTTTGTTGAGTCCTATTGAGCCCAGATTACCAAATCCCTTACCTTAGAATTTGGAACACTCTGTAAAATGTGAGATGTTGGAAACTGAAGCATGCAATCCAAGATCTTATCGATGCTAATAAGATTGAGGTTCAGGCACCCGAGGTACCCAACATTAACCAAAACCCACTACTAACCCACGATGAAAACCGTATGATCGAGATTGTGCAAGGAGAGGGAGAACCCAAGAAGCCATCACACACAGTGATGATGATCAGGGCCAATACAAAAGAGAAATCGACTAGTGTGGAAGTGGAGGTACCAACTAAGAGGGAGGATGTCAAGCCAATAGTAATATTGGGGAAATTCCTATCCGCCACTACGAAAAAAGCAAAAACAACAAAGTTGGTAGTGTTTGGAGCGTCGTCTGCGCCAGTAGTGATTGTGAAAGGAGTCTGTAGGGAACCGGTCATCATAAAGCCGGTAGCCCAGTGTCACGGTCCCAAATCCGGTCGTGATGGCGCCCAGCACATTTCTAGGCCAGCCTGACAAATCAGTAACAACGACGGAGCTGGAAGCTCGCTTTATCCCATTTAAGCATATCAAAACATGAAGCAACAGTGATACATATATCGAAAACGGGGAACCAAGTCCCAAAATATACCAACTCCCATAGACCGAAGGGTCAAGAGTCATGTGCCTCTAATGAACATAGCGTAATAATGGTTTACAAGATACCAAGTGCGGAAAGAAAAGGCAATACAGAATCAAAAGACAGTAAGAAGGAATATCGGGTCCTGCGGACTCTGCAGCTACCTCGAATATCCTACAGATGTCGCCTCGAACAACTACCGGATCACTGCTGAGAGGTACCTGGATCTGCACACAAGGTGCAGGGAGTAAAATGAGTACTGCCAGACTCAGTGGTAATAAACAAGGGTAAGACAGCGCAGATAAGAAATCCGCAATAAAGCACTATGTAAAGTTGTAATCAAATACCCTGTCACATAATCAATATCAACTGTACACATACCAACCAGTACCAGCAAAACAGTATAACAGCTAGCAGATGTAGCTAAATGCAATGCAATGCATGATATGACCGCTACGACGCGTAGCCCGATCAAATTTGGGTACCCGTGCTCACTGTGGGGGTTCAGACTCCGGAGGGGCTCCTACAGCCCAAGCATAGTATTACTGCGACGTGCAGTCCGATCCAATATATATAACGCTGCGGCGTGCAGCCCGATCCACTACCAGTCAGCTAATATACAAATACAGCCTCGCGGGCTCAAAAGTAGTTTTGAAAACCCTTTTTATCATTTTTCAGTTGGAAAACGGAAATATCAAGTTCCAGAGATTTGGAAATAGCATGATAACCGGAATAGCTACGGACTGGTAGTAAACTAGCATGTCAATATCATAAGACCATGATAACGATCCTCGCGGGATCCAATAACTGGCTCACAACCCACAAGTATACTCAACCATCCAAGAAGGAGGTTCAACGGCTCAAGAGTAGCCAATATCGCAATATAGTATGCAACCATCCGAGAAGGAGGTTCGACGGCTCAAGAATAGCCTAATATCATAACACAGTATCAACAAGTCGGACTAAGCCATAGTCCCCAATCACAATCGACCCCGCACTCACAAGAGAGTATGTGTCTCGCCGCTATACAGCGTCACAAAGTGGTATACCGGGGTTTCGAACCCGCTGGTCATCACCCACATCTATTACTCACCTCAATACAACGCGACGACTACTCCGCAATGCCCTTGCCATGAGAATCAAGCTCCGCACGTGTAGAATCTGATCAAACATAGTAGAAACACAACGAATTAGGCCAATGGGACGACACCCAATCAATACAATTCGATTTACACCAAAAATGGCAAAGTTGCCAAAACCTGACCTTCGGTACACTTCTCAAAAAATTACAAACGCCACATATTCAGAACCCTCATCTTAATACGAGTCTAGGCATATAAAATTTACCAAAATCGGACTCCATTTGCCCACTCAAATCAGTGTTTTTCTTCAATTTTAGGCCTAGGGCTCAAACCCACTTTTAATCTTCCATTTACAGAAAATTAACCAAGGATTTCATGTTAAAATGATGTAATTAAGCCACAAAACTTACCTCCGATGAAACCCCGATGATTTCCCAGCAATCTCCCGTCAATACCTTCTCTTGGAACTCAAAAATGGAGGTTTGGGGTGTGAAGCCCGCGACTGGTTATGTTCTGGTTTTAACTTCACTGCCAGCCTAATTTCTTCATCGCGTTCGCGACGCCTCTCACGCGAACGCGATGCCTTATTCCTCTTCTTCATCACGAACGCGACCCTCATTCACGCGTCCGCGAAGGTTAACTTCCCAGCCTCCGGACTTTTCCTCTACGCGAATGCGTAGGCTCCAACGCGAACGCGTGGGTTCGCCTATTCCTTCTTCGCGATCGCGGCCTAATTCCACGCAAACGCGATGCTCACAACCTTCCTCTTACGCGATCGCGTCCCCTAGCAACGCGAACGCGATGACCATTTTCCCTCAGCCTACGCGAACACGGGCCTAGCCCTCGCGAACGCGATGGCTTAATTTTTGCACAGTGGTCTGCAATTTACAGCAGACCTTTCCTTGTTTCCAAATGCCGGATGATGGTCCGGATTCACCCCGAGGCCCACGGGACCCCAACAAAAACCACCAACATACTCCAAAACACGATACGAACTTGTTCCAAGCATAAAAATACCATCCTAAACATCAAAATCACCAATTGCACACGGATTCAAGAATAAGTTTTTTCAAAAATTCCGAAACTAACATTCGATCAAAAACCCGACCAAACGATGTCCGAATGACCTGAAATATTGCGGGCATATCCAAAATCACATAACGAAGCTACAGGAATTGTCGGAATTCCATTCCGACCCCCGGATCAAAATCTCACCTACCGATCGGATTTCGCCAAAATACAACCTTAGCCAATCCAAGCCTATTTCTACACCGGACCTCCAAATTCAATTCCGATTGCTCCCCTAAGTCACAAATCACCTCCCGGAACTAACCGAATCATCAGAATCCGGTTCTGAGCCCTCTAACTAAATAGACAACTCCAGGTTGACTTTCCATATTCAAGTTTCCTTCAAAAAGGTTATATGCCTCAGTTTCAATCCAAATCACACCTAACTCACCCGATAGACTCTAACGCTGATATAAAAGCATAAAACATGAAATTACAACATAACGGGTGGTAATTCCCATGACAACGGGTCGGGTCGTCACATTCTCCCCAATTTAAACAAACGCTCGTCCTCGAGCGGACCCAAAGTTGTACTAGAAGCAACCCAATAGCTGAATGACCTTACCAAGCATATATTCGAGCGATCACACATCACCATATCTCACATAAGTCCGAAAACACCATATAGTCAAAATTTCACAGACTATCTGAACCATAAATCACATTGTACGTTATGAAATCATTTGCCAAATGCAAATCCCATGCCTATACTCAGGATACACTCGAATTCACTGCAATAACCCATATTCACTACTCCGGGTGAGATCATATGATGTATCAAACAACCCAATCACTCGAGACAATAGTCTCTAATCACAATAATTTCTCATGATAACCAAATACCAACTGAAAAAAAAACCTTTTTCATTAGATAGAGTCTTGTTCCAACACCTTCATATCATGCCCACGGTAACCGAACACGCGATATATCGAACCCATCTCTCATGTCAACCATTCATGAATCCATTTCACTTTTAACTGATACCACAACAGATTTCGGACC
Source organism: Nicotiana noctiflora (assembly GCA_032618575.1). NCBI lineage: Eukaryota > Viridiplantae > Streptophyta > Magnoliopsida > Solanales > Solanaceae > Nicotiana > Nicotiana noctiflora. The sequence continues at coordinate 145,380 of JASVEL010010295.1, forward strand.
CAAATCTCAGTATTACCTTTCTAACCAGCTGAAATCACATATACTCACACTCATTAATGGATCCAACGATCATTTCGATCATAACCCACCGCACTGGTGATATGACACCTCAACACCGACCTAAGCCACGACGAGCACAACACAAACTCCAGTAGAAACGCCTGAACACACTCAAATCATGACAACTGTCTCCAGCAAAAGAGTTGCATTTCAATTCCTCTATGCCATCATAACATAGAACTGAGATCGCGTCTCGCACTATAGAAATAGAGTACCTTAATCCTCCTCGATACGTCATAACATCACGTGGCCTTGCCACGATTCGATTCTAACAAAACACTATTACTCATGAAGCACCTCAAGTTACCCAGCTCAAATGGTCAGCCACGCACATATTTCGGTCTGGACTCAAGCAATCAACCTCACCCACGGTGAAACCATTAATGTATGCTATCAAATCCTGAAAGGACACAACCGATGTGCCGTTCGCCGAGCGATACTCAAAACGGTCTTTTCCTCAGAAGCGAGGAAGTATTGTATACCAGGTAACATATAACTAACTTTATTTTTGCATTACACTATTGCGGCATGCAACCCGCTCCAATGGCATACCCTTGGCGGCGTGCCACCCGATCCAGATACCATACCTGTGGCAGCGTGCCACCCGATCCACGAACACATCTAGCAAAAAGGAATGCACATCGAGTCAAGTTGCTCATTATAATAAACATATATAGCCTCAAGTTCGGCCACAAGAAACGCATCCAACAAAGTTCCTCAATACCAGAACTAAATCAATGGTAGAAACCTCTGCACTGACATCTGCCGCGAAGGCCCAACTGACAAAGCAATACCTACCAGCCGTCCACTGGTCCTGGGGTACAACTACCCCGCTGGAGCATACTATAATGCACTCTGCTATGCAATTTGTGCCATTCCATTATAGTCCATATCACATTAGTCCAGACAACCTGACTTATGACAACCAGTCTGAAATAAGGTATCATAACCCAAATTTATCATATCAAGCTAAGAGAGAGCCATTAGGGCTTCCAATTTCCGATAACCGCTAAACGGTGTCGATACACACGTCATACCACCACTGCGTAGGTGGATTAAGAGAACTTCCAGTCTCCAACACATATATAACACATAAATCACTATACCTGGCTCCGTACTTCACCGTACGAATACATAAGGCACATCAAGCGTCCATTCCTACCACGAAATCCATTCAGAAATTTCACTATGCCATTATCAACTTTCCATAACACAGCGCATATACCATACCACACTAAGATAACATGGAAATTCATATTCCTTTCCTACGCTGCAAACATCGACGCACTCAACTAATCAAGGACTTTCATGATCCCATATAGAGAAAACTCGTTACACATTCCAAGCTTTGCATACCAACAGGAAATACACTCATTTTTCAAACCACGTTAAAACGCATCACAACTCTTTCTTCCAATTACGTTGCATAAGTTAAACTGCCAGGACTGAGTCCTTATACCCATCTCGAGTTACACAAATGCCAGCACTCAAAAACTTTATTGCACAGTATCTGCGAGACTCATTACTTCAAACATACTAGGAATTAATCGTATTCCTTTTCATACCATTATGGTTTATTAGCAAGTTGTTCCATTTACCCAATTCCTTTGTGATTCATCTTTAATTTAATATTCTCCTTCACTGAAGGATCACAATACCTCAACTTATGTTACCACACGAGATTCATACACAAGACCACATAGTTTAAGGCCCATAGGCCACTGAATACTCTCTCAATGTTTCCCAGAAGTGCCACATTCTACCACACTTTATTTTGAAGAACTTCCCGCGATTCCTTTAAATTTGTATCATTACTTCCCAATACGGATACGTAGAATCCCACCATTCACATGATATAACACAAGCCTTGATCTTTTCTAACGAAACCGCCATTTTTAGCCACACACACAATGTTAAGGCACCTGACTGTTACAAGCAAAACCTTGAACACTGCAAACCATTCTTGGGCGTCATTCACCCTTATTCAATTATAATTCAACTGTCCTATTGAACAGAACCACTCGTGTCTTGTTAGAATTCTGACATCGCAGGACATGATTACATACAGATACAATTAGCTACCTGCCTTTTCTGTACGCTGAACATTCTTTACCAACAGCAGTTCAAAACACCTTCGTATTTCCTCAGATCTACGAAGCACCATAACCTTTACCAGAATTTCCCAACATACTTAGAGACAGAATCAACATAGCACACAATCGTGCAATTAGTTAATCAATAGCAACCTCCCCACCTTAGCTCGAAGCCATATATCAAAGCACGTTTAACCGCTCATAGCATTCTTTACTCAGATGATGCCACAATGTTATAGTGAGATTAATCAAGTCATTTACAAGCCTTGAGAGAGACTCGAATCATCAGAGACCTTAGCTCTTCTGCAATTCTTGCATTTATACACACACCACCAATAAGCCCACTCTCTTTAGGTGACAAAAGTCTTTCTAAGTCCCAAATTTTCCAAAACTTTCGACAGAGTTTCCTTTGTAAATTTGGCCTATCCACCTGCAAGAGAATCACCAAACCATTCTAACAATACATCCACAACTCAACAAGACATCACAATGTATTTCAACAACATTAAATCTCAATACTATACGAATCATCTTATCACAATTTATACCTGAACATGTACTGCACCTGCTCGAATCATAACATATATCAAATACACTTCAATTACACATCAGAATCAACCCACCTATTTTTCCTCAATCTAGTATTTCAATACAACACCTTCCACCAGGATATACATAGCATAATCACTTTAGTCTTCCTGAGTCTAAACTCGATTTACTACACGTAAGGCACTTTACCTTCCAACTAAGAGATATGATAAATATTCACCACGCCCATAGCTCGGGGCTACACAACATATTAGACAAAAGTCGAGCAATTAACAACTCATCCATTAGTAAGCCTCCCTAATACTCTACAGATCGGCACAAGGCCTCAAACATGGCTACTAGCCCAAGTACATAGATATAAGCCCAGTCTTCAGTCACTTTACACAGTAATTTATCAATTGGGAAGGATCAAGTCCAAATCCCCAGTCACAATACCACCACGCTCGTCACCTGACGCGTGTATCATCTCAGCATAGCACTGTATAGTACAAATACGGGTTTCAGTCCCTCAGTACCTTATCTATTGCCATCACTCACAAAATCATCACTTCGATGCTCAAGTCATATACAAGGTCCAGCATCAAGTCATCCCGACTGGCCCAACATGAACTCACAGAGATTATATCTCGCCCCTCGTTCGGGGAAATCACAAGCCATAAGGCAATTTATATTAATGAGCGCTCGATGCGTACACAGACGTGCGGAAGGAATTTCAAAAGTATATCTCAAACTGAATCAAGTACGCACGATAAGAATTCCAAGAAATGTGAAGTGTTTCCTAAAGGTTTGCAGCCTCCCTAGGATAAGTACAGGCGTCCCCATACCGATCCACAATACTCTACCAACCGGCTCAAGACTCATGAGGCCTAGTAAACCTAGGCTCTGATACCAACTTGTCACGGCCCCAAATTCGGTCGTGATGGCGCCTAGCACATTGCTAGGCCAGCCTGACCAATCAATAACAACGACGGAGTTGGAAGCTCGCTTTATCCCATTTAAGCATATCAAAACATGAAGCAACAGTGATACATATATCGAAAATGGGGAACCAAGTCCCAAAATATACCAACTCCCATAGACCGAAGGGTCAAGAGTCATGAGCCTCTAATGAACATAGCGTAATAATGGTTTACAAGATACCATGTGCGGAAAGAAATGGCAATACAGAATCAAAAGACAGTAAGAAGGAATATCGGGTCCTGCGGACTCTGCAGCTACCTCGAATATCCTACAGATGTCGCCTCGAACAGCTACCGAATCACTGCTGAGAGGTACCTGGATCTGCACACAAGGTGCAGGGAGTAAAATGAGTACTGCCAGACTCAGTGGTAATAAACAGGGGTAAGACAGCGCATATAAGAAATCTGCAATAAAGCACTATGTAAAGCTGTAATCAAATACCCTGTCACAGAATCAATATCAACTGTACACGTACCAAACAGTACCAGCAAAACAGTATAACAGCTAGCAGATGTAGCTAAATGCAATGCAATGCATAATATGACCGCTAGGACGCGTAGCCCGATCCAATTTGGGTACCCGTGCTCACTGTACGGGTTCAAACTCCGGAGGGGCTCCTACAGCCCAAGCACAATATTACTGCGGCGTGTAGTTCGATCCAACATATATACCGCTGCGGCGCGTAGCCCGATCCACTACCAGTCAGCTAATATGCAAATACAGCCTCGCGGGCTCAAAAGTAGTTTTGAAAACCCTTTTATCATTTTTAAGTTGGAAAACGGAAATATCAAGTTCCAGAGATTTGGAAATAGCATGATAACAGGAATAGCTACGGACTGGTAGTAAACTAGCATGTTAATATCATAAGACCATGATAACGATCCTCGCGGGATCCAATAACTGGCTCACAGCCCACAAGTATACTCAACCGTCCAAGAAGGAGGTTCAACGGCTCAAGAGTAGCCAATATCGCAATATAGTATGCAACCATCCGAGAAGGAGGTTCGACGGCTCAAGAATAGCCTAATATCATAACACAATATCAACAAGTCGGACTAAGCCATAGTCCCCAATCACAATCGACCCCGCACTCACAAGAGAGTATGTGTCTCGCCGCTATATTGCGTCACAAAGTGGTATACCGGGGTTTCGAACCCGCTGGTCATCACCCACATCTATTAGGCCAACGGGGACGACACCCAATCAATACAATTCGATTTACACCAAAAATGGCAAAGTTGCCAAAACCCGACTTTCGGTACGCTTCTCGAAAAATTACAAAAGTCACATATTCGGAACACTCATCTCAATACGAGTCTAGGCATATAAAATTTACCAAAATCAGACTCCATTTGCCCACTCAAATCAGTGTTTTTCTTCAATTTTAGGCCTAGGGCTCAAACCCACCTTTAATCTTCCATTTACCAGAAAATTAACCAAGGATTTGAGTGGCTGATTTGTGGCTTAATTACATCATTTCATGTTAAAATGATGTAATTAAGCCACAAAACTTAATTACATTTGTGGCTTAATTACATCATTTCATGTTAAAATGATGTAATTAAGCCACAAAACTTACCTCTGACGAAACCCCGATGATTTCCCAGCAATCTCCCGTCAATACCTTCTCTTGGAACTCAAAAATGGAGGTTTGGGGTGTGAAGCTCGTGACTGGTTATGTTCTGGTTTTAACTTCACTGCCAGCCTAATTTCTTCATCGCGTTCACGACGCCTCTCACGCGAACGCGATGCCTTATACCTCTTCTTCATCGCGAACACGACACTCATTCACGTGTCCGTGAAGGTCAACTTCCCAGCCTCCGGACTTTTCCTCTACGCGAACGCGTAGTCTCCAACGCGAACGCGTAGGCTCCAATGCGAACGCGTGGGTTCGCCTATTCCTTCTTCGCGATCGCGGCCTAATTCCACGCGAACGCGATGCTCACAACCTTCCTCTTACGCGATCACGTCCCCCAGCAACGCGAACACGATGACCATTTTCCCTCAGCCTACGCGAACGCGGGCCTAGCCCTCGCGAACGCGATGGCTTAATTTTTGCACAGTGGTCTGCAATTTACAACAGACCTTTCGTTGTTTCCAAATGCCGGATGATGGTCCGGATTCACTCCGAGGCCCCCGGGACCCCAACGAAAACCACAAACATACTCCAAAACACGATATGAACTTGTTCCAAGCATAAAAACAACATCCTAAACATCAAAATCACCAATTACACACGGATTCAAGCCTAAGTTTCTTCAAAAAATCCTGAACTAACATTCGATCAAAAACCCGACCAAACGACGTCCGAATGACCTAAAATTTTGCGGGCATATCCAAAATCACATAACGAAGCTACAGGAATTGTCGAAATTCCATTCCGACCCCCGGATCAAAATCTCACCTACCGATCGGATTTTGCCAAAATTCAACCTTAGCCAATTCAAGCCTATTTCTACACCGGACCTCCAAATTCAATTCCGATTGCTCCCCTAAGTCACAAATCACCTCCCGGAACTAACCGAATCATCAGAATCCAGTTCCGAGCCCTCTAACTAAATAGTCAACTCTGGGTTGACTTTCCATATTCAAGTTTCCTTCAAAAAGGCTATATGCCTCATTTTCAATCCAAATCACTCCTAACTCACCCGATAGACTCTAACGCTGATATAAAAGCATAAAACATGAAATTACAACATAACGGGGTGGTAATTCCAGTGACAACGGGCCGGGTCGTCACACCCAGTTGGTAGTGACTGATTGTTAGGGCGTGCCTTGGAAGTATGAAAAAGCAATGGTGATGTACAAAGTGAAGTCAGTGGAGGAAGTTAGTTGTGAGGCCCAGGGTTTGACTCGATCGGGATGGCGTTTTTCTCCCATAGAGTTCAGGAGATCTAATCCCGCAGTGGTGAAGAAGCCAGTAACAGAAGAGGAAGATGAGGAGTTCTTGAAGAAGGTGAAAGCCCAGGACTACTCTATTGTGGAGCAGTTGAGGAAAACCCCAGCCCAAATTTTATTACTATCCTTGTTAATCCATTACAGTGATCATTGCCAGGCCTTGATGAAGATCCTGAATGAAGCCCTTGTTCCAGAAAAACTCTCTGTAAATCACTTGGAGAAGATAGTGCATAAAATCTTCGAAGTCAACCGAGTAACATTCTCTGATGATGAATTGCCAAAAGAGGGTACAGAACATAACAAAGCCTTATACTTGATCGTGAAGTGTGAAGACTCGGTGGTCACCCGAGTATTGGTGGATAATGGTTCAAGTGCCAACATTTGTACTTTGGCTACTCTGAACAAACTGAAGATTGATCATGACAGAGTCCATAAGAATGGCGTCTGCATCAGAGGTTTTGATGAAGGGAGTACTAGCTCAGTGGGTGATATCATACTGGAACTAACCATTGGTCTAGTAGATTTCACCATGGAGTTCCAAGTGGTGGACGTGGCCACAATCTGCTATTGGGACGACCCTGGATTCATGATGCCAAAGCAGTACCTTCTTCATTGCACCAGATGGTAAAGTTTGAGTGGGACAGGCAGGAAATAGTGAGCATGGGCAAAGAGGGGCAGCTGTGAGCACGTAATTTTTTCCTCACATGAAATACTCCCACAAAAAATAAAATCTAAATAAAATAATTGTTTTTCATTATTTGCAATTTTGTGGATTTTTGTGGTATTTTATCTTTTATTGTTTGCAATTGTCTATGCACATTTATTTGTTAAATAAATAAAAATACAAAAATATATTGCATTTGCATTTAGAATTTAATCTTACAATTATGAATAATTAAGTTGGCATTACCAAAAAAATAAAAATCATAAAATAATGTATTTTTGTATTTTTAGTGTTTAATATCAAAATTGTGTGATTTAATATGTAATTATGTGATTAATTATTATTTTAAAGTTAAATTGGTATTTTTTAAGTTGATTTTAGTGTATAATTTAAATTAGGATTATTAGTCTTAATATCAAAATCATGTGATTTAATATGTAATTGTGATTAATTATTATTTAAAGTTAAATTGGTATTTTTAAGGTGATTTTAGTGTATAATTTGAATTAGGATCAGATTTGGGACAAAAGTCCCAGGCACATACGAAAACCCACCCCCAAAATACCCGTTACATGTTCAATCGATATGGTCCAAACTTGAACCAACAAAACGACCCCGTTTTAGGTTACTTAGTTTGATCTTAGCCGTTGGTCATTGTAATCCAACGTCTAGAATTAAAAGACTAATTTTAATACACCAAAAACGACTCTACCCCTTTTCATTTCACATCCCGTCCCTTTCATCTCTTTAAGAGATCGTGCATTCAAAAACCCTAGCCGCCGGCCATCTCCACCGCCCAGAACCCGATGACAACCACTCCACCGACCATCTCTTTAACACCACAAATCCACCTTAACACCCTGAATCCAAATCCAGTATTAGCTTGGCTCGAATCAGTCCCCATCTTCTCGAATCTTCATTTCAAGATTCGAGCCAAAACATATTCTTTGCCAAAACACCCCAAACTCGCACACAGCCTGCCCACTGTCCCCCTTACGACCAAAATGGCATTGGTTAAGTTCAAACCAAGCCCAAACCATGCGAACCCCAAATCTAAACACCCAAGAACCCTAGAAAATTGTCAAGTCTGTTCAAGGGTCTTTTTGAGGTTTAAATGGATTTAGTTGAAGTGTTCTCGCTGGGGAACACTCGATTAAATCCGTTTAGCCTCAAATTTCAAGTCCAAGGTTGGTCCAGAGTCCGGCTCTTCCTCGATTTTCATCTCTGAGGTATTTCTTTTTCTTCTTCTTCCTTCTACCTTTATTTGTCTTTGTGTATTAGTTAAGCAGTTTTATCATTTTCATCTTTTTTTTTTTATTTTCGTTAATTTTTCTGTTTTCCTCATCTCAGATAGACCTTTTATTTGGTCGATCTTCTCATTAGTTCGTTAATTGCAGTGCCTGTGATTGCACTACATGTTTTATTTGTGTTCGTCTATGTAAATTCGCATTGTTTGATCCCTGATCTACTTGAAATCATAAATCATTAGCTTGATTGTCGATTATTTGTTATCGATTACATGCGTTGTTATCGAATTAATGAACATAGTCGATTAGTTATGAAATTTTGTTAGATCAGTGGACAACAATATTATTAATACTATCGAAATTGGGTCCGAACCATCTCCCGAATTAAATTGTGAGTTGTTTGTGCCTGAATTAGGAAGACAAATTGGTTATAGCTGATGTAGTTTAGTTATTGAATTGGACGAATTATTTGGATTGGAGTAAAATTGCTCTTTCAGTAGCTTTAAGGGTTATTTAGGGGTTAATTAGCAATAATTGATGACTGCTAATCAACAACATTAGAGGTTTGTCTAGGCGGTTGCTAGTTTGGGTAGAGGGTACACTATCTATTTTAATTAAAGTGAATGGGAATTAGGTGTCTATTTAATATTGAAAAAAAGGTCTAAGATGGCACCAATTTTATGCCTATAAAAGGCTGTAAAACAAAAGAGAAAAGGACACAGATTGAAAAAAAGAACTATGCAAAAGGCTGAAAGAAATTGAATTGAGAGAGATTTGGGGAAATACATTGAGATTAAAAGAGTTTCGCTAAGCTATAGACGGATCAGAGATACCTAAAGAGATAGAAATAGACTTTATCTCATTTGGATTCTGGAACTTGAAGTGGAGTTGTCGTTGAAATCTGCTTCTGTTATTTTGACTTCAACAGGTTCCTTTCGTTCCTTATTATACGATTTTAATTGAATTGAATCCTCTTCTACTAATTGTATTCTGTTTCAATTCATGTTTGAATGTAAATGTTGTTACAAATTGTTTTTGCGTGGTTCTATTTGATGATTCTTCTCAATGATTGATTCTTTTCGTCCGCACTGTTCATATGATAAATATACAGATTTGTTTTGCTTCGGTGATTGCACTATTTTGTACTTCTACTCGATTTTTGATTTAGATTGTTATTTTGATTTTATCTCAGTTCATCAATATTAAGGAAAACACTACAGCTGATATTTAGATTTGATTTTGGTATTCAAAAGTGAATTACATTGGAGGTGTTCTTATAGCACCGTTTTTTTCCAAACTGGATTTCAGGTTAAATAGATTATTTTCGATCGTTAGAGAGTTGTTGTTTGAGTTTCGATCCGAGATTGTGATCGATACTCTTCACTGACTGGTTAATATCATGGTTCACTCATTTTGCTAGCCTCTGTTTGATGTGTGTATCAGTTGGCTCTTTTGTTTCATGCTAAAGTGCATTTTAATCTCAACATTGTAAGAATTATATATTTGTTGCATTCATGAGCATCTCTTTAGCATAGTTTTGTTTGTCTTCCGAGTTTGCAGTTGAAATAGGTTGATTAATGGTCGAGTTGATCTTCAAAAGCATGTACTATGTTCATTGTTGTTATATTTAGTGCAAGGTAGTGATTAAATTGTTTCACTGATTGCGTATGCGCACATTGGCTCTATTTCCCTTCTCTTATTGAAACTTATCTGCCTTTTCACTACTATAAAAGTTGCTGCTCCTCCGAGCTATTTTAAAAGGCTAGTTAGAGCATCAATTTGAATTGATAGTAGGCAATATTTGGACTGTCAACTCTAGTAAGAATCTGCCTTGTTTTGTAGCTATCTAGGAAACCTGTTATATGATTTTAAGAGCAAAAATTCTGCACTGTTGGCTTACAACAGCTCTGATGTACTAGTACTTCATGAGTATTCTGTTTTGAAGGTTTTATTTGAATTTTAGTTTCTTGTGCCTTGTAGCGTAATATAGTTTGTATACTGGAAATGGAAAACTTTAGTTTAATCGTGAACGATCTGCAATTAATCCTACTTTTTTTTGGTAATTAATCCTATTGTTTATATCTGAAATGTATATTGTTCGTTTTGGAGAAATTGATTCTACTGTTCCAGATTTGAAAGCTTAAAACAAGTGTTATTTTTCTTAAAACAATTCCGAAGCGGCGGGGTCTTCATCCAAACCTCCCACTAACATTTTTCTTCTTCTTCTTCTTCAACCAAACAACACTAATTTCCACCTGAACTCACATGGGAATTTCAACCCAACCACCATCAAAATACTACTGTTTCAGTCTAAAATCTGGCTAAAACAAATAGCTGAAAATAACTTCAAAATCAGGTGGAGTTCATCTTTATCGATTTGGTTTAGTTTAAGTCTTTCCAATGAGCTTCAAAAGTTGCTGTCCGATTTTCCATTCATTTGCACATTGAGGATGCCTACACTAGCTTTGGTAATGTCGTTGATTGTGAGTTCCGTGCTGTCTTGAACCTATTTTCTAATTTCAAATTTTTGATACAATAAAAAGCAAGTTGGATGAAAGAATATGTTTGTTGTTTTCCTGAAGGATAGTATATTGTCCTTTTTGTATCTGTTAACTGTCGTAAAGGGAGCTGACGATTTCCTATTTATGTGTCCCTCTTGCTAACTAGGCTATTGCTTATCAGTTGATTTATATATGTGAATGTCAACATTGTAGGATTTCAGTCTTTCATTTTTATTTCCTATTGATTGCGTATGATTGATAGTCAAATTCTAGCTTTTGGTTGTCATTCATGAATTCAATTTGTTTAAGTTTGAGTCCAAACATTCTGCACATGGGTAAAAAAAATAGGTTGGTCATGTGTTTATTTGGAAATATAGCAGGTTTGGGCTTTTATGACAAATTTGGCCAGGCTTGATTTTAGATATAGATTTTTAGGATTAATAAATCATTGTGGTTGTGGGTACGATTTTCGTGACATAGTTACGATGCCTAATTCCAATTCAAGGCGTGCCATTTAGCAAATTTCCATGGCCCTCGCTAAGTGAAAATATAGTTGCTTTAGCTTTGACCTTAATTAATAAAAAATAGAGATGAGCCTCGGCGCTTTAAGTATACGATCGCGGGGCCCTCAACTAAATGGTTATAAAAATCTTAGTTTTGGAAGGACCGTTTTAGCAAATTCTACGGTCTTTCCCAAAGTTAACCCATGCGTATATACTTTAGTCGCGATTTTTAATATAGATTATCCAGTGCGGGTGCACATTTATGTGACCCAAATCCAAATATCAACAAAGTCGAAATGTGTCGATAATCACGGGTACATTAATTGTGACGTGGTTCGTGATGCATTTTTACGACGTTGCAATTCTTTGTTGAAATAATAATAATAATAATATTAAAAGCGGTCAAAGGTTAAAATTTGCATATAAGTTAAAGCATGTTTAGAAATCAGATAATAAGCCAAATATGACAGTTGAGCGACCGTGCTAGAACCACGGAACTCGGGAATGCCTAACACCTTCTCCCGGGTTAACAGAATTCCTTTTCCGGAATTCTGATTCGCAGACTGTTTAATAGAGTCAAACCTTTCCTCGATTCGGGATTCAACAGGTGACTTGGGACACCATAAATCTCCCAAGTGGTTGGAAAAACTCCCTCGCGCCCTCGCGGGTTAGCGCGAAAAAGGAGGTGTGACAGATGTCCATTTGGGATTCCGAGTCTAGAATAGATCCGTATGGTGATTTTGGAGTTGGGAACGCGATCGAAGTGAATTCGGATGTCCGGAGGTCATTTTGAAGTCATTTGGCTAAATATAGGAATTTGAAGGTTTATGAGAAAATTCGACCGGAAGTGAAAATTTTGATATCGGGGTCGAAATGCGATTCCGAAAGTTGGTGCAAGTCTGTAATTTCGAATGTGACTTGTGTGCAAACTTTGAGTCAATTCGGATCGATTTTGGTAGGAAATGGGACAATTAACCTCTTTAAGAAAAGCTTAAGTTTGAAAAGTCAATCCAATGTTGACTTATGAGTTAGAGGGATTGGAACAGAATTCCGATGATTTGGTTAGTTTCGGGGGATAATTTAAGACTTAGGAGCGCAATCAGAAGTAATTTTGGAGGTCCGGTGAAGAAGTTAGCCTATTTTGACGAAGTTGGAATTTGGGCGGAATCCGATCGATATGTGATATTTTGATCCGGGAGTCAGAATGGAATTCCGACAGTTGCAGTAGCTTCATTAGGTGATTTTAGATGTTTCTGCAAATTTTCAGGTCAATTGGACATTGTATGTTCGGGTTTTTGATCGAATGTGAATTTTGAAAGTTTAAGTTTAAGTTTGAATCGAATTCTAGGATTTTGGTGATTTTTTATATTTAAGGTACCGTTTTTATGATCCGAGAAAGTTTGAATGAAGTATTAAGTTGAGTTTGTGTTTTTGGTTGAGGTCCCGAGGGCTTCGGGGTGATTTCGGATGCCTAACGGGTATTTTTGGTTTTGGAAAAAGCTGCTGTTGCAGCAGATTTTCAGCAGCTTTTTGGCTTCTTTGGGAGCTGATATCTTGTAATGTATAAGGAATCACAAAAAGTGCAAAACACAAAAGTTGTAGACCTTCGTGTCTAGTTTCCATAAAGCTAAAGCACTTGTAATTTGGACATCTGTACTGGACGTTATGATCGACGGAAAAAAACTGCTGGAGCAATAACATGTACAACTTGTACAGCACATGTGCAAGGTACAACTCGACGAAGCACGGGCAGATTCTTTTTCTACACGAAATTGGTTTATTTCTGTCATTGATTTTATTTCATTTGAATAATTTTGGAGAGCTTCAAGAAAGGATTTCATCGGCTAAACATTGGAGGTAAGTTCTATGGTCTAAATACGCGATTATATCTTAGAATTTTCAATTATTTCACTGTAAATGGGAGGATTAATAGAGAATTTTTGCCCTAAGCGTAGGTTATGGTAAATCATCAATTTGAATGGGCAAACGGAGTCCGATTTTGATAAACTTTATATGTATGGACTCGTGTTGAGATAAGGAATCCGAATATGTAACTTTTGTAATTTTTCGAGAAGCGTACCGAAAGTCGAGTTTTGGCAACTTTGTGGGTTTTCATTTAATTTGATTGTGTTCGATTGGGTGTTGTTCCGTTAGTTTATTTTGATATATTTGTACTGAATTTGGCTAGTTTTGGCTGCGTGGATGCTGGTTCGAGGAGCTAAGGCGTCGCAGAGCTTGAGCTTTCGCCGGATCGAGGTGGGTAATACTTGTAAATGATGTCTTGAGGGTTAGTAACCCCGGACTTGCACATATTAGTGTTGTATTGAGGTAACTCGCATGCCGGATAACGGGTGTGGGGTAGAGCACCATTGGGGATTGTGACTTAGTCCGTCTCGTGTAATGAATAATAACACCTAATTGCTTGAAATTGAATTGATATCCTAATAAAAGATATTAATCATCATGGATTGGACTAATTATCATGCTTGGGCTTCGTGCCGATTATTTGAATCCTTCAGGGATTGGTATCACTGTCTTGATAACACTGTGCATATTTTTGTCTCGGTCAGGTTTTTAAATGGTATTTTGCTACTCAGCATTTTTATAAGGTTATGAAAAACTTGAACACGGTCTTAATGACATTTCTAGCTGTGAGCTAATATGATACTATTGTCCGAGGGGATTTTCTTTATTATTTGTTAGACTGATTGGGGCCGAGGGCCATATGTTAGAGTATGACGATTTATGTGAGCATATGAATACACATGCATGGATCGGACTGCATGCCGCAGTGGTATGTGGATCGGGCTGCGCGCCGCAGCAGGTGTGATATTGATATTGCGCTTGGGATGTAGGAGCCCTCCGGAGTCTGAACCCCTACTGTGAGCGCGGGCGCCTTTGCATGGATCGGGTTGTACGCCACAGCGTCATATGCATTGCATGGCATACATAAATTGGTTTACGTGTGCTACGTGTCATAACATTTAGCACTCATACATTACTGGAACACATGCATTATTTGCCTTATTGACCAGATCTCCTGGTGGAAATTGTTAAGGAGTGCTGAGCCCGAGGGGCTGATTTGAGTGCAGACTTGCACTACTTGAGATTGTACCCAGTTATTGGTATGTTATCATGAAAGAAAGAAAGCTAAAAATTGAGATTTCAAAATAATCTACTCACATATGCTGGAAAGGAATAAAAAGACGGTTATGTATTGTGTAGCATGAGATAATGCCTTGCGTGGTTTTCTTTTCTTCAGCATTATTTACTTTTATTACCGCTGAGTTGGAAGTACTCACACCCGACTCCTTGTACCTTGTGTGCAGATCTAGGTACATCACATCAGAGCTGATTCTATAGCTGCTCGGGAGTGCATTTGGACAGTCGAGGTAGCTGCCAGCGTCCGCAGCACCCGACTTTCTAGCTTACTTTTATTCATGTTGATATCTATTTCTGCACTTGAGCACCGTCGTAGACACTATCACACTTTATATACTCTGTAGAGGCTCATGACTCGTGACTCCTGGTCTTTAGGAGGTTTTGTTGGTTTGGGATGTGATCCCCGTATTGGAATATTTTCTTTGTGATTATTTGATCTTGATTATGCCTAAAAGTGGTTAAATATGAGCTGCTGGCTCCGTGACTTTGTTGATTGGCCGGGTTGGCCTAGCAGTGTGCTGGGCGCCATTACGACTATGTTTGGGGTCGTGACAAGTTTGTATCACAGCCTAGGTTACTAGGCCTCATGAGTCTTGAGCCGGTTGGTAGAGTCTTGTGGATCGGTACGGGGACGCCTGTACTTATCCTCGGGAGGCTGCAAACCTTTAGGAAACTCTTCACATTTCTTGGAATTCTTATCGTGCGTACTTGATTCAGCTTGAGATATAATTCTTGGAAATTCCTTCCATACACTTGTACGCGCACTCGAACGCTCAGTAATATAATTGCCTTGATGGCTTGTGATTCCCTGGTCGAGGGGCGAGATATAATCTCCGTGAGTTTATGTTGGGCCAGTCGGGAGGACATAAGGCCAGATCTTTATCTGTGACTTGAGCACCACAATGCTGATTTTACGAACTGGTATTATGAAGATTGTATGACCAGTATTGTTCCCAATTGTGGAAATGGCAGCTTGATAACTGATGAGCTATTAGGTGTTAGAATCTTATTGTGATTCGTTATGTAGCCCCTAGCTATTGGCGTGGTGAATATGTTTATGTCTCTTAGTGGAAAGGTAAAATGCATTACGTGTGGTAGTATGAGCTCATGCTCAGAAAGATCAAATGTGTTATGCTATGTGCATTATGATGTCTTGTCAAATTTCCGATGTATTGTTAGGATGGTTTTGGTGATTCTCTGGCAGGTGGATAGGCCATATTACAAAGGAAACTCTGCCAAAAGTTTTGGAAAATTTGAGACTTAGAAAAGATTTTTGTCACCTAAGGAATGGGCTTAGCTGTTGTGTGTGAATGAATACAAGAAGTGCAAAAGAATTAAGATTTCTGATGATTCGAGTCTCTGCCAAAGATTATAAAAGACTCGAGTTTAATCTCATTGTAACATTTCGGCATCACTTGAGTAATAATGCTATGAGTGGTAAAAAGTGCTTTGATGAATGGCTTCGAGCCAAGTAGGGGAGGTTGCTATTAAATAACTAATTGCACGGTTGTGTGCTGTGTGGGCACTGTCTTTAAGTAAGTTGGGAAAATTCTGACAAGGTTATGGTGCTTCGTAGATGTGAAGAAATACTAGGATTTTTTGAACTACTGTTGGTAAGGAATGTTTGGTGTATAGAAAAGAAAGATAGCAAATTGTACCTGTAAGTAATCATGTTCTGCAATGTCAGAGTTCTAACAAAACACGAGTGGTTCTGTTCAATAGGACAGTTTAATTACAACTGAATAAGGGTGAATGACGCCCGAGAATGGTTTTGCAGTGTTCAAGATTTTGCTTGTGACAGTCAGGTGCCTTAAGATTGTGTATGTGGCTAAAGACGGCGGTTTCGTTAGAAAATATCAAGGCTTGTGTTATATCATGTGAATGATGGGATTCTATGTATCCGTATTGGGATGTAATGATAACAAATTCAAAATCGCAGGAAGTTTTTCAAAATAAAGTGTTGTAGAATGTGGTACTTCTGGGAAACATTGAGAGAGTATTCAGTGGCCTATGGGTCTTAGACCGTGTGGTCTTATGTACGAGTCTCGTAGGGTAACATGAGTTGAGGTATTGTGGTGCTACAGTAAAGAGAATATTAAATTTAAGATGAATCAGAAAGGAAATTGGGTAAATGGAGCAACTTGTTAATAAATCAGAACGATATGATAAGGATACGATTAACTCCTGGTATGTGTTTGAAGTAATGAGTCTTGCAGATGTGGTGCAACAAAGCTCTTAAGTGCTGGCAGTTGCGTAGCTCGACTTGGGTAAAAGGACTCAGTCTTGGCAGTTAAACTTATGCAATAAATTGGAAGAAAGAGTTTGCGATGTGTTATGGAAAGCTAATAATGGCATGTTCAGGGTTTTGAGATCAGTTCATATTATATGGAAATTCATTAAAACTCTCAAGCAGCGCGGGCAGCTGCAGATAATCTGAGAAGCAATCTTTCTTGTGATTAAGTGCTACTGATATTCTAGTGATTTGGCAGAGTATATGGTCAAAAAGGGCAAGGTAATGTAAATTGATAGTATCTAGTGGTATGGTGGTACCCTCTTGTTGGATTGACGGTGATGATTGAGTTGTCGATTGCATAGTGAAAATTCTGAATCGCTTTGTGGCAGGGATGGATGCTTAATGTGTGTTATGTATTCGTACGGGGAAGTGTGGAATCAGGCATAGCGATTCATGTGCTATATACGTGCTGGAGACTAGAAGTTCTCATAATCCGCCTACGCAGTGGTGGTGTATGATGTGTATTGGCACCGTTTAGCGATTATTGAGAATTGGAAGCCCTAACGGCTCTCACTTTACTTGATATGATGAATTTGAATAATGATATACGATTTCAGACTGGTTGTCATAAGTAGGTTGTCTAGACTAATGTGATATGGACTATGTTAGAAATGCCACAAATTGTGTAGCAGAGTGTATCAGATTATGCTCCAGCAAGGTAGATGTACCCTAGGGCCAGCGGACAGTTGGTACGTATTGCTTTGTCAGTTGGCCCTTTGTGGCAGATGTCAGTGTAGAGGTATCTACCATTCATTTAGTTCCGATATTGAGGAACGTTGTCGGATGCATTTCATGTTGCCGAGCTTGAGGCTATATATATGTTTGTTGTAATGAGAAACTTGACTCGATGTGCATTTCCTCTTGCGAGATTTATGCGTGGATCGGGTGGCACACCATTATGGGTTATCTGGATCGGGTGGCACGCCGCCACATGTATGATATCTGGATCGGGTGGCACGCTGCCACGGGTATGTTATTGGAACGGGTTGCATGCCGCAACAATGTGATGTGGAAAATATAGTTTCCTATAAGTTACTTTGTATACAATACTTCCTAGCTTCTAAGGAATAGTCCGTATTGGGTACAGCTCGGAGAATAACACATCGGTTGTGTCCATTTAGGATTTGATAGCATATATTAAATGTATCACCGCAGATGTGATTGATTGCTTGAGTTCAGACCTAAATATGTGCGTGGCTGATCGTTTTGAGCATGGTGACTTGAGGTGCTCCATGAGTAATAGTGCTTGGATAGAATCGTGAGTCGTGGCAAGGCCACGTAATGTTATGACATTTCGAGGAGGGTTCAGGTACTCTAATTCTATGATGTGAGACGAGATATCAGTTATGTGTTGTGATGGAATTGAGGAATTTGAATTACAGCTCTTTTGTGTGAGTCAGTTACGTTGTCATCATTCGGGTGTGTTCAGATCATTTCTTATTGGAGCCTGTGTTTTGCTCGTCGCGGCTTAGGCCGATGAGGTGGTGTCATATTACCACTGTGGTGTGTTATAATCGAAATGATCGTTGGAGTCATTAATGAGTGCGAACATACGTGATTTCAGCTAGATAGAAAGGTAATATCGAGGTTTGGCTCCAAAATCCGTTGTAATATTAGTCAAAAGAGAAATGTCTTCATAAATGGCTGATCTGAGGAATTGTAACGGTTTAGCCTGTATTTTATTTATCGTTGGCAGTATAAGAAAGTGTTGGAATAAGACTTCAACTAATAAGAGGTTTCCATCGGTATTTGGGTATTGTAGGCAACTGCAGTAAATAAAGAATGTTATTGTGGTCATATGAGTAAAGTGATGCGAAGTGTAAATTCAACAAAGTTATGCATTAATGTTTGGGTACAATGTGTGGATCATATGGTGGTCGAATGATGGAAACAGACTTGACAGGAAATTCAGGGTGTTGGAATTTGGCCTAATGGATTATTCGCTTGAATAAAGAATTATATCTACAGAATTATATAGCTAATGTGCTCAACTAAGTAGTGGTAGCACGGGAAGGTGCATGATGTTTTAAATAAGTTATTTGAGACTACATTATTGTAGTTCTCAGCATGTTCGAGGACGAACGTATGTTTAAGTGGGGGGAGATTGTAACGACCCGATCGGTCGTTTTGAGCTCCGACGCATCATTCAGCAGATTGAGGCCATGAACAGCTTCATCTCAGGTATATTGACTTGTGTGTATGGTCAGAATTAAAATTCAGAAAGTTTGGAGTCAAATCTTAATGGAAATTCTCATTTTGAAAGCTTAAAGTTGAAGAAATGAACTAGGATTAGAATTTTAAGTAAATGACCTCGGAATTGGGATATAAAAGTTCCAGCATGCTCGTATGATGATTTTGAGCTTGGGCGTATGCACGGATTTGGTTTTTGATAACCTGTGAGCATTTCGACGTATATGGTGGAAGTTAGTATTTTAGAAGAATTTCATAAATTTGGGTTGGAAGGCATTTTAGAGTTATAGATGTCCATTTGAGATTCCGAGTCTGGGAATAGATCCGTATGGTGATTTTGGAGTTGGGAAAGCAATCGGAAGTAAATTCAGATGTCCCGAGGTCATTTTGAAGTCATTTGGCTAAATATAGGAATTTGAAGGTTTATGAGAAAATTCGACCGGAAGTAAAAATTTTGATATAGGGGTCGGAATGCGATTCCAAAAGTTGGTGCAAGTCCGTAATGTCGAATGTGACTTGTGTGCAAACTTTGAGTCAATTCGGATCGATTTTGGTAGGAAATGAGACAACTAATCTCTTTAAGGAAAGCTTAAGTTGGAAAAGTCAACGCAACGTAGACTTATGAGTTAGAGGGCTTGGAACTGAATTTCGATGATTCGATTAGTTTTGGGGGATGATTTAAGACTTAGAAGAGCAATCAAAAGTAATTTTCTAGGTCCGGTGAAGAAGTTAGCCTATTTTGGTGAAGTTGGAATTTTGGCCGAATACGATCGATAGGTGACAGTTTGATCCGGGAGTCGGAATAGAATTCCGACAGTTTCAGTAGCTTCGCTAGGTGATTTTGGATATGTCTGCAAATTTTCAGGTCATTCGGACATCGTATGGTCGGGTTTTTGATCGAATGTGAATTTTGAGAGTTTAAGTTTAAGTTTGAATCGAATTTTAGGATTTTGATGATTTTTGATGTTTAAGGTACCATTTTTATGATCCGAGCAATTTTCAATGAAGTATTAGGTTGCGTTTGTGTTTTTGGTTGAGGTTCCAGGGCCTCGGGGTGATTTCGGATGCCTAACGGGCATTTTTGGTTTTGGAAAAAGCTGCTGTTGCAGCAGATTTTTAGCAGCTTTTTGGCTACTTTGGGAGCTGATATCTTGTATATCTATACGGAATCACAAAAAGTGCAAAACGTGAAAGTTGTAGACCGTTGTATCTAGTTTCTAGAAAGCTAAAGAACTCGTAATTTAAACATCTGTACTGGAAGTTAAGATCGACGGAAAAGGACTGCTGGAACAATAGGATGCACAACTTGTATAGCACAGGTGCAAGGTACAACTCAACGAAGCACGAGCAGATTCTTTTTTTTACACGAAAATTGGCTTATTATTTCATTACGTTTGGATGATTTTGGAGAGCTTCAAGAGGGGATTTCACCGGGTAAACATTGGAGGTAAGTTCTATGGTCTAAATACGCGATTTTATCTTAGAATCTTCAATTATTTCACTGTAAATGGGAGGATTAATAGAGAATTTTTGCCCTAAGCCTAGGTTATGGTAAATCATCGATTTGAATGGGCAAACGTAGTCTGATTTTGATAAACTTTATATGTATGGACCGTGTTGAGATAGGGAATCCGAATATGTAACTTTTGTAATTCTTTGAGAAGCGTACCGAAAGTCGGGTTTTGGCAACTTTGTGGTTTTTCATGTAATTTGATTGTGTTCGATTGAGTGTTGTTCCATTAGCCTATTTTGATATATTTGTACCGAATTTGGCTAGTTTTGGCGTGCGTGGATGCTGGTTCGAGGAGCTAAGACGTCGCAGAGCTTGAGTTTTCGCCGGATCGAGGTGGGTAATACTTGTAAATAATGTCGTGAGGATTTGTAAACCCCGGACTTGCACATCCTAGTGCTGTATTGAGGTGACTCGCACGCCGGATAACGGGCGTGGGGTAGAGCACCATTGGGGATTGTGACTTGGTCCGTACCGAGTAATGAATAATAACACCTAATTGCTTCAAATTGAATTGATATCCTAATAAAAGATATTAATTATCATGAATTGGACTAATTATCATGCTTGGGCTTCATGCCGATTATTTGAATCCTTCAGGGATTGGTATCACTGTCTTGATAACACTGTGCATATTTTTGTCTTGGTCTAAGGTTTTTAAATGGTATTTTGCTACTCAGCATTTTTATAATGTTATGAAAAACTTGAACAAGGTCTTAATGATATTTCTAGCTGTGAGCTAATATGATACTATTGCCCGAGGGGCTTTTCTTGATTATTTGTTAGACTGATTGGGGCCGAGGGCCATATGTTAGAGCATGACGATTTATATGAGCATATGCATACACATGCATGGATCGGACGGCACGCCGCAGTGGTATTTGGATCGGGCTGCGCACCGCAACAGGTGTGATATTGATATTGCGCTTGGGCTATAGGAGCCCCTCCGGAGTCTGAACCCCCACAGTGAGCGCGGACGGCACCTTTGCGTGGATCGGTTGTACGCCACAGCGTCATATGCATTGCATGGCATATATACATTGGTTTACGTGTACTACATGGCATAAGATTTAGCACTCATACATTACTGGCACACATGCATTATTTGCTTTATTGACCAGATCTCTTGGTGGAAATTGTTAAGGAGTGCTGAGGCCGAGGGGCTGATTTGAGTGCAAACTTGCATTGCTTGAGATTGTACCCAGTTATTGGTATGTTATCATGAAAGAAAGAAAGCTAAAAATTGAGATTTCTAAATAATCTACTCACATATGCTGGAAATGAATAAAAAGATAGTTCTGTATTGTGTAGCATGAGATAGTGCCTAGCGTGGTTTTCTTTCCTTCAGCATTATTTACTTTTATTATCTCTAAGTTGGAAGTACTCACACCCGACTCCCTGCACCTTAGCAGATCCATGTACATCACATCAGAGCTGATTCTATAGCTGCTCGGGAGTGCATTTGGAGAGTCGAGGTAGCTGCCAGCGTCCGCATGACCCGACTTTCCAGCTTACTTTTATTCATGTTGATATCTATTTCTGCACTTGAGCACCGTCGTAGACACTATCACATTTTATATACTCTGTAGAGGCTCATGACTCGTGACTCCTGGGCTTTTGGAGGTTTTGTTGGTTTGGGACGTGATCCCCGTATTAGAATATTTTCTTTGTGATTATTTGATCTTGATTATGCCTAAAAGTGGTTAAATGTGAGCTGCTGGCTCCGTGACTTTGTTGATTGGTCGGGTTGGCCTAGCAGTGTGTTGAGCTCCATCACGACCGAGTTTGGGTCGTGACAAGGCAACTGTTACGCCTAAATAATCCATAGTGGCCTATGTTCAACCACATACTATAGTATTCATACATATTACCTATGTATACCACTTTAATACTATACAATTAATATATCGACATACACTGTCAATATTGTGATTTATACTCCCTGACGTATAAAATGACTTGGAGTCTAACTTTATACGTAAATGTCCTATCATATATACCATGTCCTATTATATACTGTAATATATGGACTACAATCACATATAATCTTCTACTATACTGTAACTATTATATACGATAGGACTAATGATAGCATCTAATATAAGTATATTGGCCTATACGGAAGAAAAAGTCTAATCCGTAGGACATGTTCCTATAGGATTATATAAAGTATAATTTATTAGGATAACTATCCATATGAGGACTTGACTAGTATTATGTGAGGAATACATATATAATGGCACGGCCATGGCCTATTAGTTAAGTATACATATGTATATACGATTGTAGTCGTAGGATATATATTGTAGTATCCATAGATATGTTTGTATCATGTCATACAGATATGACTTATACTATATCAATACGTTCATACTAGCTGTGGTATGAACGTATTTAGTAATGTATTAATATGGTATATCCTTTAACGGTGTCATAGGGTTGTAATCATCATATGAATAATATCGGTATAGGGTTGTAATCATCTACTATTAATATTATTCCACAATACCGATATACAATCATGTGGAATGTATATGGGTACAAACCGTTTAACAATTACCTTACTAATAGTAATGAGTATTACTCCTATTTATATTATACATTACTAGGGTCATACACATCGATCTACGACAATCACATAGTGCCGTGTTCAGGTAATTATACCTTAGTATAAGTCATACAATTTAACATACTATACTAAGCTAATATCGGACAATTAATACTCATAAGGACATATGATTAGGACTTAAGGTTATGGACTCCCGTAATAACATAACATATTAGTACAATTGTGTTTATACTTATCGTACCTGGTAATACCCAATTTGGGCTAATGCTCAAATTCAGTCCCATATAAGTACTTCTTTTACCAATCATAGTGCAATCACAGATTAAACTACTATATAGTACTCAGAGTTATATGACTCCGTAAACTACTACATAGATTAGATAACAATAATATAATTATAACTCATAACATATTAATTGTATTCATATTTTGACGTTAATAAATAGTTATGTGACATTATAAGTCTAGTATTCATAGTATTGAATAATATCTTACAGTACTATTGATATATATATATATATATATATATATATATATATATATATATATATATATATATATATAATAATAGGGTTGTAATTATCATTATTCCTACGGTAGTCATATAATAATATACATTCACAGGGGTCAATAATAAGTCATGTTTAACTAAAGATTTACATAATATGCTATGACCTATATTATAGTATCGTTTATAATTTCATAGATAACACAATAACATATCTATGGATAGTATATATGAAACTAGTTGATTACGACCTTTGGATTAAAAATATGAACGGCTATTGTGGTATAACTTCTATGCTAGGGTATACCAAGGTACGATATATATATATATAGCTTATGTATATAATCCTATATAATTGTAATGTACAAGCATACAAATGATAAACGTGGTATAATATAAGTATTGCTAGTCCATGCCTATAAACTATCACGTATTATATAGGATAACCTATTTGCATATAATGGATATATATTGTATACAAATGAATATAGTATCATATCCTAGCGTATATGAATGGAACCACATATTATATAACATTTCTTAGTAATCATAATGTGACCTATTACTAATAGAATTAAATACTGGGATACTATGATACTAAGGACTATTATGATATACCATTGTCTATATGTAATCAATATACGTATAATTATTCTTGGGAGTACTAATGTTATAATAGTATTACAGTTGACTCTATTTGCATATACAATACATATAGACACGATTATGGACATATCACCTATGGCTACGAATGCAAGACCGTTCCAATAGGTAAGTAAACCGTCGTCATAGATCTGTTGCTACGGTTCAGCACCCGTTCCACAAGCTGGTGTGGCTATAGAGCTTATGGAACGGTTTTTGGAACGGTTCAGATGACCGTTGCTATAGTACAGTCTATCGCAACGATATTTCCTCTTCCTTTTGGAACGATTATTCTCATCAACTGCAACGGTTACTTTTCGTTACCATAAAAGCAACTGCAACGGTCCATAACCGTTACTATATCTATTAAGCCGTTACATTCATGACAGAAATGGCAATGATTTCTTCAAGAAATTGCAACGGTTGAATTACCTATTGCAACGGATTTGAGAAAATTTTGGAACGGTTTATAGGTCCTATTGCAACGGTTTGTAGAATAATTTGGAACGAGTACAGATGCTATTGCAATGGTTGAACTACCTATGGCAACGGTTGAACTACCTATCGCAACGGTTCTGTTAGTTGTAACAGTTTAATTCAATTGAAAATAGTGTCCCCTGTTGCAATAAACTATAAAACACTAAAATTTATATAAATAAAAAAATAAAACTATTCTTAATCAAAATTATCTAACAAGCTAACTAATAATAAATTCATAGATAGTGATGAAACCAATAAGTACATATAATTGATCTTTCAAGTCCAAAATTTTAAAATGTTTTGATAACAAACATATATTCTTAGAAACCGTCACATGCAGCTACAACAATCAACAGTTCAAAAATCTCTTAAGTAAGATCAATATCTTATCACTGCCTTCATCACTACCTCTGCCTTCGATTGCTTCTTCTACTCTACCTACAAAAGAGCATAAATAAAATTGTAAATCTCGTTTCCTTGATATCAAAAACCTCATAAAGGGATGCATTGCTAAGTTGCTACAACTATGTGTTTATATAATTGAAAATGGAAATCAAAACCCAATTCTTTCACCCATCTAGTTAAAAATATTATGTTTACATATACTAAAAGGCTTATTTTTGTTTTTTAACCCAAACGAGTGACTTTGGGAAGATATACTAAGATTCAGAAGAGCTCATATATGGTTGCACCATTAGATTATCAACAAAGAAGTGAAGATTAAATGGATTTCTAATGCTAGGTCATCAAATACTTGGAGCAAACAAAGCACCTAAATCTTAACATCACGAATCAAATGATGGCCAGCTGAACCAAATCCC
The DNA here is from genome assembly GCA_032618575.1 of Nicotiana noctiflora. Classification (NCBI taxonomy): domain Eukaryota; kingdom Viridiplantae; phylum Streptophyta; class Magnoliopsida; order Solanales; family Solanaceae; genus Nicotiana; species Nicotiana noctiflora. Next base: position 171,030 of record JASVEL010010295.1, read on the forward strand.
TAACATAAATAAAGAATTCAAAAAACAGCAACAACTTCGGGTGTTACAAGAATTAAGTGCACATCAATCCCGATTCCCAACTGATTAAGACGAAATTGAAATGAAAATAATATACCTGAACCAGAAAACCCTGCACCCTTTCAACAACTACAGCTGAAACAAGACCGATGCCTTTTCTTGAAAAAAGTATTTGTTGTGTTACAAATGAAGGAAAAAAAAATCAATTACTGGGTGTTATAGATTAGCTTTGGTTTTGTAACATAAACAATTTTGATTATTCTTTTGAGGAGAGAATTGAATTGGTTCGTTTTTTGCAGTCAGGCGAACTGATAACGAACCAGTAATTTTAATAAAATGTTGAACTGATAACGAACCACCACTGTTAGATTGTGGAATGGTTGGGCTGATCAAGATCTTATGGCTGACCGCCCATTTGCAGCAGGCTCACATGTGAAATAATTGAGCTCCCAAATGAAGCCCAGCTTGGTAGTGTGATTGCGGACAGTGCTATTGTAATTGGGCCAAAGACAACCCAAAACATAAAACAACGAATACATTTGAAGCAAATCGCATCATTTAAGGAAATCTGGAATCGATTAAACATAGCTAATCTTTAATTCAAATGCAAAGCATACTTTTAAGGCTAACATGGATTCTAAGACAACATTAGTTGCAAAAACATCATCTGTTGCACGGACTATTCACTAATTACAATTGCATCATTTAAGGGGCCCAAGTCCAGACAGAAAATAAGTTGAAACAGCTAAGACTCCGACACTTTTAATTTCTCTAACTTCGTACTTTGCTCTAGATGGTGTTGGCACTTTGTCAAACATTTTAAGACTAGTTAGAATGTATTTGAATTTCAGGTCATAGTCATCAGTAGTAGAGTTTTCCGAGTGGGGAAGTACTGTTGATTCCCCTGTGGAGGGATTCCATACCAATAATATTGAAGGTTGTGCAAAAATACGATTACTCCAAATCCCGATGAGAAACAGGCCATCACAACAACAATAGACTTTTATACCATATGCTGGATTACAACTTGAAGGCCAATCAAATTTTCTGATATCCTTAACAAGTTGAACCAAGGATAAAGAATAACAATATAAGTCAAAAGATTTATCCTTAGGGGACCATTGAAAAAAAAAACAATTTTTGGGAATTCTGTTGGTACTTGGCATGATTGAGATGTTTCTTCTTAAAATAAGGTTCAAAGATCAATGTATTCCAAGATTCTGAAACACACTTCAAACGAACAAGTGACTTCACTGGTAGCCTGCTGAGAATGTTCATAAGTATTTTATTAAGTTATTAATAAAAGGACTTTGAACCATTCCTAATTTTAATCATAGGTCACTCATGAAGTTTCTTGATAGATTAACAGACCAATTATGGATAGATAAACTCAAGTAAAGATAAGAAGAAGAGGAAAGAGAAGACGTGTAACATTTGCTAATGACTAACCTCGAGTGTTATTGCCAGCGGATGGACGATTGATTGGTTGAATAGCATCTGGTTGTGCACGAGCATTGAATATTAGCATATCAGGATCAAGTCTTAAATCGGGGTTGAGACATTGAAGTCGTGTAACGACGTTCATCGTAATATCTTGTTCCATAGCATCCTTTTGTGCATTGAGCTTCCAACTTTTTTTCCTTTTGTGCATTGAGCTTTTCCATCAATTTCTGTTGCATCCTCTCTTCCATTTCCTCCATTTTTTGTTCCATTCTCTCAGCAGTAGCATTTACAAAGGATCCAAAATCTCCTTTTTTCTTTTTTAAGAAAGTCTTATTAACCCATCGTCCATATAATCTTACCTGACCTGGGTGCTCAGGTCCCATGACAGATGCAAATGCGTCAACTGAATCACTTTCATCTCCACTTTCTTGATTTGATTGGATCCTCTCCATTTCAGCCTACAAACCAAATGCAAGAGAATAGAGTTTAAGTAAATAAAACTAAGATGATAATAAAGAAGAAATAAATAATCATAGCAAACTTTAAATTAGAACTTTCTTACAATTTTACTAATTGTATTCTCATAGGAGTCTTTGTAAACTCGGCCAGGTTTTCTTTTTCTTGTGGCCACAAAGATGTCCTTACTTGATAAAGTATCCGAAGTATCAACCATTTTCTTCTTTTTTTCCTAATAACATGAAAACTGGTATAATAATATTTTCATGCAAAGTTAGCCAGTTCATATTTTAGAAAAAATAAGAGAAAAAATCAAACCTCGATGATTCTAGCAAAACTTGTTTTCCCAGCAGTATGTGGATTCTTCAACCTTTTTCGATTTACGATATTGGTTTCAGACATTTTCTGCAAATAACAAGCAAAGATTGACAACAAAGTTACTTATACAGAGGGCATGGAACAGTTACAAAGGTGACTTATTATATCTCCTACAAAGTTGGCAAAAGTTGGATGTAATTACCTTGGCGGCATCAGAGTTCCAATATTCAAGAAGATCTTTAAAGTGAGACTCCGGAACATCTTTTGGCCTATTCTCCATTCGAAGCTCGTCATTCTCATATGCTTCAAAGTGCTTTCTCTTTAACCGACTTTTATACTTTCTCCAAGCAGTACAAACTGAATCAAAAACCCAATTCTTCGCCTCTTCAGGAATGTCATATTTTTCCTACAAATTTAGTGCAATTAGGTTAATATGAGAAATATGAAATATTATCGACACTTATTGAATATTAGGAACTTCAAACCTTGACAAATTTTCAAATATCATTTTTTGAATCTACTTTCCTCCAATCAAATACATTAAGAAGACAAAAGGTCTCATTCCTTCCCAATGTTCCGAGGAAGCTACCCAACTATTTTACAACTTCATCAGTAGGACCAACAAGTTGATTTAACTCATTTAGTACGATTATTTTACGATCATTCCTACCATGCATACTTTGCATTTGAGTAGGGCCTCTTTTCCTTTTTGGCGCGGGAGGGCCTGCACTAATACAAAACAAGGATAATCACCAATCACAACTGTTAGTTAATTTTATGATTAAAATTTATGTATACTTGCCTCGTTCCTCAGATTGTTCAATTGCTTCATGATTGGTAGAATCTTGAGATGGTCCATGCACAGATTGTGATGTAGGAGTGATGGAATCCATTGGCACTTTCCGCACTTGTTCTTGCACTCCTTGGGCTGTAGAAGAGGTAGAAATCAATGGCACTTGCCGCACGTTTTCTTGCAATTGAGATCTTTGCGAAACCTTCTCAGCTTTTGATTGTCTTTCTTCATTTTCATGAAAGGTTCTTTTTGTTGTCAATGACTGATTTCGCAAAAATGCAAGTGATCGAGATTCTGATTGCCTTTCTTCATTTTCATTAGACATTATAGCTTGAGAGGTTCTTTTTGTTGTCAACGATGAAACCTTTTGGTTTTCGCAAAGATACAAGTGATCCAGCTGGATTGCGGTTGGATATTTTTTTGTTTTTGCTTGAGCACCTTTCTTGATTCATGACTAATAAAATCTCTGCCATATTCAAAAGGCAAAAAAAATCAGTAGAAGTATACGCAATAAAAATTAAAAGCAAATTCAGCAATAGTACTTGAAGAATTTCTACATGTGCTTCAGATAATCACCAACTCACAAATAATAGTATATTTTGTGAGTTGAAGAATGCAAGACTGAAGAATGCAAATTCAGCAATAGTACTTGAAGAATGCAGTAATTTTATATGCCAGTACTCTTTCCAGATTTTCTGTCAGCAGTTGAACCTGCATCCTGGTTGTCCTGCCAACTACTTTACTGCTGAACTTCTTTTGTATCAGGCAAGCTATTCCTGATACAAACTACCTCGTGATGCCTTGTGCTCTTAATTCTATGGACAATGATGAATCATCTACTATTACCAAGGGAAGAACAAGCCAATTTGAAAGCAAGACAAGGCCTCGGCATACTAACACTTGCTGATGTTGATGTGAAGAACTTCAAGACTATGCAAAGTGTGCCTCGTGATGGGAAAACAACAGGAGAAATATACCTGAGGGGAAGCAGCATAATGAAAGGATACTTGAAGAATGAAAAGGCAAATTTAGAAGTATTAAAAAATGATTGGTTTTTCACAGGCGACATGGAAGTGATTCACTCTGATGGATACTTGTAAATCAAAGACAGATGCAAAGATGTAATAATTTCAGGTGGAGAGAACATCAGCAATGTCGAAGTAGAAAGTGCAATACTGAAACATCCGTATGTAATTGAGGCATCTGTTGTGGCCATGCCACATACTAGATGGGGTGAAAGTCCATGTGCCTTTGTTATTTTAAGGGAAAACTCCAATTTTAAAGAAGCAGACATCATAGCACATTGTCGGAAATAAGACTTACTCATCTGAATTTTTCTTTTTCTTTTTTCTTTTGATGAGGTAAAGGTTTAAATTTCATTACTAAGTAGCATCAAGAAGGTGCTTAAACTGTATAACAATAGTAATCACCAGTGTAGTTCATTTCCAAATGCTATTATTAATCTGAGTTTCCACTTAAGCTTTCTGTTGTAGCAGTTTTAGATATGCAGGAAGACATATTTTGGTGCGAATGTCACACACAGTGGCGAAGCCACATATTGATAAGGGTGGTCAACTGACCACCCTTCGTCGAAAAATTACATTATTTACATAGGTAAAATATTACGTTTTAGAAGTATATAACACATATTGAACACCCTTTGTCGAAATCTTTTTCTACTTCTTTTAAATTTGAACACCCTTATAGGAATTTCTAGCTTCGCCACTGGTCACACACACATATTTTTATAATCATCTAACTGAGCTCATATTAGTACACCATAATTTATGGGGTAATCTAATTACCAACGACATTGTAGGACCATCTCAAAAAATATATATGCTATGCAACTAACTAAAAGCAAAAATCAGCAATTCACTGTTCTGTCATGTTAACAAGAGCTCTAACAGTTCTGAAAAACAATAATCTGAAATATAGTCCAGCAGTGCATAAAATAATAGCAAATACGATCATGAAGTTTTACCCGAGATTAATTAATAAGTAGACATTGATGAGAATGCAGGCAATAGGCAGAAGTGAAACGAACGGACAAGTGAGCCCTGAATAGAAAAAAGAAAATACATTAAAACTGTCAGTTTTCTTATATCTACACAGTAATAAGCTATGTAAAACTAAAGTAACATACACTTTTAACCTAAAATCACATGATAAATCTCATTAAAGTCAAATCTCTAAATAGTTTAGGCCAAAAAATATGCATTAAAACCTCAAAAGCACCAACTTTACAAAAAAATATGACATAAACAGCACAGCTTAAAACAATAAACAAAAAGGTCTATCTGGAAACCAAAATAAAAAAGGGGCACTAAGTGCCAATATCAAGCATCACACTGGCCCACCCTATATGAAGGTTAATATAAGAACTATATGAGATATAATCAGTCTAAAATAGAATTATAAACCAAGCCAACCAAATAGATCTCAGACTTAATAAAATATTGAGCACTGCAATCTGAAAACAAACAGATGTGCAAAAGATTCTTATGGTGAACTGATTCTTAGTCCACAAACAAGTCTACCTGATAAATATGATGAGTAAAAATCTTGAAGTTAGTTTAGAGTCACACGAAGGAATTCAACAAACGACAAATAATGGGATGGACTGAGTTTATTTAAAAATAATGGTGGACAATAGATCTTACACTAGTCTCAAGTGAATCCACGTAAGCAAAGTGGAAAGAGTACAATTTTTACACACACAGAGACTAGGAAGAAATCAAGAAATGGATAGGGGAGAAGAGGACTTCAGATATATAGAAATATTTGTAAGTCTAAGCATAGCTATGTAGTAATAATCAATATGCAAATGATAATATACAGTAACCAATCAACATGTCATTATGACCTACTATTTTTTCATTCTTAAATGATCCAAATCTATCAAATTTAAAACTTGACCACAAAAGCATCATCACTCAATTTCGGCCATGGGGGCTTGCCAATTTTTGTTGAAAGAGCTCCAGCAGCCTGCACAATGGAAGAAAAAAATGAATGAGCAATCAGTTAAGATGAAAATTTTGCACTTTAATTTGAGTGTCAAATGTTGACAACAATGTCTAAGTACTGACTGAAACAAATAATATAGATTAACTATAACATTCACCTATTAGTAACTAACAAAAGTTATAAGTTTTCCCCTTAACAAAAATAGTTTCCGCAAAGAAAAGAAACGCTCTGGTCATTTTTTCTTATGCTAGAAGTGGAAAAGAAAGGTCAAAACTATGTTGAATTATTCTCCAAACTTTATTTGATGGATTCTTTCACACTATTAGAAAGGAAAGAGTGGAAGTTATGCTGGTAGCCTTAGTTTCTTTGGTGTTCACAGAATGGGAGTTTCAGAATTACATCTTGCTGTTATGGCTGGTACTGGAAAGTATGTAAATGCTAAAGGATCTGCTACAGTTAAGACTTTTCCAGCTACAAACCAGGTTTAAGAGACAGATGGTGTGCAAACTGTGCTGCTTGTTACTGTGTATCTTGCTTATTAATGTGTTTTTGAGTTGTTTGTAATTCTATTATGTAAGTGAGCACTATCAGACTGTCACGACCTAAATCCGGTCGTGATGGCGCCCAACACTTAAGCTAGGCCAGCCGGACCAACAATTACTTATCACAACGATTATCAGTCCCAAATGGACATTTCCAAGAAGAATATATGAATCAAAGAACTCCAATAATAATAATAATGAACAAAATACTGACACTCCCAAAGATCTGGAGTCACAAGTCTAGAGCCTCTAACAAAACCCAACAGGAATAGAGAGTACCGTATAGAAATACTCAAATCTGAATACAAAATACAAATAACAACTGGAAAAGGAGAGGAGAAGCTAGGTTCTGCGAACGTAGGCAGCTACCTCAGCAACTCGATATGACACTGCAAATGCTGGAAATGCCTGTCTATTGCTCCTGAGTACCTGAGTCTGCACCCAAAAGGTGCAGGGAGTAGGGGTGAGTACTAAGTACTCAGTGAGTAATAAATATATACAAGTAGCTAAAAAAAAGAAATCCAGATAATACTACACAATGAAGCTAAACTACAGTTCGATTCCTCCTACGAACTAGCATCAACAGTACAATACAGCTACCACGGAGTAATTCAACAAATAAAGATGCAATGCAAAGCACATAACCGCTACGGCGTGTAGCCCGATCCAATTTAACGTCGACGGCGCTAACTAGGGGTGTGTACAGACTCCGGAGGGGCTCCTACAGCCCAAGCGCAATACTGCTGCGGCGTGCAGCCCGATCCTCATATCAACCACTGCGGCGTGCAGCCCGATCCATCCTCAGTCCACATAAATCCGATAAGTCACAAAACGGTTCATTTATCTTAATTCCAGTTTCCAGTTCATAATTTATGAAAAATACTTTAACTTTATTAAATTTGTAAAAGCCGGTGACTTAGCATACCAATAATGTGATTTCAATTTCCAGGACCGAGATCGGTGATTAAGCAAATATAGCTATCACATAAATATTGTCCTCTAAGGACGCTACAGGTCGGCACAAGGCCTCAAACAAGGCTTATCGCCCACAAATATATCAAATACAGTGTATTTCCAACACTAATAGCATATGACTTACATCCGGGATGGACCAAGTCTCAATCCCTAGTCACAATCAATCCCGCACCTGCCACGGTGTGCGAGCCACGCCCTACTAGCGTCACAATGTGCTAAGCGGGGGTTTCGAACCCTCAGGCTACCATATACACAAACTACTCACCTCTAGCCGGCTGTAGACTCATCCGCGATGCCTTTTCCTTTGAAATTCGCTGCCTCGTGCGTAGAATCTAGTCAAATCACAATAGTTATATCAAATACGGGTCAAGGAATCATAACCCATTTCAATTTACATGAAATTCACATAAATACACTAAGTTGGTAAAACTCGACCCCGGCCCACTGCTCGGAAAATTCCGAAATTGGTACCAACGCGACCCTCGTCTCACCACGAGTCCGTGCATATAAAATTTATCGAAATCGGAGTTCAAATGGCCTTCCAAAACTCAAAATCTCGTTTTCAATACCTAGGCCACAATTCTTCAAGATTTCTACCCAATTTCATGAAGATTGATGTTAATTCTACCATAAAATGATGTCTTTGAGTCAAGAATCTTACCTCCGATGAATACCCGATGATTTCTCAGTGATTTCCTCGAGTTTTGTTCTCTCTAGGGCTCAAAATTGTGTTTTGGGTGAATGAACCCGCGACCCCTCTGTTCTGTGATTTAATTCACTACCATAGCAATTTACTCTACGCGTTAGCGTGAGCTCCCACGCGTTCGCGATGCTCGGCTTCCAGTTACCCTTCGCGAACGCGACGCCAACCATGCGTTCGCGATGCTCAAACTCCCAGCCGCCCAAATTCCTTCTACGCGTTCGCGACTCCCAGTCACGCGAACGCGATGGTCCACTCCAACTGACCTACGCGAACGCGACCTCAGGAACGCGATCGCGAACCACAAGGCTCCTGGCCTACATGAACGCGACGCACCTGATCACGAACGCGATGTATTGATCCGCCTGGCCTTCGCGAATGCGGCCCATGCCACGCGAACGCGAAGGTCTAATTGACTGGGCAGAAACCTGCAGTTTTCTGCAGATTTTGCAAAGTCCAATATACCCAGTTGATGGTCCGAAATCATCCCGAGGCCCCGGGACCCCAACGAAAACCACCAACATACTCCAAAACATGATACGGACTTGTTCCAATCACAAAAACACCATCCTAAACATCAAAATCACCATTTACACACGATTTCAAGCCTAAGTTTCTTCAAAACTTTCAAAACTAACATTCAATCCAAAACCCGATCAAACGATGTCTGAATGGCCTGAAAATTTGCAGACATATCCAAAATCACATAACGAAGCTACAGAAATTGTCGGAATTCCATTTCAACCCCCGGATCAAAATATCACCTACCATCCAGTTTTCGCCAAAATTCAACCTTTGCCAATTCAAGCCTAAAGCTACACCGGACCTCCGAATTCAATTCCGATTGCTCTCCTAAGTCATAAAGGATCCCCCGAAACTAGTCGAATCATCGGAATCCGGTTTCGAGCACTCTAACTCAATAGTCAACTCTAGGTTGACTTCCCATATTCAAGCTTCCTTCAAACATGCTATTTGATTCATTTTCAACCCGAATCACTCCTAACTCACCCGATATACTCTAATACTGATATAAAAGCATAAGATACGTAAATGCAAGGTAACGGGGTGGTAATTCCCATAACAACAGGCCGGGTCGTTACATTCTCCCCAACTTAAACAAACGCTCGTCTACGAGCGGGTCAAGAAACATACCTGGAGCATCAAACAAGTGAGGATACCTGCTCCGCATCTCCTGCTCGGTCTCCCAAGTTGCTTCCTCTACGGGACGACCTCTCCACTGCACTTTCACTGAAGCTATATCCTTGGATCTCAGCTTACGAACCTGTCGACCCAAAATGGCTGCTGGCTCTACATCATAAGTCAAATCTTCATCTAGCTGTATCGTGCTGAAGTCTAACACATGAGACGGGTCTCCGACATACTTCCGGAGCATAGATATATGGAACACCGGGTGAACTCCCGACAAACTGGGTGGCAAAGCAAGCATATAGGACACCTCCCCAACTTTCCTAAGCACCTCAAAAGGTCCAATAAACCTTGGGCTCAACTTCCCTTTCTTTCCAAACCTCATAACACCCTTCATAGGCGAAACCTTCAACAACACCTTCTCACCCACTGAATAGGACACATCTCGGACCTTCCGGTCCGCATAACTCTTCTGACGCGACTGAGCTGTGCAAAGTCTCTCCTGAATCACCTTCACCTTGTCTAAGGCATCTTGGACTAACTTTGTCCCCAACAACCTAGCCTCGCCGGGCTCGAACCAACCGACTGGAGACCTACACCGCCTCCCATATAAAGCTTCATACGGTGCCATCTGAATGCTGGACTGATAGCTATTATTATAAGCAAACTCCGCAAGAGGCAAATAATCAGCCCACGAACCACCGAAATCAATGACACAAGCATGCAACATATCCTCCAATATCTGAATAGTACGCTCAGACTGTCCATCCGTCTGTGGATGAAATGCTGTGCTCAGCTCTACCTGTGAACCCAACTCTCGCTGAAATGTCCTCCAGAACTGAGAAGTGAACTGGGTACCTCTGTCCGATATAATAGAAATGGGAACTCCATGCAATCTCACTATCTCACGGATGAATATCTCTGCCAACCGCTCTGAGGAATAAGTAGTACACACTGGGATGAAGTGAGCTGACTTAGTCAACCTATCCACCACCACCCAAACCGAATCAAACTTCCTCGCTGTCCGAGGGAGTCCACTAACAAAGTCCATAATTATTCTTTCCCACTTCCACTCCGGAATATCAATACGCTGGAATACACCACCAGGTCTCTGATGCTCATACTTGACCTGCTGACAGTTTAGACACCGAGCCACATGGCTCACAATATCTTTCTTCATCTTTCTCCACCAGTAATGCTGCTTCAAATCCTGGTACATCTTCGCGGCTCCTGGATGAATAGAATACCGCGAGCTATGGGCCTCTTCCAATATCAACTCACGAAGGCCGTCAACATTGGGCACGCATATCCGTCCCTGCATCCGCAATACACCATCACTATCAATAGTGACATCTCTAGCATCATCATGCTGAACTCTGGTCCTTAAGGACAAGTAAGTGTGGATCATCATACCGGCGCTCTCGGATACGATCATATAAAGAAGAACGAGCTACTACACAAGCCATCAACCGACTGGGCTCAGAAATATCCAGCCTCACCATCTGATTAGCTAACGCCTGAACATCAACTGCTAGGGGTCTCTCCCCAACTGGAATATACGCCAAACCGCCCATACTAATAGCCTTCCGGCTCAATGCATCAGCCACTACATTGGCTTTCCCGGGATGGTACAAGATAGTAATATCATAGTCTTTAAGCAATTCAAGCCATCTCCGCTGCCTCAAATTTAGATCTTTCTGCTTAAACAAATGCTGAAGGCTGCGGTGGTCCGTATATACATCACAAGATACACCATATAGGTAATGCCTCCAAATCTTCAAGGCATGAACAATAGCAGCTAACTCCAAATCATGAACAGGGTAGTTCTTCTTGTGGGGCTTTAGCTGACGAGAAGCATACGCAATAACTCTACCCTCCTGCATCAACACACAACTGAGCCCAACTCTAGAAGCATCACAAAACACCGTATATGACCCTGAGGCCGATGGTAACACAAGTACTGGAGCCGTGGTCAAAGCCTCCTTGAGCTTCTGAAAGCTCTCTTCACATTCATCAGACCATACAAATGGAGCATTCTTCTGTGTCAACTTAGTCAACGGTGAAGCAATAGATGAGAAATCCTGAACAAACCGGCGATAATAGCCTGCCAAGCCGAGAAAACTCCGAATCTCTGTAGCTGAGGAAGGTCTGGGCCAATTCTGTACTGCCTCGACCTTCTGTGGATCAACCCGAATACCATCACTGGACACTACATGTCCTAGAAAACCCACGGTATCAAGCCAGAACTCACACTTAGTGAATTTTGCATAAAGTTTCTCTTCTCTCAACCTCTGCAATACCACCCTCAAATGCTGTGCATGCTCCTCCCGGCTGCGTGAATACACCAGAATATCATCAATAAACACAATCACAAAAGAATCAAGGTACGGCCGAAATACACTATTCATCAAGTGCATGAATGCAGCTGGGGCATTAGTCAGCCCGAAAACGACATCACCAGGAACTTGTAGTGCCCATATCGCATTCTGAACGCTGTCTTCATAATGTCTGAGTCCCTGATCTTCAATTGATGATAGCCCGATCGAAGATCAATCTTAGAAAATACACTAGCTCGCCGGAGCTGATTGAATAGGTCCTCAATACGAGGCAATGGGTACTTATTCTTCACTGTTACCTTGTTCAGCTACCTGTAATCAATGCACATTCTCATTGTGCCATCTTTCTTCTTCACGAATAACACCGGTGCACCCCAAGGTGACACACTCGGGCGAATGAAACCCTTATCTAAGAGTTCTTGAAGTTGTTCCTTCAATTCTTTTAACTCTGCTGGTGCCATGCGATAGGGAGGAATAGAAATGGGCTGAGTGCCCGGCACCAAGTCAATACCAAAATCGATATCTCTGTCAGGCGGCATGCCTGGTAGGTCTGTTGGAAATACATCCGGAAACTCCCTCATAATGGGGACCGAATCAAGACCGGGTGTCTCAGCCTCAACATTTCTAATGAAGGCCAAATAAGATAAACAACCCTTGCCAATCATTCATTGGGCCTTTATATAAGAAATCACCTTGTCGGACACATAATCAGTCAAGCCACGCCACTCGATCCTCGGATTACCTGGAATAGCTAGTGTGACTGTCTTGGCATGACAGTCCAGAATCGCATGGTAAGGAGATAGCCAATCCATGCCTAGAATTACATCGAAATCTACCATGCCCAATAGTAATAGATTAACTCGATTCTCCAGACCCCCAATAGTAATAAGACAGGATCGATATACCTGATCCACAACAACGGTATCTATCACTGGGTAGACACATATACGGGCAAAGCAAGAATACCACGGGTCATACCCAAGTGATGTGCAAAATAAGTAGAAACATAAGAATAAGTGGATCCGGGATCAAATAAGACAGAAGCATCCCTGTGGCAGACTGAGATAATACCTGAAATGACCGCATCTGAAGCACTAGCATCCTTCCTATTCGGAAGAGCATAGAAACGAGCCTGGCCTCCACCAGTACGATCCTCGCCCCTAGGGCGACCTCTGGATGCCTGGCCACCAGTCCTAGCCGACTGTGCTGGCGCTGAAGAAACAGGAGTAGAAGACGAGGGCTGATCCCTCTGCTGAGACCGCTTACGAATCCACTGAGGACACTCTCTCCTGATATGGCCCAAATCACCGCACTCAAAACAACGGCCTGAAGATGGAAGAAGGGGCTGCTGAGGACCCCTCGCTACAGATGAACCCTGTGCTGAGGAAACAGGAGCAGAGCTCTGAGCTGGAAGAGCACTCAGTGCAGGCTGACTCTGCTAACGGCTATGCTGACCCTGATAACCTTGATGGCCCTAACGACCACGATCTGATGAAACCCCACTGGACTCTACACGTCCAAACTGATGAGACCTGAAAGAACGACCTCTGCTATGCTGAGGTTGGCCCCTAGATGGAGCACTACTGTAACTGCCAGTACCACGAGGCCTCTTAGCATCTCTCTCATCCCGCTCTCTGCGGCAATCTGTCTCAATGTGATGGGCAGCATCAACCACCTCCTCAAAGGTAACTGCCGAAGCTCTCTCCCTGGTCATCAATATGCGGATGAGATAAATAAGGCCATCGATAAATCTCCGAATCCTCTCTCTGTCCGTAGGAACCATCCACATGGCATGACAGGCCAACTGTGTGAATCTCATCTCATACCGAGTAACCGTCATATCTCCCCGCTTCAGCCACTCAAACCGACGTCGCAGCTCTTCTCTCCTGAGACCGAGGCACGTACTTCTCCAAAAATACCGTGGAGAACTATTGCCAAGTGAGGGACGCCGCCCCGGCGGGCCTACGCCTCTCGAAATCCTCTCGAAAAGTGGTGAATGAAACACCGCCGGACACTAGAATACCCGCGGTGCGGCGCATGCGCCGACATCTATCAAGAAAACCCCGGGCATCTTCGCCCTCCGCACCACCGAATGTCGGAGGATGTAGCCTCTCAAATCTCTCCAAACGACGCTGCTCATCGTCGGGCATAACCGGAACCATATAAGCCAGGAGATGGTGCAACGGGCGCAACCGGCCGAACCGGCTCGGGTGTGTGAGCCACGGGGTCCGATTCCCTCCCCCGCTCGTGAAGAAGATCGCTGCAGCGAGTAGCCGCAACTACCCGAGCCTAGCTTGTGCATACCGATAAGATCCGAGCCAAGGTCTCTCGAAGACCCGGTATCACAATGGGCACTCCCGGTGCCTCCTGAACCTGATTTGCCGGAGCGTCTACCGCCGGAATCCGGTCCTGAGTGTGATCGGCTGGTGGGTCAGCAGGTGCTGGTGCTGGTGCTGCTGCCCTACAGCAGGTGCTGGTACTGCTGCCCTACCTCTACCACGACCACGGCCTTTGGGTGCCAATGGTGGTCGTCCGCCACGTCCGTTAGCCCGTGTTCTCGCCATCCTGTGAGAGAATAGAATATGGAAAAATTTAATTTCATGATAACACAAATCGCACGATATGAATCCAAGAAAATGAGGTTTTTCCTAAAGTTTCTGTAGCCCTCCGAGGATAGATACGGACGTCTACGTACCGATCCGCGAAAGCCTACTAAACCGGCTCATGACTCGCGAGTCCTAGTAAACCTAGGCTCTGATACCAACTTGTCACGACCCAAATCCGGTCGTGATGGCGCCCAACACTTAAGCTAGGCCAGCCGGACCAACAATTACTTATCACAACGACTATCAGTCCCAAATGGACATTTTAAAGATGAATATATGAGTCAAAGAACTCCAATAATAATAATAATGAACAAAATACTGACACTCCCAAAGATCCGGAGTCACAAGTCTAGAGCCTCTAACAAAACCCAACAAGAATAGAGAGTACTGTATAGAAATACTCAAGTCTGAATACAAAATACAAATAACAACTGGAAAGGAGAGGAGAAGCTAGGTTCTGCGAACGTAGGCAGCTACCGCAGCAACTCGATATGACACTGCAAACGCTGGAAATGCCTGTCTACTGCTCCCGAGTACCCGAGTCTACACACAAAAGGTGCAGGGAGTAGGGGTGAGTACTAAGTACTCAGTGAGTAATAAATATATACAAGTAGCTGAAAATAAGAAATCCACAGAATACCACATAATGAAGCTAAACTACAGTTCGATTCCTCCTACGAACTAGCATCAACAGTACAATACAGCTACCACAGAGTAATTCAACAAATAAAGATGCAATGCAAAGCACATAACCGCTACGGCGTGTAGCCCGATCCAATTTCCTACAGCCCAAGCGCAAATACCACTGCGACGTGCAGCCCGATCCTCAAATCATAATAACCGTTGCGGTGTGCAGCCCGATCCATCCTCAGTCCACAATAATCAGATAAGTCACAAAACAATTCATTTTTCTTAATTCCGGTTTCCAGTTCATAATTTATGAAAAATACTTTAACTTTATTAAATTTGCAAAAGCCGGTGACTTAGCATCAATCAATAATGTGATTTCAATTTCCAGGACCGAGATCGGTGATTAAGCAAATATAGCTATCACATAAATATTGTCCTCTAAGGACACTACAGGTCGGCACAAGGCCCCAAACAAGGCTTATCGCCCACAAATATATCAAATACAGTGTATTTCCAACACTAATAGCATATTACTTACATCCGGGATGGACCAAGTCTCAATCCCTAGTCACAATCAATCCCGCACCTGCCACGGTGTGCGAGCCACGCCCTACTAGCGTCACAATGTGCTAAGCCGGGGTTTCGAACCCTCAGGCTACCATATACACTAACTACTCACCTCTAGCCGGCCGTAGACTCGTCCGCGATGCCTTTTCCTTTGAAATTCGCAGCCTCGTGCATAGAATCTAGTCAAATCACAATAATTATATCAAATACGGGTCAAGGAATCATAACCCATTTCAATTTACATGAAATTCGCATAAATACACTAAGTTGGTAAAACACGACCCCGGGCCCACTGCTCGGAAAATTCCGAAATTAGTACCAACGCAACCCTCATCTCTCCACGAGTCCGTGCATATAAAATTTATCGAAATCGTAGTTCAAATGGCCTTCCAAAACTCAAAATCCCGTTTTCAATACCTAGGCCACAATTCTTCAAGATTTCTACCCAATTTCATGAAGATTGATGTTAATTCTACCATAAAATGATGTTTTTGTGTCAAGAATCTTACATCCAATGAATACCCGATGATTTCTCAGTGATTTCCTCGAGTTTTCTTCTCTCTAGGGCTCAAAATTATGTTTTGGGTGAATGAACCCACGACCCCTCTGTTCTGTGATTTAATTTACTGCCAGAGAAATTTGCTCTACGCGTTCGCGTGAGCTCCCACGCGTTCGCGATGCTCGGCTTCCAGTTACCCTTCGCGAACGCGACGCCAACCACGCGTTCGCGATGCTGAAACTCCCAGCCGCCCAAATTCCTTCTACGTGTTCGCGACTCCCAATCACGCGAACCCGATGGTCCACTCCAACTGACCTACGCGAACGCGACCTCAGGAACGCGATCGCGAAGCACAAGGCTCCTGGCCTACGCGAACGCGACGCACCTGATCGCGAACGCGATGCATTAATCCGCCTGGCCTTCGCGAACACGGCCCATGCCACGCGAACGCGAAGGTCTAATTGGCTGGGCAGAAACCTGCAGTTTTCTGCAGATTTTGCCAAGTCCCATATGCCCGGTTGATGGTCCGAAATCATCCCGAGGCCCCGGGGACCCCAACAAAAACCACCAACATACTCCAAAACATGATACGGACTTGTTCCAATCACAAAAACACCATCCTAAACATCAAAATCACCATTTACACACGAATTCAAGCCTAAGTTTCTTCAAAACTTTCAAAACTAACATTCAATCCAAAACCCGATCAAACGATGTCCGAATGGCCTGAAAATTTGCAGACATATCCAAAATCACATAACGAAGCTACAGAAATTGTCGGAATTCCATTCCGACCCCCGGATCAAAATCTCACCTACCATCCGGTTTCCGCTAAAATTCAACCTTCGCCAATTCAAGCCTAAAGCTACACCGGACCTCCGAATTCAATTCCGATTGCTCTCCTAAGTCATAAATGATCCCCCGAAACTAGTTGAATCATCGGAATCCGGTTCCGAGCACTCTAACTCAATAGTCAACTCTAGGTTGACTTCCCATATTCAAGCTTCCTTCAAACATGCTATTTGATTCATTTTCAACCCGAATCACTCCTAACTCACCCGATATACTCTAATACTGATATAAAAGCATAAGATATGTAAATGCAAGGTAACAGGGTGGTAATTCCCGTAACGACGGGCTGGGTCGTTACACAGAACAAATAGCAGGAGAAATCCGCCGATTCCACAAAGTGTGTACCTTGCAGGACTAATCACAACATTAATTTACTGGAGTTAGATTTTGGTACAGTAAAAGTAAGGTTAGCAGAATATAACTACATTAGTATTTGTCATACATTTATGAAAAATATAACAAGGCTTTACTCTGATTTAATGATAGTTAAATATACGCCTATAGATACATTCACGAATGTCTATATCCAAGTTGGTGTAAAGAGCAATCACCTGGACAAGAAATGCAGAAATGTTCTTTCTCTAATCACTTGGATAGGAAATGCAGAAACACACTTTCTCTGATCACTCTGGAGTTAAATAACCATGATGTTGTAAGTCATTTAACAGACAGATAACAATCTCCCTAAAAAGAAAATGAAACGGAATTAGAAGTGATCGACAACACCAAAAGTAATCTTAAAATATATAAATGCATTATCACTTACTCTAAAAAGAATATATCTAAAAGAATTTCAGAACTTTCTTATTTAATTATCTGCTTCCATCCAGTCCCAATCAGTATTATCATACCCATCCTCCTCTTCTGATTCTTCCGATTCTATAGTCATATCATGTGAATGTTGTGCGTTAGTTGGAATATTAACAATATCAACTGGTAGATCTTCTCTTGACCATCTAACGTCAACATCAAGTAATCTTGAGGAGGAACCAATGTCATTATTAGGTTCCCTCCAAAATGTGTCTTCAATATTTGGACAATTCTCTTCCTCTAGATCATACAAATCAACAGGTACTTTATTTCTTGCATAATAAACATCTTTTTCAGTTGGATCCTCCACATAAAAAAATTGATAAACATGTGATGCCAACACAAAAGGGTCATCTGTACTGCATAATCTATTGAAGTACACCCGAGTTAACCCATAATCATCTATTTCATTACCAAACCAATCACATCTAAATAGTACAACGCTAAAAAACCCCAATAATCAACCTCAATGATTTCCTGAATAGCTCCATAATAGATAACCTCACCATCGATGGGATTTTGGTCCCTAGAACTAGCAAAACTATCAGTTGTTGCCAATAAAGTCACTCCACTATTTTGAGTCTTGCCTCGAGAATCCCGTTCTTTGGTATGAAAACGGTATCCATTAATAAAATATGCAGTATATCTTTTGGGTATTGGGTCCTTTGGCTAGCCATCGTAAATAATCTGGCACTACAATAGTTTTAACTTTCTCCTTAAACCAATTAGTGAATTCCCGACTATGATTCCTTGCTCTTTCCCATGCATTTGATCTACTGTGATTAACAATTAAATTCTTATGTTCCCTGCAGTCATGATATTTCAAGTTTAATCATTTAATAAACAAATATAAAATATAAATAAACATATATAAAATTATCTTACTCGATAAACTTTTCAATTTCTTCATCTCCAGTGTCACGACCTAAATCCGGTCGTGATGGCGCCCAACAATCAAGCTAGGCCAGCCAGACCACCAAACGTTTTTCACAAATAATATCAGTCCCAAATGGACAACTCAAGAAGAATATATGAGTCATAGAAACTCCAATAATAATAATACGAACAAAATACTGAGAAGTGCGAAAACAACTAACACTCCCAAAGATCTTGAGTCACAAGTCTAGAGCCTCTAAACAAAACCGAACAATAGTAGAGAATACTGTATGGAAATACTCAGAACATAAAGTAACAACTGAAAGAGATGAGAAGCTAGGTTCAGCAAACGTCGGCAGCTACCTCAGCAACTCGATATGACTCTGTATAAGTTGGAATGCTCGTCTACTTCTACTGAGTACCTGAATCTGCACACAAAGGTGCAGGGAGTAAGGGTGAGTACTAAGTACTCAGTGAGTAATAAATATATACAAGTAGCTGAAAGTAAGAAATCCACAGAATACCACAAAATAAAGCTAAACTACAGTCTGATCCTCCTACGAACTAGCAACAACAGTACAATACGATTATCACAGATAATTCAATAGATAAAGACGTAATGCAATGCACATAACCACTACGGCGTGTAGCCCGATCCATTTAACGTCGACGACGCTCACTGGGGGTGTGTACAGACTCCTACAGTCCAAGCGTAATATTCGCTGCGACGTGCAGCCCGATCCTCATACCAACCACTGCGGCGTGCAGCCCGATCCATCCTCAGTCCACAACAAGTATATATGTCACACAACAACTTAACAATTTATTTCCATGTTCCAGTTCATAAATTATGAAAATACTTTAACTTTTATTTAATTTTCCCAAAAACAGGTGACTTAGAATTTTAATACGGTGATTTCAAACCAGGACTGCGATCAGTGATTAAGCAAGTATAGCTGTCGCATATATAACTATCCCCTAGGGATACTACAGGTCGGCACAAGGCCCCAAACACGGCTTACAGCCTACAATTATATCAAACACAGTGATTTTCAACCACTAATATCATATTATACTCATTTGGGATGGACTAAGTCTCAATCTCCAGTCACAATCAATCCCGCACCTGGCACGGGGTGCGAGCCATGCCCTACTAGTGTCACAATGTGGTAAGCCGGGGTTTCGAACCCTCATGCTACCATATACACAAACTATTCACCTCTAGCCAGTCGTAGACTCGTCTGCAATGCCCTTTGCTTTGGAATTCGCTGCCTCGCACGTAGAATCTAGTCAAACCACAATAATTATGTCATTTACGGGTCAAAGAAACATAACCCAATTCAATTTACACGAAAAATGCATAAGTACACTAAGTTGGTAAGACCCGACCCCAGGCCCACTGCTCACAAAGTTCCGAAATTAGTACCAATGCGATCCTCGTCTCGCCAAGAGTCCGTGCATATAAACTTTATCGGAATTGGAGTTCGAATGGCCTTTCAAAAGTCAAATTTTCGTTTTCAATAACTAGGCCATAATTCTTCACAGTTTCTACCCAAATTCATGAAGATTGATGTTAATTCTACCATAAAATTACGTTTTTGAGTCAACAAACTTACCTCCGATGAATACCCGATGAATTTCCAGCGTTTTCCCGTGAGTCTCTCTCTCTAGGTCTCAAAATTTATGTTTTTGGTGAATGAACCCGCGACTACACTACTTCTGGATTTTAATTCACTGCCTGATCCAACTACTTTACGCGTTCGCGTGACCTCCCACGCGCTCGCGATGCCCAACTCAGTTTAATCTTCACGAACGTGATGCCTCCCACGCATTCGCGACAAACAAATTCCCAGCGGCCTGGATTTTTTTCTACGCGTTCGCGTCGCCCCTCACACGAACGCGATGC
Organism: Nicotiana noctiflora; assembly: GCA_032618575.1. Taxonomy (NCBI): domain Eukaryota; kingdom Viridiplantae; phylum Streptophyta; class Magnoliopsida; order Solanales; family Solanaceae; genus Nicotiana; species Nicotiana noctiflora. The sequence goes on from JASVEL010010295.1 coordinate 191,470, forward strand.
ACTCCCTCACTCTCCTACGCGAACGCGACCTCCAGGGATGCGAACGCGAAGATCAACCCAACTTGGCCTACATGAACGTGATGGCCTGATTGCGAACGCGATGCTTTAGCCAGCCCTGCCTTCGCGAACACAACCTGGGCCACGCGAACGAGAAGGCTTAAGGCCTACTGCACAACCTGCAATTTTTCTACAGTTTTCTCTAAGTTCCAAATGCACAGATGATGGTCCGAATTCATCCCGAGGCCCCCGGGACCCCAACGAAAACCACCAACATACTCCAAAACACAACGGACTTGTTCCAATCATAAAAAACGCCATTCTAAACATCAAAATCACCATTTCACACGGATTCAAGCCTAAGTTTCTTCAAAACTTCTAAAACTCATATTCAATCCAAAACCCGACCAAACGACGTCCGAATGACCTGCAAATTTGCAGACATATCCAAAATCACATAACAAAGCTACAAAAATTGGCGGAATTCCATTCCAACCTCCGGATCAAAATCTCACCTACCATTCGGATTTCGCCAAACTTTAACCTTAGCCAATTCAAGCCTAAAACTACACCGGACCTCCGAATTCGATTCCGATTGCTCTCCTAAGTCATAAATGATCCCCTAAAACTAGTCAAATCATCAGAATTAAATTTCGTGCAATCTAACTCACGGGTCAACATTTGGTTGACTTTTCCAAACTATCCTTTTCATAAAGAGGTACATGACCTCTTTTCTATCTAAATAAAGAAAACGGGGCAATAACTCCTGTAACGATGAGTCGGGTCATTACATTCTCCCCAACTTAAACAAACGCTCGTCCGCGAGTGGGTTAAGAAACATACCTGGAGTATCAATGTCACACCCCAAATCGGGGAACATGATCGGCGCCTGACCGGGTTGCCCCAGTCAAGCGGACCTGGGTGCCTTTCATTCCCACGCGTTACCCATGTGCTGATTGTTTTTCATTTACCAAATATCTTACTAACCATGAATGATTTCACATTAAACAAATAAATCCATACGAGTGATTCATTAACAAGTTTGCAATTTTTACAACGCCCGACATAACACAATATATATATACATAAGACTGGAGTCCCACAGTTACATGTCTACAGAGCCTCTAGGATACAAAAAGGGGAATACAATACTTGCCGGTAACAAGGCTCCGACTATACCTTACAAAACCAAAATGAAATTTTAACAAAAGTGGCATGAACCACACAGGGCCCCGAGGAAGAAAGGGGCTCACCAAAACTGGAAGTGGAAGGAGAAGGATACTACTGCCGATGAGCTGAAGTGCCTGCTACTGATCCACCTACAATCATAACACGAATGTAGCGTCCTCGGCAAAAGGGACGTCAGTACACCTGAATTGTACTGGTATGTATGGACAAACTTTGTCCCAAGTAAACTCAAGCCATTAAAATACATCAAAACTGATTAAGCCAGCCCACCATGTTTTCCACCTTTTACTCATTTCAGATAAGCCTCAACACAAGCACGTTTAAGGTAAACAAATAGAACAACAACTAATCATCCACATAAATTGCAAGTAGTCAAACATAGGGGCAATCAGTGCCCCCCAGGTTGCAAACTCTCCCGCTGTCTCCTTTCACAATTTCACATCATTGATTTTTGTATCAATTTTCAATAGCGATTTCGATCGCTTTCCATCCTTATTACCCCTGACCACCCTTATTACTTCGGCCACCCTTATCACCCCAACCCATACCTTATTTCCTCATGTTGCGGCGCGCAACCCGATCCCACCTTACAGCTTAAAACACAACAATTTCAAACAGCAGATAAGGCACTACACACAACTTCAACAAGTTCAAATAAGCAACTTGCACATTGTTTCATGTTCTCAATTACTTATCAAGCCAATATCACAACCAAGTTACAATATTTCCATAATCAAGAATATTCACACAAGTATGTTCAACAATTTTCCACAATTCAAGTGTTTCATCTCTTTCAACAATAAACCAATTCTCAAGTGTTTCGTTCCTTTTCCACAAGGTGCCATATAGGCCATCATAACCATTATTCACAATTCTTTATCCAATTCAACTCTCATTTAGCTTTCGGTTCATATTCCATACCACATCACTCATAGTTCAACAACAACTTTGAATATCCAACAACAACATCAAGAATTTCACAGAATTTGTCAAATTAGCACGAACCAAACAAATTTCACACATATAGGTGATTTCACAAGGATCAAAATTAGCCATACATACCTGGTGTCGAATTTCCTTCCTTTAACCTCCTACGTTATGCTTACCCAAGATTTCCTACTCTTGACAACCTTGTTCTTGAAGACTCTTACTTCTACTCACTTCTTTTTTACAAAAAAAATCAAGTTCAATAATCATGCATGAGTGTTAAATTCCATTTTCAACGCTATTATATGCAAACCTATCTTAACCCATTTTAAATCTGAAAATTTGAGAAAATAGTTAGGGTTTTTACCTTGAAAAGATTGGGGAAGTTGAATCCTTGCCCTAGGATCTCTTGGAATTACGTGGTTGGAACAATCCTTGAAGATGAAGAACTTCTCTCTCTAAAACCCCTCTCTTCTCTCTCTAATTTTGGTAAGATGATATGAGAAAATGAGGGTGAAAGGTGTTATATTAAAGAAGAGATCGGGTCAAAATGTTACAAAAATCTGGGCCGGGGTCAATTCTACGGTGCACTTTGCGACCGCAGAATCAACATGCGGTCCGCATAGTGACCGCGGAATGGCCTCAAAATTCACTCAAGTTATGTTACAAAATGCGACCAATATGCTGTCCGCATTCTTGATCTGCGGTCGCAAAGTGCACCGCAGATTCACTATGCGATCGTATATCGACCGCATTTTCAACACGATTTTTGGGATACTTCTGTTAAGCTCTGCGGCAAGAATGCGGTCCGCATAGCAGATCTGCGGTCGCATTCTTGACCGCAAAATTGACACTTTTTGGAAAAATTAATTCTCTACATTTTTGAAACTTAAATCACTACCAAGGGTCCGAACCGCGGCGAGCTTGCGAGCCGCGACACATTCCTAACACATTATTCGGAGCATGACACTATAGCTACTAGGTTTTATGTACAAAATTTTTACGGGGCCTTACATCCTCCTCCCCTTAAGATCATTCGTCCTCGAATGAGGATTTTGAAAGACATGATATGCAACCATCAAAATTTTGACTAACTCTTATAATTTAGAAAAATTTCGCCAGAGTTTCCTTTGTATTATGGACATATCCACCTGTCAGAGGGCCCCCGAAACACGTTACCAAACAACAATACACCAATACAACACTTTTCACAACCGGTATACACTTTCTTACCTCAACGAATGCACATATTCTATCACATTGTTACAATTGCACATAAACTAGTCACTTCAATGAATTCTTACCTTATTTAACCATTTTAACACACCATGTACACTTAACAAACCATTACCAATCTACACTTACTATTAGTTGTTTATTTAACACGTAAATCTTTATAAGGCTTTCATTTATCAAGAACGGTTCAAGTGACCCAAGGTAACAACACATTTAACTCATTACAAAATGAAGGGGTCTTTACTAATACTAAGAGGGAAACAACTTAGACAAGATCACGACAGTTACTAGGAGTAGAAGGGTCACCTAATTTCTTCTAGGCTTGATCGAACAAATGGGGGTACTTTTCCTTCATCTCTTTTTCCGCTTCCCATGTGGCCTCCTCAACTTGTTGACTTCGCCATAATACTTTAACAGATGCAACTTCCTTATTTCTCAACTTACGGACTTGCCTATCAAGAATGGCAACCGGAACTTCTTCATATGACAAATCTTCATTAACCTCTATAGCTTCGACTGGCATGATGGTGGATGGATCTCCAATCACTTTCTTCAACATGGACACATGGAATACCGGGTGCACTGATGACATCTCAGGAGGTAACTCTAGCCTATAAGCAACTTGACCAATCCTTTGAACGATCCGATATGGCCCAACATACCTAGGACTCAATTTCCCTTTCTTTCCAAATCGCATGACTCCCTTCATAGGAGATACCCTTAAGAACACCCAATCATCAACTTGAAACTCCAAATCCCTTCGGCGAACGTCTACATAGGATTTTTGACGACTCTGTGCTGTTTTCATTCTTTCCTGAATAACCTTGACCTTTTCCATAGCTTCGTACACCATATCCGGCCCTAGCAATTCCGCTTCACCTACCTCAAACCACCCGATTGGCGACCTACATCTTCTCCCGTACAATGCCTCAAATGGGGCCATCTGAATGCTAGCATGATAGCTGTTATTGTAAGCAAATTCTATCAGTGGCAAGTGTTCATCCCAATTACCTTTAAAATCTAAGACACAAGCCCGCAACATATCTTCAAGCGTCCGAATGGTCCGCTCGGCCTGACCGTCGGTCTGTGGATGGAAAGCTGTGCTGAGATTCACCTGATTTCCCAAACCTTGCTGAAACTTCTTCCAAAAGTTAGCTGTAAACTGAGCCCCGCGATCCGAGATAATAGAAAGTGGAGTGCCATGAAGCCTTACTATTTCCTTGATGTACAACCTTGCATATTGCTCCGCGGTATCAGTGGACTTGACTGGCAGGAAGTGAGCTGATTTGGTGAATCGATCCACTATCACCCATATTGAGTCAAACTTACGCTGAGTGCGAGGTAACCCCACCACGAAATCCATATTGATCATCTCCAATTTCCACCTTGGTATTTCTATAAGCTGAGTTAATCCACCAGGCCGTTGATGCTCGGCCTTCACTTGTTGGTAGTTCGGACATTTAGCTACAAAGCTTGCTACATCACTTTTCATACCGTTCCACCAATAAATCTCCTTGAGATCATGATACATTTTCGTGGAACCAGGGTGCACCGAATACCTGGAAATATGAGCCTCTGCCATCAATCTTTCCCGAAGCTCGTTCACATCTGGAACACATAGTCTACCATGACACCGCAATACACCATCCTCGCTGTTGAGTACAAATGCTGAGGTCTTGTCATTCATAACTGCTTCCTTCACCCGAACCAATGCTGGATCCATGAACTATTTTTCCTTGATTTCCGCAACCAATGATGATTCTGCTCCATTATGCACCAAAACATTCCCCTCGTCTGACGCCGAAATACGAACCCCTAAACTGGCCAATTGGTAAACCTCCCGAGCTAGGGGTCTCTGATCCACACCCAAATGAGCGAAACTACCCATGGATTTTCGACTAAGAGCGTCGGCTACCACATTTGCCTTTCCTGGATGGTACAATATGTTCATATCATAGTCCTTGAGCAATTCTAACCACCGCCGCCGTCTCAGATTTAGCTCCTTCTGCTTGAACAAATACTGGAGGCTCTTGTGGTCTGAAAACACATCTACCTGAACTCCATAAAGATAGTACCGCCATATTTTCAAAGCAAACACAACAGCTGCAAGCTCCAAATCATCCGTCGGATAATTCTTCTCGTGATTCTTGAGTTGCCTAGAAGCGTAAGATATGAGTTTCCCGTGCTGCATCAATACACATCCCAAACCAACCCTGGAGGCATAACAATAAACCACAAATCCCTCTGTGCCTTCTGGCAAGGCCAATACTGGTGCCGAGGTCAATCTTGACTTCAATTCCTGGAAACTTTTCTCACATGCTTCGGACCACTGGAACTTAACAGCCTTCTGCGTCAGTTTTGTCAATGGGGAAGCGAGGGTTGAGAATCCCTCTACAAAACTCCGATAGTACCCTGTCAAACCCAAGAAGCTACGAATCTCTGTTGGGGTCGTGGGGATAGGCCAATCTTTCACTGCCGCAATCTTTTGAGGATCCACCTGAATTCCCTCACTGGAAATAACATGCCCTAGAAAAGCTACGGACTCCAACCAAAACTCACATTTTGAGAACTTGGCATACAATTGATGCTGAAGAAGGGTCTGCAATGCTGCTCTGAGGTGAATGGCATGATCTTCCCTGCTCCGAGAGTAAATAAGGATGTCGTCAATGAATACAATTACAAAGGAATCTAGGAATGGCTTGAAAACCCGATTCATAAGGTCCATGAAAGCTGCTGGGGCATTGGTTAGCCCAAAAGACATGACCAAAAACTCGAAGTGACCATAACGAGTTCTGAAAGCGGTCTTAGGAATATCCTGCTCCCTGATCTTCAATTGGTGGTACCCAGACCGTAAATCAATCTTTGAGAAGAACTTCGCTCCCTTGCAATTGGTCAAATAGATCATCCACTCGAGGCAAAGGATATTTATTCTTGATGGTGACTTTGTTCAGCTGCCGATAATCAATGCACATTCGAAGTGACCCATCCTTCTTTCTGACAAAGAGAACCGGAGCACCCCACGGCGACACACTTGGTCGTATGAACCCTTTCTCTAATAAATCCCTCAGCTGCTCCTTTAACTCCCTTAACTCTGCTGGCGCCATTCTGTAAGGTGGAATGGATATTGGCTGAGTATCTGGCAATACATCAATCCCGAAATCAATCTCCCTATCCGGCGGGATGCCTGGAAGCTCATCTGGAAACACTTCAGGAAATTCATTCACAATTGGCACGGACTCGAGGGTAGGCACCTCCGAGGTGGTGTCCGTTACCCGAACCAGGTGATAGATACACCCCTTCTTAATCATCTTCGAAGCCTTAAGGTAGGAAATAAACCTACCCCTTGGCACCACACCATTTCCTCTCCATTCAATAACTGGCTCGTTAGGGAACTCGAGCCTCATAACTCTCGTCCGACAGTCAAGCTTGGTAAAGCACGAATAGAGCCAATCCATCCCCATAATTACATCAAAATCTACCATCCCAAGCTCAATAAGATCGGCTGTGGTATCACGACCACCCACCGTAACAACACAACTTCTATAGACTCGTGAGGCTGTAATAGAATCACCAACCGGAGTCGACACAGAGAACGGCTCATGAAGTTGTTCGGGTTCTATCCCAAAACTTGAAGCAATGAATGGAGTAACATAAGACAAGGAGGACCCCGGATCAATAAGGGCATAGCAATCAATAGTCCGAACAGACAGGATACCTGTAACAATATCTGGAGAAGCCTCAGCATTTTGGCGACCACTCAATGCATAGAATCGGCTAGGTCCACCCCTACCCTGAGCTCCACCCCTAGCTGCACCACGCCCTGCTGATGCTAGAGTACGCGCTGATGATGTAGAAGCCGAAGAACGGGATGACTGAGCAGATCCCCTACCTATACCCTGGCGGGGTGCACGGCAGTCCCGTTGAATGTGACCTCTCACCCCGCACCCGAAGCACACTGGAAGGTCAAGGTAGCAAGTCTCTGTACGAAATCTCCCACACTTGGGGCATGTAGGTCTCCCCCGCTGCTGGGACCTCACCCCAGGACGACCAGACTGACGAGACCTCCTGCTGTCTGAACTGGGTCTCGAGTAACTGCCCTGCTGATGACTGTGCATAGATGGCGGTGCACTCGCGGAGGACTGAGCATATGACTAGGATGGCCCTGATGACCCTCTCCCTGGAAGTGATCTCCCTGAATGACCCATTGACCGGGCCCTGCTGCTACTTTCTCTTTCTGCACGAATCTTCAATTTCCTGGCCTCTGTGGCCTGAGCAAACCCCACAATCCTCCCATAGTTCATATCTGAGTGCAAAGCTGCTGTGGCGACCTTATTCACTACCAAAAGGGCTAAGGCCCTGAACAAACCGTCGAACCCGGGCATCCATGGTCAACACTAAATAAGGAGCGTACTTGGACAACCTTACGAACTCCATGTGATACTCCCATACACTCATACTGCCCTGTTTGAGAACCTCGAACTCAATGGCACGGGCTGCCATTGCCTCAGCAGGTAAGAAGTGGTCCATAAATGCATCCACGAACTCATCCCATCTGACCGGAGGGCTCCCTTCCTCACGGGAATCCTCCCACATTTCGTACCATGAACATGCCGCTCCCTTCGGCCTGTAAGAGGCCAACTCTACCCCCTCTATATCTGTAGCCTTCATCACTCTGAGAGTCTTGTATATCTCATCAAGGAATTCCTATGGATCAGCCTCTGGATCGGTGCCTGAAAATTCTGGAGGGGCCAACCGCAAGAATTGATGGACTCTGGAGCTAGAGGAATCTCCCTGTCCGCTGGAGGATGCAGGGGCATCATGGGATCTCTAGGCCTGGGCGGCCACTAACTGTGTTAACATATGAATGGCTCCCCTAAGATCTTCATTAGAGACACCAGAGCCCGAAGCGGGAACTGTATCTGAGTCAGGAACACCGGCAGGAGGAATGGTGGCATCCTCTGCCGCAGCCGGAATAGGGACACTTGGGTTTTGAACAGATGGGCCAGGCAAATTCGGGACTGGTGGGTCATTCTCTCCCACGGCATCGGGTACATGATTAACAGCTGCACTTGGGCCGGCATTGGCCCTAAGGCCGAGTCTAGCCTTCTTCTTAGGTGCCATATTCTGAAAATTTGGGAACAAGGCATGAATTAGACACGGATATTTCCACATTGCACTTTACCGCACGATATAGATTAACAAAGAAATAGGTAAATTCCTAAATGCCCGTGTAGCCCCCAACTTATCTGATGTGGTCGACAACACACCGATAAGAAGGGCACTACTAGACACGGCTCCGAGACATCCTAGGACACTTTAAAAACCTTAGGCTCTGATACCAAGTTTGTCACGCCCCAAATCGGGGAACATGACCGGCGCCCGACCGGGTTGCCCCAGTCAAGCGGACCTGGGTGCCTTTCATTCCCACGCGTTACCCCTATGTTGATTGTTTTTCATTTAGCAAATATCTTACTAACCATGAATGATTTCACATTAAACAAATAAAACCATACAAGTGATTCATTTACAAGTTTGCAATTTTTACAACGCCCGATATAACACAATATATATATACATAAGACTGGAGTCCCACAGTTACATGTCTACAGAACCTCTAGGATACAAAAAGGGGAATACAATACTTGCCGGTAACAAGGCTCCGACTATACCTTACAAAACCAAAATGAAATTTTAACAAAAGTGGCATGAACCACACAGGGCCCCGAGGAAGAAAGGGGCTCACCAAAACTGGAAGTGGAAGGAGAAGGATACTACTGCCGATGAGCTGAAGTGCCTGCTACTGATCCACCTACAATCATAACACGAATGTAGCGTCCTCGGCAAAAGGGACGTCAGTACACTTGAATTGTACTGGTATGTATGGACAAACTTTGTCCCAAGTAAACTCAAGCCATTAAAATACATCAAAACTGATTAAGCCAGCCAACCATGTTTTCCACCTTTTACTCATTTCAGATAAGCCTCAACACAAGCACGTTTAAGGTAAACAAATAGAACAACAACCAATCATCCACATAAATTGCAAGTAGTCAAACATAGGGGCAATCAGTGCCCCCCAGGTTGCAAACTCTCCTGCTGTCTCCTTTCACAATTTCACATCATTGATTTTTGTATCAATTTTCAATAGCGATTTCGATCGCTTTCCATCCTTATTGCCCCCTGACCACCCTTATTACCTCGGCCACCCTTATCACCCCAACCCATACCTTATTTCCTCATGTTGCGGCGCGCAACCCGATCCCACCTTACAGTTTAAAACACAACAAATTTCAAACAGCAGATAAGGCACTACACACAACTTCAACAAGTTCAAATAAGCAACTTGCACATTGTTTCATGTTCTCAATTACTTATCAAGCCAATATCACAACCAAGTTACAATATTTCCATAATCAAGAATATTCACACAAGTATGTTCAACAATTTTCCACAATTCAAGTGTTTCATCTCTTTCAACAATAAACCAATTCTCAAGTGTTTCGTTCCTTTTCCACAAGGTGCCATATAGGCCATCATAACCATTATTCACAATTCTTTATCCAATTCAACTCTCATTTAGCTTTCGGTTCATATTCCATACCACATCACTCATAGTTCAACAACAACTTTGAATATCCAACAACAACATCAAGAATTTCACACAATTTGTCAAATTAGCACGAACCAAACAAATTTCACACATATAGGTGATTTCACAAGGATCAAAATTAGCCATACATACCTGGTGTCGAATTTCCTTCCTTTAACCTCCTACTTTATGCTTACCCAAGATTTCCTACTCTTGACAACCTTGTTCTTGAAGTCTCTTACTTCTACTCACTTCTTTTTTACAAAAAAAATCAAGTTCAATAATCGTGCATGAGTGTAAAATTCCATTTTCAAAGCTATTATATGCAAACCTCTCTTAACCCATTTTAAATTTGAAAATTTGAGAAAATAATTAGGGTTTTTACCTTGAAAAGATTGGGGAAGTTGAATCCTTACCCTAGGATCCCTTGGAATTACGTGGTAAGAACAATCCTTGAAGATGAAGAACTTCTCTCTCTAAAACCCCTCTCTTCTCTTTCTAATTTTGGTAAGATGATATGAGAAAATGAGGGTGAAAGGTGTTACATTAAAGAGGAGATCGGGTCAAAATGTTACAAAAATCTGGGCCGGGGTCAATTCTGCGGTGCAATTTGCGACCGCAGAATCAACATGCGGTCCGCATAGTGATCGCGGAATGGCCTCAAAATTCACTCAAGTTCTGTTACAGAATGCGACCAATATGCGGTCCGCATTCTTGATCTACGGTCGCAAAGTGCACCGCAGATTCACTATGCGATCGCATATCGATCGCATTTTCAACACGATTTTTGGGATACTTCTATTAAGCTCTGCGGCAAGAATGCGGTCCTCATAGCAGATCTGCGGTCGCATTCTTGACCGCAAAATTGACACTTTTCAGAAAAATTAATTCTCTACATTTTTGAAACTTAATTCTACGCATTCCTAACACATTATTCGGACCATGGCACTATAGCTAATAGGTTTTATGAACAAAAATTTACGGGGCCTTACAATCAAATAGTGTGGATATTTGATCCGCATCTCCTCCTCGGTCTCCCAAGTTGCTTGCTCCACGGGACGACCTCTCCACTGCACTTTCACTGAAGCTATGTCCTTAGATCTCAGCTTACGATCCTGTCGATCATAATGGCTACCGGCTCCACATCATAGGTCAAGTCCTCATCTATCTGTATCGTGCTGAAGTCTAACACATGTGACGGGTCTCCAATATACTTTCGGAGCATAGATACATGGAACACCAGGTGAACTCCCGACAAACTGGGTGGCAAGGCAAGCATATAGGCCACCTCCCCAACTTTCCTAAGCACCTCAAAAGGTCTAATGAACCTTGGGCTCAACTTTCCTTTCTTTCCAAACCTCATAACGCCCTTCATAGGCGAAACCTTCAGCAACACCTTCTCACCTATGGAATAAGGCACATCTCGGACCTTCCGGTCCGCATAACTCTTCTGACGCGACTGAGCTGTGCGAAGTCTCTCCTGAATCACCTTCACCTTGTCTAAGGCATCCTAAACTAACTCTGTCCCCCACAACCTAGCCTCGCCGGGCTCAAACCAACCGACTGGAGACCTACACCGCCTCCCATATAAAGCTTCATACGGTGCCATCTGAATGCTGGATTGATAGCTATTATTATAAGCAAACTCTACAAGAGGCAAGTAATCAGCCCAAGAACCACCGAAATCAATGACAGAAGCACGCAACATGTCCTCCAGTATCTGAATAGTATGCTCAGACTGACCATCCGTCTGTGGATGAAATGTTATGCTCAGCTCTACTTATGAACCCAACTCTCACTGAAATGTCCTCCAGAACTGAGAAGTTAACTGGGTACCTCTGTCTGATATGATAGAAATGGGAAATCCATGCAATCTCACAATCTCGCGGATGAATATCTCCGCCAGCCTCTACGAGGAGTATGTAGTACACACTGGGATGAAGTGAGCTGACTTGGTCAGCCTATCCATAACCACCCAAACCGAATCAAACTTCCTCGCTGTCTGAGGGAGTCCACTAACAAAGTCCATAGCGATCTTTTCCCACTTTCACTCGGGAATATCAATACAATGAACACACCACCAGGTCTCTGATGCTCATACTTGACCTGCTGATAGTTTAGGCACCGTGCTATATGATTCACAATATCTTTCTTCATCTTTTTCCACCAGTAATGCTGTCTCAAATCCCGGTACATCTTTGCGGCACCTGGATTAATAGAATACCGCGAGCTGTGGGTCGCCTCTAATATCAACTCACGAAGGCCATCAACATTGGGCAGACATATCCGGCCCTGCATCCGCAATGCACCATCACTATCAATAGTGACATATCTGGCATCATCATGCTGAACTCTGTCCTTAAGGATGCGTAAGTGTTGATCATCATACTGGCGCTCTCGAATACGATCAAAGAAAGATGAACGAGCTACTACGCAAGCCATAACCCGACTGGGCTCAGAAATATCTAGTCTCACCATCTGGTTAGCTAACGCCTGAACATCAACTGCAATGGGTCTCTCCCCAACTGGAATATACGCCAAGCTGCCCATACTAATAGCCTTCCGGCTCAATGCATCGGCCACAACATTGGCCTTCCCGGGATGGTACAAAATGGTTATATCATAGTCTTTAAGAAATTCAAGCCATCTCCGCTGCCTCAAATTGAGATCTTTCTGCTTAAACAAATGCTGAAGGTTGCGGTGGTCTGTATATACATCACAAGATACACCATACAAGTAATGCCTCCAAATTTTCAAGGCATGAACAGTAGCAGCTAACTCTAAGTCGTGAACAGGGTAGTTCTTCTCGTGGGGCTTCAGCTGACGAGAAGCATATGCAATAACTCTACCCTCCTACATCAACACACAACCGATCCCAAATCTGGAAGCATCACAATATACCGTATAAGACCCTGAAGCTGATGGCAACACAATTACCGGAGTTGTGGTCAAACCTCACATTTATCAAACCACACAAATGGAGCATTCTTCTGTGTCAGCTTCGTCAAAGGTGAAGCAATAGATGAGAAACCCTAAACAAACCAGTGGTAATAGCCTGCCAAGGCGAGGAAACTCCGAATCGCAGTAGCTGAGGAAGATCTGGGCCAATTCTGCACCGCCTCGACCTTCTATGGGTCAACCCGAATACCATCACTGAACACTACATGTCCCAGAAAAGTCACAGTATCAAGCCAAAATTCACACTTAGAGAATATTGCATAAAGCTTTTCTTCTCTCAACCTCTGCAATACCACCCTCAGGTGTTGTGCATGCTCCTCCTGGCTTCTTGAATACATCAGGATATCATCAATAAACACGATCATGAAAGAATCAAGGTATGGCCAAAATACACTGTTCATCAAGTGCATGAATGCAGCTGGGGCATTAGTCATCCCGAAAGACATCACCAGAAACTCATAGTGCCCATATCTCGTTTTGAACGTTGTCTTCATAATGTCTGAATCCCTAATCTTCAACTGATGATAACCCGATCGAAGATCAATCTTAGAGAATACGCTAGCTCGCTGGAGCTGATCAAACAAGTCCTCAATATGAGGCAATGGGTACTTATTCTTTACCGTTACCTTGTTCAGCTGCCTATAATCAATGCAGATTCTCATTGTGCCATCTTTCTTCTTCACGAACAATACCGGTGCACCCCAAGGTGACACACTCGGGCGAATGAAACCCTTATCTAAGAGTTCCTGAAGCTGTTCTTTCAACTCTTTCAACTCAACTGGTGCCATGCGGTATGGAGGGATAGAAATGGGCTGAGTCCCCGGCACCAAGTCAATACCAAAGTCAATATCTCTGTCAAGCGGCATGCCCGACAGGTCTACATGAAATACATCCGGAAACTCCCTCACAACGGGGACCGAATCAAGACTAGGTATCTCAGCCTCAACATCCCTAATGAAAGCCAAATAAGATAAACAGCCCTTTGCAATCATTCGTTGGGCTTTTATATAGGAAATCACCCTGTCGGATACGTAATCAGTCAAGCCACGCCACTCGATCCACGGATTACATGAAATAGCCAGTGCGACTGTCTTGGCATGACAGTCCAGAATCGCATGGTAAGGAGATAACCAATCCATGCTTAGAATCACAAACGAAATCCACCATGCCCAATAGTAACAAGTCAACTCAGGTCTCCATACCCCCAATAGTAATAAGTTAGGATCGATATACCTGATCCACAACAAAAGTATCACCCACCGGGGTAGACACACAAACGTGCAAGGCAAGAATACCACGGGTCATGCCCAAATGATGTGAAAAATAAAAAGAAACATAGGAATAGGTGGATCCGGGATCAAATAAGACAGAAGCATCCCTCTGGCAGACTGAGATAATACCTGAAATAATAGCATCTGAGGCACTAGCGTCCTTCCTATCCGGAAGAGCATAGAAATGAGCCTGGCCTCCACCAGTACGATCCTCGCCCCTAGGGCGACCTCTGGCCACCACTCCTAGCTGACTGTGCTGGTGCTGAAGAAACAGGAGTAGAAGCCGAGGGTTGATCCCTCTGCTGAGACCGCCTACGAAGCCACTGAGGGCACTCCCTCTTGATATGGCCCAACTCGCCACACTCAAAGCAACGGCCAGAAGATGGAAGAAGGGACTGCTGAGGACTCCTCACTGCAGATGAATCCTGAGCTGAAGAAGCAGGAGCAGAGCTCTGAGCTGGAAGAGCATTCAATGCAGGCTAACTTTGCTGACGACCCTGGTGACCCTGGTGACCCTGATGGCCCTGACGACCACGATCTGATGAAGCTCCACTGGACTCTGCACGTCCTGACTGATAGGATCTGAATGAACGACCCCTACTATGCTGAGGCTGGCCCCTAGACGGAGCACCACTGTAACTACAGTACCACGAGGCCTCTTAGCCTCTCTCTCCTCATGCTCTCTGCGGCGATCTGTCTCAATATGACGGGCAACATCAACCACCTCCTCAAAAGTAACTGCCGAAGCCCTCTCTCTGGTCATCAATATACGGATGGGATAGATAAGACCATCTATAAATCTCCTGATCCTCTCTCTGTCTGTTGGAATCATCCACATGGCATGACGGGCTAGTCGTGTGAATCTTAACTCATACTATGTAACCGACATATCCCCCTGCTTCAGCCACTTCAACTGACGATGTAGCTCCTTTCTCTAGGACTGAGACACATACTTCTCCAAAAATGCAATGGAGAACTGCTGCCAAGTGAGGGGCGCTGCCCCAGTGGGCCTACGCCTCTCAAAATCCTCCCACCACTGGAATGCTGACCCGTGAACTGAAAAGTGGTGAAAGCAACACCGCTGGACTCCAGAATACCTGCGGTACCAAGCATACGCTGACATTTATCAAGAAAACCCCGGGCGTCCTCACCCTCAGCACTACTGAATGCCGGAGGCTGCAGCCTCTCAAATCTCTCCAAACGACGCTGCTCATCGTCAGGCATAACTAGAACCACATGAGCAGGGGCTAGTGCAACAAGTGCAGTTGGCTGAACTGGAGCTGCCCTAGGTGCCTGAATACCCTGAACTACCGGCTCGGGTGTACGAGCCTCGGGGGTCTGATTCCTTCCCCCTGCATGTGAAGAAGCCGCCGTAGTAGAGGCTGCAACCACCTGAGCTAAGCCAGTGCATACTGATAGAATCTGGGCCAAAGTCTCCTGAAGACTCGGTATCTCAATAGAAACTGCCGGTGCCTGAACCCGAGCTGCTGGAGCATCTGCAGCTGGAACCTGATCCTCAACCTGAACCACCGGTGCTGGAATCTGACCCTGAGTCTGGTCAGCTGGTGGGTCAGCAGGTGCTGGCACTGCTGCCCAACCTCTACCATGACCACGGCCTCTGAGTGCCAATGGTGGTCGTTCGCCACGTTCGCAAGCACGTGTTCTCGCCATCTGCGAGAGAATAGAATATGGAAAAATTTAGTTTCACGATAAGACAAACCACACGATATGTGTCACACCTCCCTTTTTACTACCCCTCGCAGCAGAGGACACAACAATATGTGTGCTTGTAGGGTATACCTCGATATTCAAATACCCGAGACGGATATAATAGCATAGAGGAAGGAGTTTTTCCACTTAAAGGACAATCGGTTCAGGATTTTGTTTTGAATTATTAGAGTCGCCACTTGAGAAGATAATGGTGTCCCAAGTCACCGGTTAATCCCGAATCCGAGGAATTTGACTCTTTTATTAATGTCCGTGAAACAAAGATCTGGATAAGGAACTCTGTTAACCCGAGAGAAGGTGTTAGGCATTCCCGAGTTCTGTGGTTTTACCACGGTCGCTCAATCGTCGTTCTTGACTCTTGTTTGACTCATTACAGATTTTAACAACATATATGTGCTTTTACTTAAATATTTTATAGAATTGCGACATCGCGAAAACACACCTCGAGTCACACCGCAACCAGTACGCCTGTGACTTTTGGTATATTTCAGCTTTGCCGGGATTTAAGATTTGAGTTGCACCAGGTGCACACTCGTTCATAGGAAAGTATATTAAATCGTGCCCTAAACGGTCTATCGGCTTGGAATTATTTTGGGTAAGACTATGGAATTTGCTATTAGTCTTCCCGGATCTAATTATGTTATCTTGTTACTAAAGGGGGCCCCGCTTGTTTAATATCGTGCGAGGCTCGTCCCAATTATTTGTTAAAACTCCAATCCTATTTATTTAACTATATTTTCTATATGTTTTTTTCCTTAGCCGTATGTGGTACTAAATATTCCAGGCCCGTGTGATTTCTGTTGTTTATTAGGCCTGGATCTTTACTCACTTATTTAGACGAGCATTTGACCTGCCCAGGCCTTAAAGGCCCAGGCTGTCATCGAGCTTCTGCTCATCAGCCCAGTAAGTTTTATACAATAGTTCTGGCCCGATACGTGTACTGGGCCCAAACCAAATAATAACAAAAACATGATTAAATAAACGAATATACATATCTGGAAACAATAAGAAATCCATTAGAATTTTTATTTATCACCAAGGAAATCAGTACACGAAACAGTAATTCTAAGTCAATTGTCTATGTACATGAGAGCTCAACAAATTGTCATCGCTATCAGTTCACAACTAAGAATTTATACTAACACAATTGTTTACTAATTGAAGGGTTTAATACCACAGCTTAACTATCTACGGAATTTGATCAAAGTAAAACGATTTGATTAACTATCTACAATACCCAGAAAAGTTAAAAGAGTTATTCACATATGCTTAACTACAACACTGGTTTGATTATGAATTAAACCTATTAACCTCACGAATCTAATCCTAATCAAGTTGCTTTCATCATCTAGTTATTTCCCCTCTTAAACTTGCTCGGATTTAAGCCTTGATTTCTAAAGAAGTTAGCTACACAATCAGTGATTACATGACTTAATTACTCAATCAAACAACCCAGTTACCTAAGTTCAAATAGCTAGAAAGCTTTAGCTATTACATAACGATAGTGATTAGCGATTTGACATAACGATTCGTTTTACTTATATTTTTGAGTTTATCTATTTAAACTAGGCGTGACATACTACTGCTACTATACTACTTACTATACCACTAGCTATTACAATATTTTTTGTGTTTTGTTTTTCAGCTACTACCTACTGCTACAACAAATAAATTACAAATTTAAACTAATAACATTAAACTACAGACTACATAACAACATAAAATTTAAGCTGGATCTTCATTTTATTTCATCAGAATCATCAATACAGCTTCAATTGAAAGAGAAGTGTACCTGGATCAACAAGAAAAGCCAAAGAGTCTAGGGGATTTAAGCAGATAAGCAACAGCAGTGACTCAAACAGCAATGCAACAGTGATGATTTGAATATCAGCCAAATAGAAGACCACAACAACAGCAAAAATGAGAGTCCAAGCAAATCTCAAACAGAAAACCACGAAAATAGTTGTATATCAAGTGCTTTCACTCGAAAAATGCTTGGAAAAAGACTAGTGCTATATTAATGCTATTATCTCTGAACTTTTCTTTCAAAAGCCAGCCCTTACTCAGCCTTTTTAGGGGGTATTTATAGGTGTGGCAAGGGTTGATGGCTTGGGGAGAAAGTTTGGGATTAAATCCCACTTCTCCCCCTTTAAAACTACTAAACTTGCACTTAGGCACCAAAATCTGTTACCAAAACCCTTCCAGCATGTGCTGGAAGGTTCTAAAGATTCCTTTTTGGGGCCTTTTACTAATATAACCTTTGGGGTTAAAGATTTTTACAGATTTGCCTTTTTAGGGAGACCATTATACCCTTTAACTTCTGCAAAATTGCAGAAATCAGGGGTACAAATGACTCCCTTAACCCCACATGGTTCAAACTATTTACCTATTTGCCATTTTGGCTTCCTTTTATGCCCCTAGGGACACTGCTGAATTACCCGACCTACCTAGGTCAGGTTTTCAGCATTTTTAGACTCATTTAACCTATGGTCAGTCCTTGCATTGGTATTTAAGGACTGGCCAGTTCTACTATTTAGAACTTAGCCTCTTTTATTTCATTTTCAGTTAATTAACCCCCATTAGTTCATTTTAAAATTAATTGCAGGACCAGCCTGCCTTATTATTGCACTTACCCTATTTAAAACTTAGCCAGTCTCAAGTTGAGACTTGGCTTGGGTAATTAAACCCATTTGCTGATCACAATTGGGCCCAAAGCCTTTGCAGGCTTGGCCACTTGTGGTTCAGGGCTCAAAATGAGCCTGGGCAAGTCTACATTTGCAGACTTGGCCAATCTTTTGCATAATTGACCTATTTAATTCCTTTTAAAACTAATTGTAGGACTAGCCTGCTTTATTGTTATACTTATCCTATTTAAAACTTAGCCAGTCTCAAGTTGAGACTTGGCTTAGGTAATTAAACCCATTTGCTGAACACAACTGGGCCCAAAGTCTTTGCAGGCTTGGCCACTTAAGGTTCAGGGCTCAAAAAGAGCCTGGGCAAGTCTGCATTTGCAGATTTAGCCAATTTTAGAAATCCCAGCCTTTGACTGATCACAGGCTGTGCTAAAAGTCTTTGCAGACCTAGCCACCTGAGATTCAGGGCTCAATTTAAGCCTTGGTAAGTCTGAACTTTCAAACTTAAACCAATTATTACACAACTAGCCCATTTAAGGGTGGGCCAGTATGTGAAAGACCTTGCAGAGTTGGTCAATTGCAAAATTGACCACTCTAGGTCATTTATTTAACTTATAACCTATTTTTTCATTTTTAATTTTAACCTATTTCAAAACTAGCCATTCATGAGACTTAGTACTATTGCAGCTATAACTAATCCCCTAAAGTTAATGAGTATTAATCATATGCTCACACTAACAAAGAACTACTGCAAACTAAGTCATTTTCAACATGTAATTTCACACATAGCCACATGAGATCAAACATAGTACATCAATCAAGTAAAACTCAGAAGGGAAATTTGATAGGGTTGAATCTTAATCAATCAATTCACATTACCCAATTTCATGTGACAAAGTGTCAATCAATATCAATTAGACTTAATTACAAGCAGTTTATGTCAGATGATACATTGAAAAACCTCAAAACCTCTAAGGTTCATGGCATAGACATACACAGAAGCTAGACTCTCACAAACAGTCAACATGAAAGATTAAGCATGGCTCACAAGAATCAGAGGACCTATGGTATCACTTAGACCCACTAAACCAACCCATTTTCAATGCAAGTCATGACAGACAAGATGAAGAATGTAGAACAAAAGGGCCTAGAGAAGATAATGAAGAAGAATCCTAAATCTATCATGCCAAATGACAGAAGAGAAAACATAGTCACTAAAATGCAGATGAAAGATCATAAGAGATGTTTATTAGAGTAAAAACCCTTGAGTGGACATGAGAATCAAACTGAATCATGTAGAGAAGAGAAAACGGTGAAAACATGGAGAACTAATTGAAGAAAACCTAATTGAGAGATAAACAGTTAAGCTTAGACATGAAGGGAAACAAAAGAGACATCTAGTTTAAACAGATGAGATGTTGAAGACCAATGAATAAGAAACTCTAGATATAACAAAGGGTGAAGAAGAAACAGGGAAGCACAGTCGAGCTATTACAAAACTTAACAAAACAATTTAATATGAAGATGAAAAAGAATACGAGTTGAACTAGTATTAGAACTAATCATGCAGAACAATAGAAGAAAAAAGAGTTAAACTATAAAAATCAACAGATCAAGAACCACAACACAAAAAGATGAAGAGTGAGTCAAGATAGATCTTTTAATCTCAGAGAAGCTAAACATGATCGAAACAAACAAATTAGAAGAAAGACATAAAAAATAAACAAGTTTTAAAAAACCTAATACTAACAGAAGAAGCACAGAACATCAAGATCTTAGAAATAGAAAATATAGACAGGAATATCAGGACAAAAACTATGAAACAAAAGAAAACGAAAACATGAACAAACAGGAGAAGCAAATAAATCTCAGAAAAGGGTCAGGGTACTTAGCTTGTAGGGCCTGTCCCCTGAGCTTCCCCTTTCACTGTTTCTTTTCTTTTCCAGTCTTTCAAACTCTTTTTCCTTATTCTCTTTTTTTTTCATTTTTCTTTCTGTTTTTTCTGCTTTGGTCTTCAAGACGGAATCTTTAGGGCTCTTTGTTGCAGAGGGGTATTTGGGGATGGTAAAAGGTCGGGTCTTGATTCGGGTTGAAGTTCCGAGTCGCCAGAGTTAGGTTTCCGGCGACATTTTTTGGGATATTCGAGGAGCTCCGGGGATATTCGAGGGAGGTGAGTGGTAGGTTTAGATAGATAGGACCAGGGCGGTCCGATTGGCGTTGGTTTGGGGTGGTTTCTCATACTTTGGGTGGTCACCGGTGAAGTTCCGGTGACCGGCGAGTTAAGAGTAAAGGGTTTGTTTTAGGGTTTTGGGTGGTGTTTGAGGTGAAGAAGATGAAGAAGAAGGTCTTGGGGTGTGGGGTGTGGCCAGAGACCACCGTGGGAGGTGGTGGCCTCCATGGCCGGTGAGGTTTCAGAAGAGGTTGAAGGAGAAAGAGGGAGAGATGAAGAAGAAATCCAAGGCGGCTAGGGTTCGATTTGCAAAATTGACCGGCCTTCTTCAGACATAAGCTTTATATAGTCGAGGCAACTAAGGTGATCTGGGCCGTTGATTTGATGAAGATCAACGGCCATTATTGGCATTACTAAAACGGTGTCGTCTCATTGCGAATGAGACCAATTCTCCTAACCGTCAGATTAGCTTGGACGGACGACTCAGATTAATCCTTGACTTAACTAATTAATTAAAATCCGGATTGATTCTCAACCGTTAGATGATGTTAAATGAACGGCTGAGATGAAATGTCCTTTGGGATCAGACGGGCCACCTCTTGGGCTAATTCACTGGGCCAAACAATTGGATTTCAATTGGCCCAGTTTTATTATTCCTATGTATTTTTGTATTTTCTAGTTTTTTTAATTATTTAAACACCCTCTTTTATATTTTTTTTCTTTTCCTTTTATGAATTATTATAAAAACTTAATTTCCTACTTACACTAATTATCTAATATTTTTTGAAATTTTTCTACTGTTTTTCCTAGTTTCCACTATTAAAAACTATTTTTTGATAATTTTCTTCTTAAAACTAATTAATTCAACAAAGTAAGTACTTAAACTATTTTTTTTTTGATTTTTCTAATTTCCAAGTATTCAAACACATAAAATGCATTCAATTTCCAAACAAGGCATGCAATTGCACTCAAAAATATATTTATTTTAATTTTGGAATTGTTTGCCCGGTGCAAAAATCATGTGCTCACAACTGCCCCTCTTTGCTCGGGAACACGAAGAGCTTCAGTGCAAAGACAAGTGAGCAGTAATGAGAGATTTTTGCACATTGGCACATTCCGTAAAAGCATTTTTGGAAAACCTTTTGACCGCACCTTGCTTTAGAGGTTGCCTACATATCCTGGGCTAAACAGGAATCAGGTCAGTGTAGTTCGGGAAGGTCTGGCAGTTTTTAAAAACTACCAGACTCACTGTTGCATTGACACTGTTGAGACCTGCTGACTTACTCCTTATTACACCGGGGAAATGTAAAATGAAGAAGCTATTCTAAGCTATGATCCTACAATTACAATTGTTCCTAATCTAGCTTTTGTTCGCTTCTCCTTCTCTTTTTCTTGATTTTTTGTGATGCTGACTCTTTTTTTTGTTGATTTTCTTTTCTTGCTTTCCCCTTTTTTTGGTTTTGAATGATACTTCTTATCCTCGAGCTGAAGCCTGCTCAAAACAAAACAAAAACAACAAACTTTTTCTTCTGCCCCAGTGTGGGCTTTTAGCTAACATAAAACCAAAATATTGCAGGAAGTAAATATGCAGAATTGTATTCCCTTGTTAGATAGGTGGGCACCTGGACAAAAATTAAATGTGCATGAGATGCAGTGCAGAAAAGTATTCCCTTGTTAGATAGGTGGGCGCCTGGACAAAAATTAAACGTGCATGAGATGCGATGCAGAAAAGTATTCCCTTGTTAGATAGGTGGGCGCCTGGACAGAAATTAAACGTGCATGAGATGCGATACAGAAAAGTATTCCCTTGTTAGATAGGTGGGCGCCTGGACAGAAATTAAACGTGCATGAGATGCAATGCAGAAAAGTATTCCCTTGTTAGATAGGTGGGCGCCTGACAGAAATTAAACGTGCATGAAATGCAATGCAGAAAAGTATTCCCTTGTTAGATAGGTGGGCGCCGGACAGAAATTAAACGTGCATGATATGCAATGAAGAAAAGTATTCCCTTGTTAGATAGGTGGGCGCCTAGACAGAAATTAAACGTGCATGAGATGCAGTGCAGAAAAGTATTCCCTTGTTAGATAGGTGGGTGCCTGGACTGAAATTATACGTGCATGAGATGCAGTGCAGAAAAGTATTCCCTTGTTAGATATGTGGGCGCCTGGACAGAAATTAAAAATGCATGAGATGAAGTGCAGAAAAGTATTCCCTTGTTAGATAGGTGGGCGCCTGGACAGAAATTAAACGTGCATGAAATGTATTTCCTCAGCTTGATAACCGGGGAATGGATTTTAAGGATGCTACCTTCCTCTTTTTGGTATTTTCCTTGATTGATTGTCCTCCACCTGTGAATTTCTCCACTTATTGTCAAACTTTCTCTTTTTGGTGTTTTCTATTTTTCCATATTTGTCACATTCACTTTAAAGTGATTAGTGACAATTTGTTCCTGTATAAATCATGAAATTTATTAGATATAAACTGCTGGCAACTGGCATCTGCCGTCCCTGCCTCTTATTGCTTCCTCTTTTTTGCGTTTTCTCCCGCTGTGTGGTTTTTGAGCTGCCTATCTCTTGCGAACTCTTTTTGTATTTTCTTACTTTTTCCCTTTTTGTTTTTGTTTTCTTTTCCTTTGGCCATGTTTGCCAAACTTCTTTATTTTCTCCCCAACTCTTCTTTCTTTCTCATCCAGTGTTGTTTCAGTTTTCGTCGTCGGGAGCTGGTAGTTAACTCTCAAAAGGCAAACAATGAAATGCAGAAAAATGAAAAAGGGTAAGGGTGTTTTGGAGAGATGATAGAACTTATCTGGGCGTTTACTGGCTGATTCCGCTAACCATGCCATGTATTTAAACTCTGACCCAGTTCGTTCCAATCATTATTCTGACTCCGGATCGTTTTCAACCCAAACCGATACTATTTTTTGTTGCCTTTTCTCTTTTCATGGTAATCCTTACGATCGCCCTACGGTGCCTCGAAAGGTTTTCACCAATAGGACTCTCTCATTTATTCTCTCCCAGCCTTGCAATCACCTCACAGTGCCGGTAAAGGTTTTCACTGGTAAGACTCTCTCATTTTATTTCTCTCAAACTCGCAATCGCCTCACAGTGCCGGTTAAGGTTGTCACTGATGAGACTCTCTCATTTTTTCATTTTTTCATTTTTCCTTTTGTCTTTTGATTTCTTATACCACGGGTGTTGTCCAACGTCTTGCTCTTCCTTCAATGCATCTGTTATCATTTTGGAATTGATCAAAAGGTCTTTCTTTGGACCGTAACGTGGCTTTTGAATGGGTTAAATAAAGAAAGGTATAAAGGCTCAAAATTTACGAGGGTTCAAAAATATTTACAACTCTCTGAATTATTCAATAATAACTTCTGCCCCAGTTTCAATATGTGGGGAATTTTTGGATTTTTCTTTGTCGTGACTGAACCTCAGCGAGGCTGCCTACGTACCCTTTCGGGATCAAGTCAGACGTAGTTCATTCAACGTCATCAGTTAATGAATTTCTTTTGACTTTTTCCCCATTTCTTTGTTTTTTTTTTGTTTTTTTTTCGTTCGTTCATTATTTTTCATTTCGTCAATTTCAATTCTCATTTTCTTTATTGCGCTATAAGGGATTCCGAGAGAGGGGTATGAAAGAATATATTAATCATGGCTCAAAGGGGGTTGTCAATGGATAAAGTGTTTGGATAGAGAATAAAACGCCTTCTTCATTTCAATTCCAAAATCACAACAAAATACAAACATACAATTGAAAAAGGAGTCATACATAGTATCTTTTGACCGCATCTGAATTGATAGTAGTCTCTACGTATTTTCCTTCAACATCTGTCAAATATAATGCCCCATTGGTCAACACCCGCGATACCATAAATGCTCCTTGCTATTTTGGCGCAAATTTGCCCTTTGCCTTGGCCCAATGTGGTAAAGTAACCAATCGCAACCAAAATGAGCCTATGCCCATTGGAAGCTCTTGGCTCTATCGGTCCAATAACATATATGCCCCTGTTTCAAAGCAAAGAAAAATCTGTTAGTTTAAATGCGGTGGTTGGTTGTGGCCTTGAACTTTGATGGCGACTGCTTTCCACTTGAATGCCTTTCCTGTTCACCGACTATCCAAAAATCCGTCTTCCTTACTGCATGTATACTGTTCCTTTCTTGACGGATCTCACAAAATCTAATCTTGAAGTCTATGATTCCTTCAATGATTTCATTTGATAACCTTGGGTGTTTCTTGACTGACTCTTTCTTTTGTCAGAAGATATACCTCCTCTCTGTTCGAACCCCGTACTTCCATTTGTTATATTTTCCCTGAGTTGGCACTTTGCCGACCTTTATGTCTCGCATGATCCCCAAACATTTTTAATTATTACCCACTTCATTGCACATGTTGCTCTTTTGATTTATATCATTGACCTTATCTTTTCTTGACTTACGACAATCGTTGTGTTGGCCAAATCCCATCGTGTGCAATTGGAAAGCTTGGTGGCAAATTTGAAATCATTTCTTTATTTGTTATGACTCGAAAGACTCAATGAGAAGGAGGGAAAAACAAGGTGTGAAGAATAGAGAGAAAGGAAAATACAATTCCTAACAAGAAACCTACAGAAGAATGACCTATCGGATGTGAATACCGACTCTAGCGACCTTGACATGCACTTTCAACCTTCTTTGTATAGCGAATCCGATGTTCAACTCTTGTCGCAAGTTCTATCGTGAAACCGGTCTTCAACATTTCATTTCTTTGATCTGATCCTTAATCGACTTGCAGTGCCCAGAGGGTTTTCACCATCAAGCCTCTCTTATTTGATCTTTCTTTCTCTCAACTCACCGTCGCCTTACGGTGCCCGTGCGGGTTTTCACCGATAAAACTCTCTCATTTTAATTTCTCTCATCTTGGAGTCCCATGGCGGTTCTCATTATTTCTTGAATTCTTCATTCCCCTTTGTTCGGATTGGAGTGTTTCCACTGATGTGATTCATCTTTGCTCGTTTGACTCGGCATTTCTTGAAGATTGATCGGAAGGTCTTCCTTTGGACCGTAATGTAGGCTTTTGGATGGGATAAAGGCTCAAAATATTTCATCGTGGGTTAAAATTACAACTTTCGGAATCTTTATTTCTTCCACAACCATAATTCGTGCCCCAGTTTCCTTCTTGGGGGATTTTTTTGGATTTTTCCTTTATTGTGACTGAACCTCAGTGAGGCTGCTTACGTACCCTTTCGGGATCAAGTTAGACGTAGTTCAGAAATAAGATCGCTTCCTTGTTGCGATTTGACTTCTCCTGATTTATTTTTCTTTCTTTTCTTTTTCTTTTATCTTCTTTTCTTTTTCTTTTTCTTTCTTTTTCTTTTCTTCTTTTTTTTTTCTTTTTCTTCTTTTGTTTCTCAATTTGATTTCCCCACTCAATCTTCAATTTGTTGTTGACTCCGAAAGAGGGATATGGAAGAAAATATAACAAGGCTCAAAGGGATAACGATGGATAAAGTGTTTGGATAGCCGAATAAAATGCCTTCGTCATTCCAATATTCAAAACCTACCAAGTACAAACTACACAGTTAAACACCTTTGATTGATTCACATATTTGCCTTGACGATTCTCAGTGCCATTGGGCAACAATCTCGATACCACGAATGTTTCATTTAGCTTTGGTGAACTTTTGCCTTTGGCTTTAAACCGACGATGCATTTCCAAGGTATTTCTTTATGTTACGCTTTCCCCAGTATTCACTTGGTTCCGGTTTCACAGTATTCCAATATTTTTTTATTTCTTCCAAGTATCATTACATCTTTCTACATTGTTTCATTGCTAAATTGACTTTTAAAATACGGCCGAGAATTATGTGCATGTCATGTTGCTAAAATCAGTATAAGAAGAATTGTAAAGTGATTAGAAATGGGATGACTAGAAATGACGGGGAAACGGAGAGTTGTATTAAACTGATGGATTGAAACAACAAGACGAACAACAAAAACAAACAGACTAGACTAGAATTACAAACCTAGACAGCACTAAACAAAAACAAAGAAAAGTTGAAAGATAGAAGGGTTTTGACTTTCAAGACAATATCCGGATTACAACCATGAAATAACCCGGTCAATAGTGAAGACGCCAAAATATACCACCAAAACTCCAAGAGATGGAGCACCTTCCCAATAACAAGTATGGTATCTTAGCCACTGTATTCTGCATTAATTTCGCCAAGATTGCTTTCTGTTTCAATATCTTCAACTTCAATTGACGATTTCCCAAGAAGATTCTCCTCACCCACGTCACCGGGAATTATCCCCACAAAATGTATTCTGTCATGTGCAGATAAAGGATTCTGTAACGTTTGGGATGCCAGTGTCTTGGACCGTAATCATTCCTGCCTGAATCATCCTTTCTATCTCCCTTTTCAAATTCCAACAACTTTCAACATCATGCCCCAGAGCATTGGAGTGGTATGCACATCGTGCAGTAGGATCGAAGCTTCTCGCAAAAGGATTTGGAGTATATCCGGTGAGCGTCTTAATCAAGCCAACATGATTTAACTTACGAACAGACTCGCATAAGATTCTCCAATAGGGGTGAGAGCCTTATCTCGCTTCAGCAACCTCTCCTCCCTAAAAGCCTTATTTGGCCTGAAACCTGACCTAGGGGGTTTCCGGTGTGTTTGTGGGGGTTGGTAGGCTTTTTGTGGAACTAGGTACCTAGAAGGTGAAGTACGATTTTGGGTGCCCCGGGAAGAGTAGTGGTGTTAGGGACGGGAGTAGTGTTGGGAAAGCATAGCTGGGGGACGAGTAATTGAGCTACTCGAGTGGCTGGAAAAGCTGTGATAGGCGGGTATATTTGGCATCGGGTTCAGTGTATGTGTAAGGACAGAGTCCATGAAGCTAGGTGGTGGCGGGGGTGGTGCTTTTCCATCCATCCACGCCCGATACATTTCAGCCACGTGTTGTCTCAATATTTTGACTTTTTCTACTAACCCGTGGTTCCATTCAACCAGCTGTTGTCGGGTACCGGTACCAACCCACTCAGTCTTGAGATTCTCTGCCATTGTCCTCTGACTTTGTATTATAGGGAAGAGTTATTTTAGAACCACAACCAACCACCTTTCTGGAAACAGACACAACAAAACGAAGCCACCATGTCAGCATTAAGGTATTCCGCTTATTGATATCTCTATTTTTTTCCTTTTCTTTTTCCCTTTTTGTGGTTTTCTTTTTTCATTTTTCTTCTTTTCTTTTTTTCCTTTTGTAATTTTTTTTCATTTTTTTTCTTTTTGGTTATGGAAATGGTCGAATTCTATGGGGATTGCCTACGTATCATGACCCCGCATGAATCAGACCGAGCGTAGTTCTTGCAAATTAATGCAAGAAATAAAGAGATGTTTATTTGATTTTTTTTTTGAAGGAACATTATAGAAACCGACTCCAACTACAAACTTGAAAAACTTTCACATTTTGTACCGGAGATTTCTACAAGAATAAGAATATTTTAGCGTCAATTATGACTATTTCTACAAAATTACCAAGTAATGAAATTACGACTATTTTTGCAAAATTTATTTAAGAAAGATAAACTTGAAAACTTTTCATCCTGTGACTCATGGGGCATCGTTCGGCATCGCCATAAGCCAACACAAGATTGAAAAGTATTTAATGTCAATTGACTATTTTTTACAAAATTGGCCATATAATGGCTTATTTAGACAAAGTGGCTCTTTTTGCAAAATTTTATTTAAGAAGCTACAAATTCAAAATTTTATCCTGGGGCCTATGGGGCATCGTTCAGCACCGACACAGGCCAACACAAGACTGAGGAAGTTAAAAATGCAAAAATATGGCTATTTCAGCAAAATTCCGGCCATGTAATGGCTTATTTGATAAAGTGGTTATTTTTGTAAAGTTGAGTGATGACTTAACCTTGATTTTGCGGATACGGCCTTTCAACATTTCCACATGGAATATTTCAAGACTGTGCCCGCAAATTATTAAAAATGATTCAAAGTTACTATTTTTGCAAAAACATCCTTACGGCTTCCTTTCGGAACATTCGGGTATTTTCAAAAATGGCATCACTTTGAAGCTACGGCCTTTCAACATTTCCACATGGAATATTTCGAGGCCATTATTCAAAAAGAAAAAAGAAAAGTCTCAAAGTGGCCATTTTTGCAAAAATAGCCTTCCGGCGTCCTTTCGGAACATTTGACTATTTTCAAAAATGGCATCACTTTGAAGCTACGGCCTTTCAACATTTCCACATGGAATATTTCCACGCCATTATTCAAAAAAAAAAAGTCTCAAAGTGGCCATTTTTGCAAAAATAGCCTTCCGGCGTCCTTTCGGAACATTTGACTATTTTCAAAAACAACGTCACTTTGATTTTATTGGAACACACTTTTTTTTTTATTTTTCAAAAGGGGTGGTTGGACCCGATGAGGGTTGCCTACGTATCCCACCTAATGGCGAGAATCAAACCTGCGTAGTTCGGTCAGACTAGTTGACCAATTATTTCAACAACAAAACCATTTTTTTTCTTCAAATTTTCGGATTTTCCGGATACCTATTTTCACCAACTCTTATTTCTCTCTTTTTTTTTCTTTTCAACAAATTTTCCTATCCTCGGGATTTTTGCCGGTCCGCATAACGATCAAGGACAATAAAATGCAACACATAATATGCTCGGTCTTTTTCAAATACCGGGTCACCTGTCCTAGACGGACCCAACCCCTGTGTTAAGTCCCCTAAGTAAGATATGATGCAAATAATCGTCCTAGACCTATGTTCAACATCTTATAGTTTCATAGAATGCTAGACAGTGTACCCGAGCGGACAACTCGAATCGAGGAGGGGGCTACGTGCCGGTGACTCGCGGAGTCAATCGGCTTTGTAACTTATCTGGCCTCTGTTTTTCTTAATTTTTGGGTGACTTAACAGAAAGGGGAGTCTCAACCAGTAAGCACATCCCCGGGGGTGAATAAGAGAAGGGTTTTCGGCATAGTTTTTATATACAATCCACATAGTATCAAAGCGATAAAGCACATAGCATGTTGTTCAAATCATATAGTGAAATCAAATAATATCAAGAACGGCAATTCTAAGGAGCTCGAGTTCTTAAACCCTGAAACTGAAGTTCGGGGTTGGGTCCCCAGCAGAGTCGCCAGAGCTGTCACACCTCCCTTTTTACTACCCCTCGAAGCAGAGGACACAAAAATATGTGTGATTGTAGGGTATACCTCGATGTTCAAATACCCGAGACGGATATAATAGCATAGAGGAAGGAGTTTTTCCACTTAAAGGACAACCGGTTCAAGATTTTGTTTTGAATTATTAGAGTCGCCACTTGAGAAGATAATGGTGTCCCAAGTCACCGGTTAATCCCGAATCCGAGGAATTTGACTCTTTTATTAATGTCCGTGAAACAAAGATCTGGATAAGGAACTCTGTTAACCCGAGAGAAGGTGTTAGGCATTCCCGGGTTCCGTGGTTTTAGCACGGTCGCTCAATCGTCGTTCTTGACTCTTGTTTGACTCATTACATATTTTAACAATATATGTGCTTTTACTTAAATATTTATAGAATTGCGACATCGCAAAAACACACCTCGAGTCACACCGCAACCAGTACGCCTGTGACTTTTGGTATATTTCAGCTTTGCCGGGATTTAAGATTTGAGTTGCACCAGGTGCACACTCGTTCATTGGAAAGTATATTAAATCGTGCCCTAAACGGTCTATCGGCTTGGAATTATTTTGAGTAAGACTATGGAATTTGCTATTAGTCTTCCCGGATCTAATTATGTTATCTTGTTACTAAAGGGGGCCTCGCTTGTTTAATATCGTGCGAGGCTCGTCCCAATTATTTGTTAAAAGTCCAATCCTATTTATTTAACTATATTTTCTATATGTTTTTTCCTTAGCCGTATGTGGTACTAAATATTCCAGGCCCGTGTGATTTCTGTTATTTATTGGGCCTGGATCTTTACTCACTTATTTAGACGAGCATTTGACCTGCCCAGGCCTTAAAGGCCCAGGCTGTCATCAAGCTTCTCCTCATCAGCCCTGTAAGTTTTATACAATAGTTCTGGCCCGATACGTGTACTGGGCCAAAACCAAATAATAACGAAAACATGAGTAAATAAACGAATATACATATCTGGAAACAATAAGAAATCCATTAGCATTTTTATTTATCACCAAGGAAATCAGTACACGAAACAATAATTCTAAGTCAATTGTCTATGTACATGAGAGCTCAACAAATTGTCATCGCTATCAGTTCACAACTAAGAATTTATACTAACACAATTGTTTACAAATTGAACGGTTTGATACCACAGCTTAACTATCTACGGAATTTGATCAAAGTAAAACGATTTGATTAACTATCTACAGTACCCAGAAAAGTTAAAAGAGTTATTCACATATGCTTAACTACAACACTGGTTTCATTATGAATTAAACCTATTAACCTCACGAATCTGATCCTAATCAAGTTGCTTTCATCATCTAGTTATTTCCCCTCTTAAACTTGCTCGGATTTAAGCCTTAATTTCTAAAGAAGTTAGCTACACAATCAGTGATTACATGACTTAATTACTCAATCAAACAACCCAGTTACCTAAGTTCAAATAGCTAGAAAGCTTTAGAACAATTAGACTACTGATTTTACTGCAGCTTAGCTAATTACCAGATTATGAATCACTAACTGGTTTGATGTTTTTACTCCATGCTTAAGTGCGAATCCATGATATTAGCTAAATGATGATGATTTACAAATTTATCTATGAAGCGATAGTGATTAGCGATTTGACATAACGATTCGTTTTACTTGTATTTTAGAGTTTACCTATTTAAAATAGGCGTGACATACTACTGCTACTATACTACTTACTATACCACTAGCTATTACAATATTTTTTGTGTTTTGTTTTTCAGCTACTACCTACTGCTACAACAAATAAATTACAAATTTAAACTAATAACATTAAACTACAGACTACATAATAACATAAAATTTAAGCTGGATCTTCATTTTATTTCATCAAAATCATCAATACAGCTTCAATTGAAAGAGAAGTGTACCTAGATCAATAAGAAAAGCCAATGAGTCTAGGGGATTTAAGCAGATAAGCAACAGCAGTGACTCAAACAGCAATGCAACAGTGATGTTTTGAATATCAGCCAAATAGAAGACCACAGCAACAGCAAAAATGAGAGTCCAAGCAAATCTCAAACAGAAAACCACGAAAACAGTTGTATATCAAGTGCTTTCACTCGAAAAATGCTTGGAAAAAGACTAGTGCTATATTAATGCTATTATCTGTGAACTTTTCTTTCAAAAGCCAGCCCTTAATCAGCCTTTTTAGGGGGTATTTATAGGTGTGGCAAGGGCTGATGGCTTGGGGAGAAAGTTTGGGATTAAATCCCACTTCTCCCCCTTTAAAACTATAAAACTTGCACTTAGGCCCCAAAATCTGTTACCAAAACCCTTCCAGCATGTGCTGGAAGGTTCTAAAGATTTCCTTTTGGGGCCTTTTACTAATATAACCTTGGGGGTTAAAGATTTTTACAGATTTGCCTTTTTAGGGAGACCATTATACCCTTAAACTTCTGCAAAATTGCAGAAATCAAGGGTACAAATGACTCCCTTAACCCCACATGGTTCAAACTATTTACCTATTTGCCATTTTGGCTTCCTTTTACGCCCCTAGGGTCACTGCTGAATTACCCGACATACCTAGGTCAGGTTTTCAGCAGGTTTAGATCATTTAACCTATGGCCAGTCCTTGCATTGGTATTTAAGGACTGGCCAGTTCTACTATTTAGAACTTAGCCTCTTTTATTTCATTTTCAGTTAATTAACCCCCATTAGTTCATTTTAAAACTAATTGGAGGACCAGCCTGCCTTATTATTGCACTTACCCTATTTAAAACTTTGCCAGTCTCAATTTGAGACTTGGCTTGGGTAATTAAACCCATTTGCTGAACACAATTGGGCCCAAAGCCTTTGCAGGCTTGGCCACTTGTGGTTCAGGGCTCAAAATGAGCCTGGGCAAGTCTTCATTTGCAGACTTGGCCAATATTTTGCATAATTGACCTATTTAATTCCTTTTAAAACTAATTGCAGGACTAGCCTGCTTTATTGTTATACTTATCCTATTTAAAACTTAGCCAGTCTCAAGTTGAGACTTGGCTTGGGTAATTAAACCCATTTGCTGAACACAATTGGGCCCAAAGTCTTTGTAGGCTTGGCCACTTAAGGTTCAGGGCTCAAAAAGAGCCTGGGCAAGTCTTCATTTGCATATTTAGCCAATTTTGGAAATCCCAGCCTTTGACTGATCACAGGTTGTGCTAAAAGACTTTGCAGACCTAGTCACCTGAGATTGAGGGCTCAATTTAAGCCTTGGTAAGTCTGAACATTCAAACTTAAACCAATTATTACACAACTAGCCCATTTAAGGGTGGGCCAGTATGTGAAAGACCTTGCGGAGTTGGTCAATTGCAAAATTGACCACTCTTGGTCATTTATTTAACTTATAACCTATTTTTTCATTTTCAATTTTAACCTCTTTCAAAACTAGCCATTTATGAGACTTAGTACTATTGCAGCTATAACCAATCCCCTAAAGTTAATGAGTATTAATCATATGCTCACACTAACAAAGAACTACTGCAAACTAAGTCATTTTCAACATGTAATTGCACACATAGCCACATGAGATCAAATATAGTGCATTAATCAAGTAAAACTCAGAAGGGAAATTTGATAGGGTTGAATCTTAATCAATCAATTCACATTACCCAATTTCATCTAACAAAGTGTCAATCAATATCAATTAGACTTAATTACAAGCAGTTTATGTCAGTTGATACATTGAAAAACCTCAAAACCTCTAAGGTTCATGGCATAGACATACACAGAAGCTAGACTCTCACAAACAGTCAACATGAAAGATTAAGCATGGCTCACAAGAATCAGAGGACCTATGGTATCACTTAGACCCACTAAACCAACCCATTTTCAATGCAAGTCATGACAGACAAGATGAAGAATGTAGAACAGAAGGGCCTAGAGAAGATAATGAAGAAGAATCCTAAATCTATCATGCCAAATGACAGAAGAGAAAACATAGTCACTAAAATGCAGATGAAAGATCATAAGAGATGTTTATTAGAGTAAAAACCCTTGAGTGGACATGAGAATCAAACTGAATCATGTAGAGAAGAGAAAACAGTGAAAACATGGAGAACTAATGGAAGAAAACCTAATTGAGAGATAAACAGTTAAGCTTAGACATGAAGGGAAACAAAAGAGACATCTAGTTTAAACAGATGAGATGTTGAAGACCAATGAATAAGAAACTCTAGATATAACAAAGGGTGAAGAAGAAACAGGGAAGCACAGTCGAGCTATTACAAAACTTAACAAATCAATTTAATATGAAGATGAAAAAGAATACAAGTTGAACTAGTATTAGAACTAATCATGCAGAACAATAGAAGAAAAGACAGTTAAACTATAAAAATCAACAGATCAAGAACCACAACACAAAAAGATGAAGAGTGAGTCAAGATAGATCTTTTAATCTCAGAGAAGCTAAACATGATCGAAACAAACAAAATAGAAGAAAGACATAAAAAATAAACAAGTTTTAAAAAAACCTAATACTAACAGAAGAAGCACAGAACATCAAGATCTTAGAAATAGAAATATAGACAGGAATATCAGGACGAAAACTATGAAGCAAAAGAAAACTAAAACATGAACAGACATGAGAAGCAAATAAATCTCACAAAAGGGTCAGGGTACTTAGCTTGCAGGGCCTGTCCCCTGAGCTTCCCCTTTCACTCTTTCTTTTCTTTTCCAGTCTTTCAAAGTCTTTTTCCTTATTCTCTTTTTTTTTTCATTTTTCTTTCTATTTTTTCTGCTTTGGTCTTCAAGACAGAGTCTTTAGGGCTCTTAGTTGCAGAGGGGTGTTTGGGGAGGGTAAAAGGCCGGGTCTTGATTGGGGTTGAAGTTCCGACTCGCCGGAGTTAGGTTTTCGGCGACAGTTTTTGGGATATTCGAGGAGCTCCGGGGATATTCGAGGGAGGTGAGTGGTAGGTTTAGATAGATCGGACCAGGGCGGTCCGATTGGCGTTGGTTTGGGGTGGTTTCTCATAATTTGGGTGGTCACCGGTGAAGTTCCGGTGACCGGCGAGTTAAGAGCAAAGGGTTTGTTTTAGGGTTTTGGGTGGTGTTTGAGGTGAAGAAGATGAAGAAGAAGGTCTTGGGGTGTGGGGTGTGGCCGGAGACTACCATGGGAGGTGGTGGCCTCCATGGCCGGTGAGGTTTCAGAAGAGGTTGAAGGAGAAAGAGGGAGAGATGAAGAAGAAATCCAAGGCGGCTAGGGTTCGATTTGCAAAAATGACCGGCCTTCTTCAGACATAAGCTTTATATAGTCGAGGCAACTAAGGTGATCTAGGCCGTTGATTTGATGAAGATCAACGGCCATTATTGGCGTTACTAAAACAGTGTCGTCTCATTGCAAATGAGACCAATTCTCCTAACCGTTAGATTAGCTTGGACGGACGGCACAGATTAATCCTTGACTTAACTAATTAATTAAAATTCGGATTGATTCTCAACCGTTAGATGGTGTTAAATGAACGACTGAGATCAAATGTCCTTTGGGATCAGACGGGCCACCTCTTGGGCTAATTCACTGGGCCAAACAATTGGATTTCAATTGGCCCAGTTTTATTATTCCTATGTATTTTTGTATTTTCTGGTTTTTTTAATTATTTAAACACCCTCTTTTATATTTTTTTTCTTTTCCTTTTATGAATTATTATAAAAACTTAACTTCCTACTTACACTAATTATCTAATTTGTTTTGCAAATTTTCTACTATTTTTCCTAATTTCCACTATTAAAAACTATTTTTTTATAATTTTCTTCTTAAAACTAATTAATTCAACAAAGTAAGTACTTAAACTATTTTTTTTTATTTTTCTAATTTCCAATAATTCAAACACATAAAATGCATTCAATTTCCAAACAAGGCATGCAATTGCACTCAAAAATATATTTATTTTAATTTTGGAATTGTTTGCCCGGTGCAAAAATCATGTGCTCACAATATGAATCCAAGAAAAGTGAGGTTTTTCCAAAAGTTTCTGTAGCCTTCCGAGGATAGATACAGACGTCTACGTACCGATCCATGAAAGCCTACTAAATCGGCCCATGACTCGCGAGTCCTAGTAACCTAGGCTCTAATACCAACTTGTCACGACCCAAATCCGGTCGTGATGGAGCCCAACAATCAAGCTAGGCCAGCCAGACCAACAAACGTTTTTCACAAATAATATTAGACCCAAATGGACAACTCAAGAAGAATATATGAGCCATAGAAACTCCAATAATAATAATACGAACAAAATACTGAGAAGTGCGAAAACAACATACACTCCCAAAGATCTGGAGTCACAAGTCTAGAGCCTCTAAACAAAACAGAACAATAGTAGAGAATACTGTATGGAAATACTCAAATCTGAACATATAGTAATAACTGAAAGAGATGAGAAGCTAGGTTCTGCGAACGTCGGCAGCTACCTCAGCAACTCGATATGATTCTGTAAAAGCTGGAATGCTCATCTACTTCTCCTGAGTACCTGAATCTGCAAACAAAGGTACAGGGAGTAGGGGTGAGTACTAAGTACTCAGTGAGTAATAAATATATACAAGTAGCTGAAAGCAAGAAATCCACAGAATACCACAAAATGAAGTTAAACTACAGTCCGATCCTCATACGAACTAGCAACAACAGTACAATACAATTATCAAAGATAATTCAACAGATAAAGATGCAATGCAATGCACATAACTGCTACGGTGTGTAGCTCGATCCATTTAACATCGACGGAGCTCACTGGGGTGTGTACAGACTCCGGAAGGGCCCCTACAGCCCAAGCGCAATATCCGCTACGGCGTGCAGCCCGATCCTCATATCAATCGCTACGGCGTGAAGCCGGTTCCATCCTTAGTCCACCACAAGTATATAAGTCACACAACAACTCAATTATTTATTTCCAGGTTCCAGTTCATAAATTACAAAAATAATATAACTTTTATTTAATTTTCCCAAAAACAAGTGACTTAGCATTTCAATACGGTGATTTCAAACCAGTAATGAGATCAGTGATTAAGCAAATATAGCTATCACATATATAACTATCCCCTAGGGATACTACAGGTCGGCACAAGGCCCCAAATACGGATTATAGCCCACAATTATATCAAACACAGTGATTTTCAACCACTAATATCATATTATACTCATTCGGGATGGACTAAGTCTCAGTCCCCAGTCACAATCAATCCCGCACCTGCCACGGTGTGCGAGCCACGCCCTACTAGCGTCACAATGTGCTAAGCTGGGGTTTCGAACCCTCAGGCTACTATATACACAAACTACTCACCTCTAGCCGATCGTAGACTCGTCCGCAATGCCTTTTCCATTGGAATTCGCTGCCTCGCGTGCAGAATCTAGTCAAACCACAACAATTATGTCATTTACGGGTCAAAGAAACATAACCCAATTCAATTTACATGAAAAATGCATAAGTACACTAAGTTGGTTAAACCCGACCCCGGGCCCGCTGCTCAAAAAATTCTGAAATTAGCACCAACGCGATCCTTGTCTCACCACGAGTCCGTGCATATAAAATTTATCGGAATCGGAGTTCGAATGGTCTTTCAAAAGTCAAATTTTTGTTTTCAGTACCTAGGCCATAATTCTTCACAGTTTCTACCCAAATTCATGAAGATTGATGTTAATTCTACCATAAATTACATTTTTGAGTCAAGAAACATACCTCTGATGAATACCCGATGAATTCCCAGCATTTTCCCGTAAGTTTCTCTCTCTAGGGCTCAACATTTGTGTTTTTGGTGAATGTACCCGCGACTACACTGCTTTTGGATTTTAATTCACTGCCTGATCGAACTACTCTACGCGTTCGCGCGACCTCCTACGCGTTCGCGATGCCCAGCTCAGTTTACTCTTCGTGAACGCGACGCCTCCCACGCATTCGCGAAGAACAAATTCCCAGCCGCCTGGATTTTCTTCTACACGTTCGTGTCGCCCCTCAAGCGAACGCGATGCACTCCCTCACACTCCTACGCGAACGCGACCTCCAAAGATGCGAACGTGAAGCTCAACCCAACTTGTCTTACGTGAACGCGATGTCCTGATCGCGAACGCAATGCTTTAGCCAGCCCTGCCTTCGTGAACGCGACCTGGGCCACGCGAACGCGAAGGCTTAAGGCCTGCTGCACAACCTGCAATTTTTCTGCAGTTTTCTCCAAGTTCCAAATGTCCGGATGATCGTCCGAATTCATCCCGAGGCCCCCAGGACCCCAACGAAAACCACCAACATACTCCAAAACACGATACAGACTTGTTCCAATCATAAAAATGCCATCCTAAACATCAAAATCACCATTTCACATAGATTCAAGCCTATGTTTCTTCAAAACTTCCGAAACTAATATTCAATCCAAAACCCGACCAAACAACATCCGAATGACCTAAAAATTAGCAAAAATATTCAAAATCACATAACGAAGCTACAAAATTGTTGAAATTCCATTCCGACCCCAGGATCAAAATCTCACCTACCGTTCGGATTTTGCCAAACTTCAACCTTAGCCAATTCAAGCCTAAAACAACACCGGACCTCCGAATTCGATTCTGATTGCTCTCCTAAGTCATAAATGATCCCCCAAAACTAGTCGAATAATCAGAATTCAATTCCGAGCTATCTAACTCACCGGTCAATATTCGGTTGACTTTTCCAAACTATCCTTTTCATAAAGAGGTATATGACCTCATTTCTATC
This sequence comes from Nicotiana noctiflora, assembly GCA_032618575.1. Taxonomy (NCBI): domain Eukaryota; kingdom Viridiplantae; phylum Streptophyta; class Magnoliopsida; order Solanales; family Solanaceae; genus Nicotiana; species Nicotiana noctiflora. Next base: position 230,036 of record JASVEL010010295.1, read on the forward strand.
TAAATTCCTTTCTGATTTGCTTCTAACTTTCCAAACACATATAAATAAGCATATTGAAGTGTTAAATGAAGAAAATAGGGCAATAACTCCCATAACAACGAGTCGTGTCGTTACATCCAGTATTGAACAAAGCATATCCATATGCTTCAAAAAATAATTGTGAATCCATGAGAAAAGTATTTTTTTTAAGGTGAAAAATTTTGAGAGCACTCATCATATACAGTTTGGTACCTACTGAATTTTGTCTTCACTCCATCATGTAGATATCTTGAACAAAAAGTCAAGCACTCGTCAGCCAAAAACCCCTCTGCTATTGACGCATCTGGATAAGCTCGATTGCGTATAAATGCCTTGTACTTACATAGGTTTCTCTCAATGGGATACATCCAAGGAAGATGAGTGGGCCCCCCAAGCTTAATTTCGTTCACCAAATGAACATGCAAATGTAGCATTATGTAAAAAAATGTTGGATGGAAAATTTTGTCAAGCTCACATGTTATTTCAACAATTTTAGACTGCATCTTTTCAAGATCTCTTTTCTGTATGACCTTGCTACATATGGCTCTAAAGAAATTTCCCAATCTAATCAAGGCCAATGAAACATTCTTGGGCAACCCTTTTCTAACAGCAACCTGGAGCAAGTAATGCATCATAAAGTGAACATCATGACTCTTGTACCCTGATATTTTCATCTCCTTCAAATGCAAGAATATTCGAAGCACACCCTATTGGTAATTTAGCATTTTTTATGACGGTACAAAACACATTTTTTTGTCTTGGTTCAATGTAGAAACAAGATTTAGCCAAACTTATAGTTCCATTATTGTTTATTTTTGTAACAACCCGACTTGTTGTTACAGGAGTTATCGCCCCATTTTCTTCACTTAACACTTCAATATGATTACTTATATGTTTTTGAAAAGTTAGAAGCAAATCGGAAGGAATTTAGATAGAAATGAGGTCATATACCTCTTTATGAAAACGATAATTTGGAAAAGCCAACCGAATGTTCACCGATGAGTTAGATAGCTTGGAATTGAATTCTTATGATTCGACTAGTTTCGGGGGATCATTTATGACTTAGGAGAGCAATCGGAATCGAATTCGGATGTCCGGTGTAGTTTTAGGCTTGAATTGTCTAAGGTTGAGTTTTGGCGAAATCCGAACGGTAGGTGAGATTTTGATCCGAGGGTCGGAATGGAATTCCGACAATTTCTGTAGCTTCGTTATGTGAATTTGGATGTTTCTGCAAATTTTCAGGTCATTCGAATGTCGTTTGGTTGGGTTTTGGATTGAATGTTAGTTTCAGAAGTTTTGAAGAAACTTAGGCTTGAATCCGTGTGAAAATGGTGATTTTTATGTCTAGGATGGTGTTTTTATGATTGGAACAAATCTGTATCTTGTTTTGGAGTATGTTAGTCATTTTTGTTGGAGTCCCGGGGGCCTCGGGATGAATTCGGACCATCATCTGGGAATTTGGAACTTAGAGAAAACTACAGAAAATTGCAGGTTTGTGCAGCAGGCATTAAGCCTTCACGTTCGCGTGGCCCAGGTCGCGTTCGCGAAGGCAAGGCTGGCTAAGGCATCGCGTTCGCGATCAGGCCATCGCATTTGCGTAGGCCAAGTTGGGTTGAGCTTCACGTTCGCGTCCCTGGAGGTCGCGTTCGCATAGGAGAGAGAGGGGGTGCATCGCGTTCACGTGAGTGGCGACGCAAACACGTAGAAGAAATCCGAGCGGCTGATGAGTTATTCATCACGAACACATGGGGAAGTGTCGTGTTCGTGAAGTGGAAGTTGGACGAAGCATCGCGGACGCGTGAGCTCCATCACGAACGCGTAGAGTAATTTGGTCAGGCAGTGAATTAAATTCCAGAAGCAGTGCAGTCGTGGGTTCATTCACCAAAAACAATAATTTTGTGCCCTAGAGAGAGAAACTCACAGGAAAATGCTGGGATTTCATCGGGTATTCATCGGAGGTAAGTTTCTTGACTCAAAAACACAATTTTATGGTAGACTTAACATCAAACTTCATGAATTTGGGTAGAAACTGTGAAGAATTATGGCCTAGGTATTGAAAATAAAATTTTGGGTTTTGAAAGGCCATTCGAACTCCGATTTCGATAAATTTTATATGCACGGACTCGTGGAGAGACGAGGATCGCATTGATACCAATTTTGGAATTTTTCGAGCAGCGGGCCCGGGTCGGGTTTTACCAACTTGGTGTATTATCGCGTATTTCATATAAATTGAATTGGGTTATGTTCCTTTGACCCGTAATTGACATAATTGTTGTGGTTTGAGTAGATTCTACACACGAGGCAGCGAATTCCAAAGGAAAAGGCATTGCGGACGAGTCTACGTTCGGCTAGAGGTGAGTAGTTTGTGTATATGGTAGCCTAAGGGTTCGAAACCCCGGCTTAGCACATTGTGACGCTAGTAGGGCGTGGCTCGCAACTCGTGGCAGGTGTGGGATTGATTATGACTAGTGATTGAGACTTAGTCCATCCCAAATGAGTATAATATGATATTTGTGGTTGAAAAACACTGTGTTAGATATAATTTTTGGCTGTAAGCCGTGTTTGGGGCCTTGTGCCGACCTGTAGTATCCATAGGGGATAGTCATATATATGATAGCTATACTTGCTTAATCACTAATCTCAGTCCTGGTTTGAAATCACCGTAGTGAAATGCTAAGTCATCTGTTTTGAGAAAAATTAAATAAAAGTTAAAGTATTTTCATAATTTATGAACTGGAACCTGGAAATAAATAAACTAAGCTGTTGTGTGATTTATATGGATCGGGCTACACGCCGTAACGGTTGATATAAGGATTGGGCTGCACGCCGCAACAGTATTGCGCTTGGGCTGTAAGAGCCCCTCCGGAGTTTGTACACACCACCAGTGAGCGCGTCACGTTAAATGGATCGGGCTACACGCCGTAGCGGTTATGTACATTGCATTGCATCTTTATCTGTTGAATTATCTGTGATAATTTTATTGTACTGTTGTTGCTAGTTCATAGGAGGATTGAACTGTAGTTTAGCTTCATTTTGTGGTATTTTGTGGATTTCTTGCTTTCAGCTACTTGTATATATTTATTACTCACTGAGTACTTAGTACTCACCCCTATCCCCTGCACCTTTGTGTGTAGATTTAGGTACTCAGGAGAAGTAGACGAGCACTCCAGCTTTCACACAGTCATATCCAGTTGCTGAGGTAGCTGCCGGCGTTCGCAGAACCTAGCTTCTCATCTCTTTTCAGTTGTTACTTTATCTTCATATTTGAGTATTTTCATACAGAATTCTCTACTATGATTTGGTTTTGTTTAGAGACTCTAGACTTGTGACCCCAGATCTTTGCGAGTGTTAGTTGTTTTCGCACTTATCAGTATTTTGTTCGTATTATTATTATTGGAGTTTCTATGACTCATATATTCTTCTTGAGTTGTCCATTTGGGACTGATATTATTTGTGAAAAACAGTTGTTGGTTTGGATGGCCTAGCTTGATTGTTGGGCGCCATCACGACCGGATTTGGGTCTTGACAATTTTTGGTTGTAGCTCCTTTCGTATCCCCATTTCTTGCAAGTCATAGCGAGAATTTTCATGGTCCTTTGACTTTCTATCTATTTCCAATAACGTCCCGAGCAAACTATCACATATTTTTTTCTCAATGTGCATCACATCAAGATTGTGCCTCAATTTGTTATGCACCCAATATGGCAATTCAAATAAAAAATGGATCTCTTTTTCAATGGAACCTTAGAACTCCGAGACCTTTTTTTAGTTCCCTTTCCATAGATATTGTTGAATTCAATCAGCTCTTCAAACACTTCCTCACCCAACAAAGGAGGAGGTGCAAGTTTGTGCTCCTCTTTACCGTTAAATGACTTCTTATCTCTTCGAAATGGATGATCAAGAGGCAAAAATCTTCGATGACTCAAGTAACACATCTTGTGACTATGTTTGAGATATTGAGAGCCTGCGCCATAATTGCAAGTGGGGCATGCCAATTTCCCCTTAATGCTACATCCTGAAAGCATAGCTAATGCTGGAAAATCACTAACTGTCCACAATAAGGCAACACGCATTCGGAATGTTTGGTTGGTTACAACATCAAATGTGTCTATCCCTGTTTCTCATAGTTCCTTCAATTCTTCAATTAATGGTCATAGGTACATGTCTATATCATTTCCCGGAGATGATGGACCTGAAATGATCATAGACAACATTATATACTCTGGCTTCATGCAAATCCACGGTGATAAATTATAGTTCATTAACATAATATGCCACGTGCTATGAGAAATGCTCATCGTACGAAACGGGTTGAAACCATCACTTGAAAGACCCAATCTATAATTACGAGGATCGCTAGAGAAATCTGGGTGCAAAGAATCAAAATCCTTCCAAGCTTCCCCATCAGCAGGATGTCTTATATTCCCATCATTAAGTCGTTCATTAGCATGCCATCTCATCATAGCAGCCGTTTCAGGACACATGAATATCCTCTGAAGCCTAGGCTTTAAAGGAAAGTACCTTAAAATCTTTGTAGGGATTTTAGAGCTTGAATTATTCAAAGGAACAACATTCTTCCATCTTGAAGACCCACAAATAGAGCAATTACCGGCCTTCTTATTTTCTTTCCAAAATAACATGCAATCATTGGGGCATGCATGTATTTTTTCATAATGAAGACCCAAATCTTTTATCATGTTTTTTGCCTTGTTGAAGCATTCTGGTACTGAGCAAAGGGAAATGCCTCTTTTATCAACTCTAACAAATCTGAGAAAGCCACATTACTCAACCCGTGAGGATTTAAGCATGTACAATCGAGTAGTGAATCTCAGTTTACTGAAATTTTCACACCTCGGATATAACTCTTGTTTTCCTTCCTCTAGTAATTTGAAAAATTTCCTTGCATCTTGAGATTGTCTTTCCCTAGCCCCTTCTTCATCCCCTGCCTGACCATCTGTATTTCTAAATGTATCATGAAGCATTCCCTCAATATCATCACGCATGTTAGAACCTTCATCGTCATTGCTTGGAGAAGGTGTATTTCTCGAGAAAAATCCCTCCCCATGGAAAACCCATTTGGTATAACCATCAACAAACCAATGAACAACTAAATGATCCTCTACCACATTTCTATAATGCCAATAGCGATTAATGCACTTTTTGCAAGGACATAAAATTTCATTTCCTTGGGCGGCTCGTTCAAATGCCTTATCAAGAAAATTATTCACTCCACCTATATACTCATCCGTCAATCTAAGGAGATTCATCCAACTTTTATCACCATAATCCATGGATATCCTATATAATATATTCAAATCACCGAAATTCGTAAAATTAGTATTCAAGGTAAGCAAGATCCAGGGATCAAGAAGGACATACTTGGAGGTAAAAAAAAAAAGAATCAACCTTTTTAGACAAGACACAAACAGATGTAGGATAAGGGATTGTGAATAACAATTATTCAATTAAATATCCTTCTTCCCAACATTGTAACACACATTAGCATAAACATACTATACTACAATTCTATCAAGATCTCCACAATTCTATATTATTTCGTTTCTCTGAAAATGGTAAGTTGAAAAACACCAAAAAGGAAAAAAGAACAATAGTCGTCTTAAACAATCTTTCCGGAACAGAAAGAGAATATGGCAGAGGATAACCATCTTAAAGAATCAGAGGAGTAGAGAAGAGAAGATATTCTTGATTCATATGCATGTATATTGTAAGGCCCCAGAAAATTTCGCTAAGTAATATAGGATTATGTGGCGCCACGTAGGCTAATTATTATATTATATGTGCTATGAACATGATGGACATCAATTAGACTTGATAAATATGAGTGTGAGTCTTATGGTAAGTGATATGAGGTCCAAATGGAAGCCCAAGTGTAAGCCAAATGGGAATATTTTTGAAATAGGCCAAACTTCCAAATGGATTCCCATAAGGCTCCACTTTAAACGATCATATATAATTATGTATAAGGTTTTATATGGTGAATAGCATATCAAATTAAATCCCATTGAGTTTAGTTTCCAACACTTCAAACCGTTCGTCATTTGGACATTCCTACACAAAGTTATGATCAAATTACCAAAAGTTTGAAACATGCGAGTTGGTGTGAAATCAGCGATCGCAAATGCTCTACGCGTCCGCGAAGGTACACACGCGTCCACGAAGGTCTGCTCAAATTACCCTTTGCAAACGCGACGCTCCCCACACGTCCGCGAAGCACAAAAATCCCCAGCGCCAGATTCCACCTCTACGTGAACGCGACAGCAAGACACGCGAATGCGATGCTGACTCTTCCCCTTCTACGCGTTCGCGAACCCAGGTCACGCGAACGCGAAGCATCACACCACACCGCTTACGCGAACGCGTAGGTCTTAACGCGAACGCGATGCCTTGGCCTGACTGGCCTACGCGAACGCGACCACCTTCACGCGAACGCGAAGGCCAAATCCCTACTGCACTGACCTGCAATTTTCTGCAGGTTTTCAAGGCTTCAAAATGCCCGTTTGATGGTCCGAATTCATCCCGAGGCCCCCGGGACCCCAACAAAAACCACCAACATACTCCAAAACATGATACGAACTTGTTCCAATCATAAAAACACCATCCTAAATGTCAAAATCACCAATTACACACGGATTCAAGCCTAAGTTTCTTCAAAACTTCCGAAACTAACATTCAATCGAAAACTCGACCAAACGACGTTCGAATGACCTGAAAATTTGCGGACATATCCAAAATCACATAACGAAGCTACAGAAATTGTCGGAATTCCATTCCGACCCCCAAATCAAAATCTCACCTATCGTTCGGATTCGCCACAATTTCAAACTTCGGCATTTCAAGCCTAATTGAGCTACGGACCTCCAAAATACATTCCGAACACGCTCCAAACCCCGAAATCACCTAACTGAGCTAATGGAACCATCAGATTTCCATTTCGAGGTTGTCTTAACACTGTTCCAACTACGGTCCATTTTCCAACTATAAAGCTCCCAATTAGGGACTAAGTGTCCCAAAACACTCCGAATTCCAAAACCGACCTTCCCGGCAAACCACAATAGGATAAATGAACTTAGGGGAATAGTTAAATTGGGAATCGGGGCATAATTTTCAAAAACAACCAACCGGGTCGTTATAGATTGATACTTTACATGAATTGGTGTTGTGACCCGATATTTGTGAAAGATGCATTCCAATATGATCAATGTGCTTTTATTGACAACTTAAAATGGGTGCAAGGGGTATGAATTTGTATTTAAATGTGAAGTTAAATTGAAATTGAAGGAGCATATATTAAATAAAACCGTGTGAAGTCCTCTATGCATAGAGATGTTGAAATAAGTCAAATGCTTTTGAGAAATAAAGTATAGACAATGTGTCAAGAATTCAAAATGAAATTGTACCTGGTGATACTTGTGACATGAGAGAATATGAAACAGATTATGATGTTGATGTGAAATATGAGGAAATGATGTGAAATGCGGGGAAGAAGAGATTGTGTTATGAAATGTGGCCTAGTGCCAAGTCTGGTGTGATAATTATGGCCCCAAGAGCCGATGGACTAATATACATAAAAATGGCATGATTCTTTTCTTCGATAATGTGGTGAACGTTTAAAGTGTTTGATTTGTACTTGTGATTTCCTTATTATTATAGGAAGCGCATAGGTGAATAATTTTATATGTGAACCCTATGGAAGGGCTATGAAATGCAGCCTAGAGATATGGAAATTATGTAAAAAAAACTATGTGATCCATTTTATTGGGTAATGTGGTGATTGTTTAAACTTTTTGTTAAACCCTTTTGATTTTCTTGTCCTTGCATAGATATGTTCTTAAAAAGAGTATAAATTACAAAACAGTTCATGCACATGCATACTCTTTTAATGAGACGTATTATCTACAAAGTCTCTCTATCATAGTTCTATTGTTTACAACCTCCTATGGAATTGAGCTCTATAATTATGTTCCAGAATTGAGTTATAGCACTATTGATACTTCCTAATTGATTTTCCTAAATTCTCAACAAAGGATTATTCCCGATGAATTTCTTACAGAAACTTCTCATTTAAATTGACAACATCTACTCACTTGTGCCTATACATGCACCATCATGAAGTTTGTACATGTGGTGCCAAGTTCAATGCAAAGAATCCAAGATTTGTGATCCTTCTCGAGTCACTCTTTTACTTAGTTGTGTGCGGCTTGTATGGCTTGATCAACCAACCTACTATTTTAGGAATATCATCATGAAACCTTTTCACTGTCTAGTACCATATATGCACATCTCAGTGCCTATCATATGAGTGCATATCAGTCGAAATGGTCACCATGTGCATAAAGTCTCTCTAAAAATTTGAGATCCTCACATCCCCATCATAGATATCTTGTGTCGCCATGGTTTTCATGCCCACTTGGGACATCTCGCAGTAAGTAGCTCACTCTGTCCTAGTATTATGGTTGCTCGTGGCATGGTCATGTATTGCAGTGGGGAGTTAATATAGTAGAAGTGTGTCCAACTGATAACCAATGATTATTTTCTCATTATGTCTCCACGATGTGTTAATTGTATTCCTTATTTAGTGAATTCATTGGGCTAGTTCCCTACACTTGTACGACCACCATAAGAGAACATGCCCTTCTATGTATCACTATGACTCTTCCTTTTTCAAGTCAAAACCTATGGAGATCTCATCATGAACATCTGCAAACCTTCCATGATTATTGTGCACTGACTCATTGAGTTTGGTTTTCTTCACACCCTCAACTTCTAGGATCATGAACTATGTCGTTGTCATGTGTGGAGTGTTTTACTGCCCTTGGTATCTTACCTTCTTTGCTAGATATGAGTGTTATTTTCCTTCTTCCTATAGCGTCGTGTTAACTATTAGAACCATCTAACCAATTCATGAGTTTGTCCCAATATCAAGATTTCCTAGTTAGTGAGTTTCACTCGCGAAAGGTTGAGATCAAATGACTTCAGATTTTTGTACATATCATGAACATGTTGATTTGAATGAAAAATGGTCGTATTTTTAGTTCCCTCATATATGATCAATTACCAAGAAGTTTTAAGTTGTCTAAAATATGGTAATCTCATAAGCGTTCAATTCTTTTCATCCTTATAGGCTTGTGGCGTAGATTCTGTACGTCAAGTAATGTTAAGAGTGTAATTCAACTTCGTGTATTTTGAATCCCATATCACATTCAAGGTGCCAGAGTATTCCTATTCGAGGTCGACAGATTTTCCCTACACTCCAGAAAATGAGTGGTTCACGTACTTGAGTATTAATCCTTAATGATTCCTATTTTTCATGTACTTCTTACTCCTATGCCTCATTTGTGTATTAATTAAGGTAGTCACAGTGATTAACCATGTCAGCATTGTTAGTAGTAACATTTTGTGTCTCTTAGTATTCGACCTCATAAAGTACTCTACCCAGTGCATTAATGGATTCTTGAAGAACTCCAGCCTGATCTTGAACTCTGTTGTTCCTCGTTGTATTAGATCCATTGGGTATTGTAAGTTCAGAAAAGTCAAAGATAAAGCTTCATAGTGTGATCACATATATATTGGATAGTTAAAGTTATGGTCAGTTTATTGTATCACATCTTAGGGTAACTATTAAGGGTCATCAAGGGTTTAGTGTGAGTGTACCCCCGAAAATGTTATGTGAGTTGATAATAAAGGTAACATGACTGTATTACACATTAGGTTGTAATAGGTGTATGATATTCCCCGTAACTATTCCTCATGTACTTTGTGTTTCCATATGCTTATGTCTATGAAGATAGTGATAAAAAAATGTGGGTACGAATTGACTTGATTGAACTATATGATCATGATGCACTACTAGCAAGACCCATAATGGCTTGACTTTATATGGACTGTTGATTGAAACGAAATTATATTCTTGTTGATGAACACCTTTGCGATTACATTAATGGCTGGTAAGGACTATTATGAACACATGATTGTTTGTTTACTATGAACTGACATCCTTGATGGTATGATGCCAAGTTATGGAATTGTGGGTTATTATTGTTATCATGAATTGCAATATCCAGTGGAGTGTAAATTGTACAGAGTTATCAAAAGGTAGAGTCAGTGGATAGTTTTCTCATGCAAGATGTTTATCTATCATCCTTGTTATGTATGTTTGGGAGTTGATATTATTTTTGAGAAGGTGTTATGACAATGCTTGTAAGTCGATAATGTCGTGTGGAAGGATAAATGTGTCGTGGAAGGAAAGTACTTTCGTTTGATTGAGTACCAGTTAGTTTTGACTTGGAATGTACCATATAGGTGTTTTGATCGAAAACTGTGCAGCCCTTGTTCTAGTATCCTTATGATAATGTAGTGCTTGTAATACTGAGATTGGGATTGTGGATATATACATTGTGGTGCTATGTATAATTGTGGATGTGTTGTTGAGACGAATTTGGTGATTCTCTGGCAGGTGGATATGTCCATAATACAAAGGAAACTCTGGCGAACGTTTTCTAAAATATAAGAGTTAGTTAAAATTTTGATAGTTTGCATATCATGTCTTCCAAAACCAACTCATTTTCAAAATCCTCATTCGAGGACGAATGATTTTAAGGGGGAGAGAATGTAAGGCCCCATAAAATTTCGCTAAGTAATATAGGATTCTGTGGTGCCACGTAGGCTAATTATTATATTTTATGTTCTATGAATATGATGGACATCAATTAGACTTGATAAATATGAGTGTGAGTCTTATGGTAAGTGATATGAGGTCCAAATGGAAGTCCAAGTGTAAGCCAAATCGGAAAATTTTCAAAATAGGCCAAAATTCCAAATGGATTCACACAAGGCTCGACTTTAAACGATCATATATGATTATGTATAACATTTTATATGGTGAATAGCATATCAAATGAAATCCCTTTGAATCTAGTTTCCAATGCTTCAAATCGTTCGTCATTTGGACATTCCTACACAAAGTTATGATCAAATTACCAAAAGCTGGAAACCTGCGAGTCGGTGTGAAATCTGCGATCGCAGATTTCACTCTGCGGATCGCAAAACCCATTCTGCTATCGCAGAATGGTCGCAGAATGACACAAAACAGCCCAGTTCTGGGCAATGAATTCTGCGACGCATCTGTAGCCCGCATAGCCAATCTGCAGTGCGTTCTACGATCGCAGAGCTGTCAACGAAGGGTAAATTTTCTAATTTTTATAACCCGACCCAATTTTAATATATAGGCTTAGGGGTTCATTTTGGGGTCATTTTACACTGATTTTAGAGATAGGTGAGAGAATTTTAGAGAGATAAGGAGGAACCCAACATTTAAATCATCCAAACCTTGCTTCAATCTTCAAGAATCAAAGAACCCAATCACAAGATCTTCATCTAAGAGGTAATATTCTATACCCTAGGGTTTAATTTCGAGTTTGGTGTATGAGATGAGTTATTGAGGTATGATTCTTGGGTAGATTAGTATTGTGCATACATTCATGTACAAATTAGGTTTATGGGAAGATTTTTGAACATAAATAAGTAAATATAGGGTTAGGGAATGAAGAAATTCTTGAAAAGGGGATTTGAAATCAAGATGCCCAACTAGTATTTGATAAAATGCTCAAATGAGCTAGTTTCATGAATATCTTTCTAATATATATTTAATTTTGTTATGTCTCATAGTAGATTGGAATTTCTAGAGTTTTTGGAGTGTTGTAGTAACTTAAGGAAAGCTCAATCGAGGTATGTGTGGCTAACTTTGATTCATGTGAAATCGCCTTTATGTGTGCAATTTGTTTGGTATGTGTTAATTTATTGTGTGTAATTCTTTGATCTTGTTGTTGAGTACTCAATTGATGTTGAACTACGTGTGGCGTGATACAGAATATGAATTGAAAGATAAAAAGTGAATTAGAATTGGTAAAGAACTGAGAACAATTGTTGTGATGGCCTACATGGTTTCTTGTGGAAAGAGATAAAACACTTGGATTGTGGTAAATTGTTGAACATACTTGTATGGGTACTCTCGAATATGGAAATATTGTAATTTGGTTGTGATATTAGTTTGAAAAGTATTTGAGAACATGAACCAATTTGTAAATTGCTTATTTGCATTTATTGTGATCTTGTGTAGTGCCTTGTTTGCTGTTTGTGATTGTTGTGTTTGAAACTGTACGGTGGGATCGGGTTGCGCACCATAACACAAATTAATAAGGTGTGGGTTGGGGTGATAAGGGTGGCCGAGGTAATAAAGATGGAAAGCGATCGAAATCTCCATTGAAATTGATATGAAATCATTTATGTGAAATTGTGAAAGGAGACAACAGGAGAGTTTGCAACCTGTGGGGCACTGATTGGCCCTTTGTTTGACTTGATTGTGTTCTTCCGTGTTTGTTTGGTTGTTGCCTTCCTTGTTGAGATTTAGTTGTGCTTGAGTTGAGAACTACTTAAGGTGAAGTAAATGTGGGAAACATGGTTAGCTGGCTTTATTACTTCTTGGTGTAATCATTTGTTGTCTTATCATAGTGGTGTACTTTTAATGGCTTGATTTTACTTGGGACAAACTTGTCCATACATACCAGTACAATTCCAGTTTACTGACTTCCCTTTTGCTGAGGGCGCTACATTCGTGTTATGATTGTAGGTAAATTAGTAGCAGGTACTTCATCTCATCGGCAGTAGCGTCCTTCATCTTCCACTGCTCGTTTTCGTGAGCCCCTTCCCTTTCGGGGTCCTGCGTGGCTCATGCCAGTCCTATTTAGAATCTATTTTGATTTTGTGTAAGAATAGTCGGAGCCTTGTTACCGAAAAGTATTGTATCGTCCTTTGTATCCTAGAGGCTCTGTAGACATGTAAACTGTGGGATTTCAGTCTTATGCATACATTATGTCGAGCGTTATAAAAATTGCAAACTTGTTAATGAGATAATCATGTGGTTATATTTGTACAATGTGAATTCAGTTATAATTGGTAAGATCTTTAGCTTATGAGTAATAAACAACACATGGGTATCGCGTGGGATAGAAAGGCACCCAGTCCGCGTGACTGGGGCTACTCGGTCAGGCGCTGGTCATGTCCCTCAATTTGAGGCGTGACATATTTGTTTTTACCAAACAAAAGATCCTACTTCAGAAAGATATTACACACAACTAGTAATCACTTCAGTACACTCCCATATTTAGCAAAACTTAGATTCTACAACAAGTCAGTAGTCACATTTATCAACAAAAAAAAAAGGAATGAGAAATAGATTCAGAAAGAGGATATATGTGTACCTCTGAAAAAATATTTCCTTCGACCAAATATTGTGATGTAGTGCTAAGCCCAGCAAGTACACATGGAAAGAATGTAAATCCTATATGTCCGAAAATTGACAAAAGAAAAAAAAAATATTATGAGAATGACAAATGGAAAAAGAGACTAAAAAATGTAAGTGTACTATCTTAACAGTTTTATACTCCTTCATGATTTTCCCAATATAAACTGAGAAAAAAATTGGCAGCCAATATCATAAAAAGTGGAAAAAACTACAGGAAGAAATAGGAAAAGCTTGCATCTGTGTAGTCATTACAGGAAGGTTGGTGATTTTCTAGGTTAAATTATCTTGGTTCTTGATGTGTTATTTTTTTATTATACACAGAGGTAATGAAAGGATTATTTGCCAAGAAGTATGCAAAGCAGAAAAAGTTTGAATATTCAGAGGACAAAATGACACAAATATTACATTCTAAGGCAGGTGTTAGAACATCTGTTCAGGACAACTCTAAACAGGTAAATATTCATCTTCCAAATTCACAAACTTAATTTCCTTTGTATTTCAAAGAAAGAACATGTTTGTTTACTTTAAATAGCTGATTAAATTTTCAGGTTAAACACAAAAAACATCGAAAGTCTATAGGTGCAAAATCAAAAACTTGGCATCCCTCATTGCAGAGCATATCTGAGGTTGCAGGTTGATTTGTAATGCTGAAAATATTTGATTAAAGAGAGTCCAATTATTCTCAGGAGCAAAAATGATTCCAGATTATAAGTTCACGAGATGGAATTGGTGTTTTCTCAAATTCAAGTTAAGAGTAGCTTATGCGGAATTTTTCACATGTATAGCAAAGGAAAAATGATAAAATCACAAAGAACCTAGACCAAAATTGTAGTACAGGGATCACTAAAGCTCCCCTTTTCCCCAGTCTCATTTCCAGTAACCATCTGGAACATGAGCCCCCTTTTCTAACTTTTTTTGATGTTTTTGCAGGTATTTTGGGGACACTTACCTAATTGCCAATTTATCAAGAAGTGGTATTAGCATTTTTAATACTCAACCAACTGATAAATTCCCAATTGAGTCAAGTTACCCGATTCATCTCAACCACACAACACAATAGAGATCACACCCACAGGCCACCACTGTTCTACACACATTCTCACACGATATCTACAGCAGCTGGTTAAAACACAATGAAGACAAGGATCAGGAAAGACAGAGACCAGCTTGTGGACTACAAATCAACCAAGGCCAAAGCATGGACAGGATGAACAGGAGAACAAAGGTGCTTACCACTCAATTTTCAGCAGAGTTCACCCGAGAAAGAGATTACGAAGAGCAGTAGCCTAGCGCGGTATCGACTCGATTTGCTGATGAGGTCTCTTTGAAGAAAAATGAATTAGCGCAGAACAATCTACACAAGAACAGAAGACCTAGAAAGCTGAGCTCTTGAATCAGGCAAACAATGACTCAAATCTCAAACCCAATCGCGGAGAGAGCTCTTAAATCCCGCAAAAAGCTCTCCAATTCGATATATTTTCGAATTTTGACGGATTTTCGCTGATTTGGTCTGATTTTAGAGCTATTTTTGGGAGTACTATATTGGAGTAGGCAATCGAGGAAGACATATATATTTAGGGGTTTAGTGTATTTCATATTCTATGAGGTATAAAACCTAAAAAAAAAAAAGATGGCGGGCCCTACCAATATTTTAGCGGGTACTAAACATTTGGGTGGAAAAAAAGAGGGAATTAATAACCGTAACAATAAAGATACCCATTCCCATAGATGGATTTATTGTTACGGTTATATAAAGTGTTGCCATATATGCTTCTATAGGGACGGTTTGGGGACTATGGCAACGGTTCAATTAGTAAGTGTTCCGATAGTTCTAATAATTATTAGTAACGGTAACCGTATACATAGACCACCTATAGCAACGGTTCCAGAACCATAGCAATAAAAAGTGTTGCCATATCTCTATAGTTTAAAAGTATTGGATAAATCGCGTATGGCCACTCGGTAAGTCCTATAATATTGTAAGGAGTCCAATTGACCAGTAATCTGGACTACATGTAATCGTATATAATAGACACAGTAAGTTAAAATTATATAGTATACAGTCATAACGGAATGATTACCCGGCACATGAATAATAATTATATATTCATGTGCTAGTTCCCGGTATATATAGATATAATAATGTTAAGGATTTATTATTACATATCAATTGCTATATGTACGGTTAATCCTATATGATACATATATTTATCAATAGTAGACCGTACAATTGGCCTACTAGGATGAGTGTTTGTAACGACCTGACTCGTCGTTAAGGGAGTTATTGCCCCGTTTTCTTAATTTAAAAATTCAATATGCTTATTTATATGTGTTTGGAAAGTTAGAAGCAAATCGTAGAGAATTTAGATAGAAATGAGGTCATATACCTCTTTATGAGTAGAATAATTTGGAAAAGTCAAAAATGTTAATCGGTGAGTTAGATAGCTCGGAATTGAATTCTGATGATTCGACTAGTTTCGGGGGATCATTTATGACTTAGGAGAGCAATCAGAATCGAATTCGGAGGTCCGGTGTAGTTTTAGGCTTGAATTGGCTAAGGTTGAATTTTGGCAAAATCCGAACGGTAGGTGAGATTTTGATCTAGGGGTCGGAATGGAATTTAGACAATTTTTATAGCTTCATTATGTGATTTTGAATATGTTTGCAAATTTTCAGGTCATTCGGACGTCATTTGGTCAGGTTTTTGATTGAATGTTAATTTCAGAAGTTTTGAAGAAACATAGGCTTGAATCCGTGTGAAAATGGTGATTTTGATGTTTAGAATGGTGTTTTTATGATTGGAACAAGTCTGTATCGTGTTTTGGAGTATGTTGGTGGTTTTCGTTGGGGTCCCGGGGGCCTCGGGATGAATTCATACTATCATCCGGACATTTGGAACTTAGAGAAAACTGCAGAAAATTGCAGGTCTGTGCAGCAGGCATTAAGCCTTCGCGTTTCCGTGAACCAAGTCGTGTTCGCGAAGGCAAGGCTGGCTAAGGCATCACGTTCGCGATCAGGCTGTCGCGTTCGCATAGTCAAAGTTGGACTAAGCTTCGCGTTCGCGTCCTTGGAGGTCGCGTTCGCGTAGAAGGAAGCAGTGAAGCTTCGCGTTCGCGTCCCAGATGTCGCGTTCGTGTAGACTATAACCTAGCGGCCGAGGAAAATGTTCATCGCGAATGTGTGGTGCAGTGTCGCGTTCGCGAAGACTAAACTGGACTGTGCATCGCGGACACGTGGGAGGTCACGCTAATGCGAAGAGTAAAATGGTCAGGCAGTGAATTAAATTCCAGAAGCAGTGCAGTTGCGGGTTCATTCACAAAAATACAAATTTTGAGCCCTAGAGAGAGAAACTCACGGGAAATTGCTGGGGATTCATCGGGTTTTCATCGGATGTAAGTTTCTTGACTCAAAAACACAGTTTTATGGTAGAATTAACATCAAACTTCATGAATTTTGGTAGAAACTGTGAAGAATTATGGCCTAGGTATTGAAATCGAAAATTTGACTTTTGAAAGGCCATTCGAACTTCGATTTCGATAAAATTTTTATATGCACGCACTCGTGGCGAGACGAGGATCGCGTTGGTACTAATTACAGAATTTTTCGAGCAGCGGGCCTGGGGTTGGGTTTACCAACTTAGTGTGTTTATGTGTATTTCGTGTAAATTGAATTGGGTTATATTTCTTTGACCCGTAATTGACATAATAATTGTGGTTTGACCCGTAATTGACATCATTGTTTGCACGAGGCAGCGAATTCCAAAGGAAAAGGCATTGCGAACAAGTCTACGACCGGCTAGAGGTGAGTAGTTTGTGTATATGGTAGCCTGAGGGTTCGAAACCCCGGCCTAGCTCGCACCCCGTGGAAGGTGTGGGATTGATTGTGACTGGGGATTGAGACTTACTCCATCCCGAATGAGTATAATATGATATTAGTGGTTGAAAAACACTGTGTTTGATATATTGTGGGTTGTAAGCCATGTTTGGGGCCTTGTGCCGACCTGTAATATCCCTAGGGGATAGTTATATATGTGATAGCTATACTTGCTTAATCACTGATCTCAGTCATGGTTTGAAATTACCGTATTGAAATGCTAAGTCACCTGTTATGGGAAAATTAAATAAAATTAAAGTATTTTCATAATTTATGAACTGGAACCTTGAAATAAATAATTTGAGCTGTTGTGTGACTTATATGTTTGTTGTGGACTGAGGATGGATCGGGCTACACGCCGCAGCGGTTGATATGAGGATCAGGATGCACGTCGCAGCGGTATTGTGCTTGGGCTGTAGGAGCCCCTCTGGAGTCTATACGAACCCCAGTGAGCGCCGTCAACATTAAATGGATCGGGCTACACGCGGTAGCGGTTATGTGCATTGCATTGCATCTTTATCTACTGAATTATCTGTGATAATTGTATTGTACTATTGTTGCTAGTTCGTAGGAGGATCAGACTATAGTTTAGCTTCATTATGTGGTATTCTGTGGATTTCTTACTTTCAGCTACTTGTATATATTTATTGCTCATTGAGTACTCAGTACTCACCCCTACTTCCTGCACCTTTGTGTGCAGATTCAGGTACTCATGAGAAGTAGACGAGCACTCCAGCTATCACACTATCATATCGAGTTGCAGAGGTAGCTGCCGATGTTCGCAGGACCTAGCTTCTCTTCTCTTTTCAGTTATTACTTTATGTTTAGATTTGAGTATTTCATACAGTATTCTCTATCACTATTCGGGTTTTGTTAGAGGCTCTAGACTTGTGACTCCAGATCTTTGGGAGTGTTAGTTGTTTCGTACTTCTCAGTATTTTGTTCGTATTATTATTATTGGAGTTACTCTGACTCATATATTCTTCTTGAGTTGTCCATTTGGGACTGATATTATATGTGAAAAACAAAATGTTAGTTTGGTTGGCCTAGCTTGATTGTTGGGCGCCATCACGGCCGGATTTGGGTCGTGAAAAGTTGGTATCAAAGCCTAGGTTACTAGGCCTCGAGAGTCATGAGCCGGTTTAGTAGTCTTTTGCGGATTGGTACGTAAACGTCCGTATCTATCCTCGAGAGGCTAATGAAACTTTAGGAAAAACCTCACTTTTCTTGGATTCATATCGTGTTGTTTGTGTTATCGTGAAACTAAATTTTTCCATATTATATTCTCTCGCAGATGGCGAGAACACGTGCTAGTAGACGTGGTGGACGACCATCATTGGCACCGAGAGGCCGTGGTCGTGGTAGAGGTAGGGCAGCAGTACTAGCACCTGCTGACCCACCAGCTGACCAGACTCAGGGTCAGATTCTAGCATCGGTGGCCCAGGTTCAGGATTAGGTTCTAGCTGCAGATGCTCCAGCAGCACAAGTTCAGGCACCGACAGTTATTGTGATACCGGGTCTTCAGGAGACTTTGGCTCAGGTTCTATCAGTATGCACTGGCTTGGCTCAGGTAGTTGCAGCCTCTATTGCAGCGTCTTCTTCACAGGCAGGGGAGAATCAAAACCCCGTGGCTCGCACACCCGAGCCGGTAGTTACGGGTATTTAGGCACCTGGGGCAGCTCCAGTTCAGCCAGCTGCACTCGTTGCACCAGCCCCTGCTCATATGGTTCCAGTTATGCCTGACGATGAGCAGCGTCGTCTGGAGAGGTTTGAGAGGCTACAGCCTTCGGCATTCAGTGGTATTGAGGGCGAGGACGCCCAGGGTTTTCTTGATAAATGTCAGCGCATGCTTCGCACCACGGGTATTCTGGAGTCCAGCGGTGTTGCTTTCACCACTTTTCAGTTCACGGGTCCAGCATTTCAGTGGTGGGAGGATTTTGAGAGGTGTAGGTCCACTGGGCGACAGCCCTCACTTGGCAGCAGTTCTCTACGGTATTTTTGGAGAAGTATGTGCCTCAGTCCCAGAGAAAGGAGCTACGTTGTCAATTTGAGTGGCTAAAGTAGGGGGATATGTCGGTGACACAGTATGAGTTGAGATTCACACAACTAGCCCATCATGACATGTGGATGATTCCGACGGACAGAGAGAGGATCATGAGATTTATAGATGGTCTTATCTATCCCATCCGTATAATGATGACCAGAGAGAGGGCTTCGGCAGTTACCTTTGAGGAAGTGGTTGATGCTGCTCGTCATATTGAGACAGATCGTCGCAGAGAGCGTGAGGAGAGAGAGGCTAAGAGGCCTCGTGGTACTGTTAGTTATAGTGGTGCTCCGTCTAGGGGCCAGCCTCAGCATAGCAAGGGTCATTCATTTAGATCTCATCATTGAGGACATGCAGAGTCCAGTGGAGCTTCATCAGATCGTGGTCGTCAGGGCCATCAGGGTCATCGGGGTCATTAGGGTCAGCAGGGTCGTCAGCAGAGTCAGCCTACTTTGAGTGCTCTTCCAGCTCAGAGCTCTGCTCCAGCTTCTTCAGCTCAGGATTCATCATCAGCGAGGGGTCCTCATCAGTCCCTTCATCTATCTTCAGGCTGTTGCTTTGAGTGTGGCAAGTTTGGCCATATCAAGAGAGAGTGTCCTCAGTGGCTTCGTAAGAGGTCTCAGCAGAGGGATCAGCCCTCGTCTTCTACTCCTATTTCTTCAGCACTAGCACAGTCAGCTAGGAGCGGATGCTAGGTGGCCAAAGGTCGCCATAGGGGCGAGGATCGTACTGGCTGAGGCCAGGCTCGTTTCTATGCTCTTCCGGATA
This sequence comes from Nicotiana noctiflora, assembly GCA_032618575.1. Lineage (NCBI taxonomy): Eukaryota > Viridiplantae > Streptophyta > Magnoliopsida > Solanales > Solanaceae > Nicotiana > Nicotiana noctiflora. The sequence continues at coordinate 250,059 of JASVEL010010295.1, forward strand.
GGAATGAAGCTACTGCCTGAGATGCTGTCATTTCAGGTATTATCTTAGTCTGCCACAGGGATGGTTCTGTCTTATTTGATCCCGGATCCACCTATTCCTATGTTTCTTCATATTTTGCACATCATTTGGGTATGACCTGTTGTACTCTTGCCTTGCCCGTGCATGTGTCTACCCCGATGGGGGATACTGTTATTATGTACTAGGTATATCGATCCTGTCTTATTGCTATTGAGGGTCTCGAGACCCAAGTTGACTTGTTACTATTTGGCATGGTGGATTTCGATGTGATTCTAGGAATGGATTGGTTGTCCCATTACCATGCGATTCTGGACTGTCATGCCAAGACAGTCACACTAGCTATTCCAGGTAATCCGAGGATCGAGTGGCGTGGCTTGACTGATTACGTATCCGACAGGGTAATTTCTTATATAAAGCCCAACGAATAATTGCGAAGGGTTGTTTATCTTATTTGGCCTTCATTAGAGATGTTGAGGCTTAGACATCAAGTCTTGATTCAGTCCCTGTTGTGAGGGAGTTTCCTGATGTATTTCCAGCAGACCTGCCGGGCATGCCGCCTGACAGGAATATTGACTTTGGTATTGACTTGGTGCCGGGCACTTAGCCCATTTCTATTCCTCCCTACCACATGGCACCACCTGAGTTAAAAGAGTTGAAAGAACAGTTTCAGGAACTCTTAGATAAGGGTTTCATTCACCCGAGTGTGTCACCTTGGGGTGCACCGGTATTGTCCGTGAAGAAGAAAGATGGCACAATGAGAATGTACATTGATTACAGGTAGTTGAACAAGGTAACACTGAAGAATAAGCACCTATTGACTCGTATTGAGGATTTGTTTCATCAGCTCCAGGGGGCTAGCATATTCTCTAAGATTGATCTTCGATCGGGCTATCATCAGTTGAATATTAGGGATTCATACATTATGAAGACAACGTTCAGAATGAGATATAGGCACTATGAGTTTCTGGTGATGTCTTTTGGGCTGACTAATGCCCCAGCTGCATTCATGCACTTGATGAACAATGTATTTCGGCCATACCTTGATTCTTTCGTGATGGTGTTTATTGATGATATCCTGGTGTATTCACGCAGCCAGGAGGAGCATGCACAACACTTGAGGGTAGTATTGAAGAGGTTGAGAGAAGAAAAGCTCTATGCAAAATTCTCTAAATGTGAATTCTGGCTTGATACTGTGACTTTTCTGGGACATGTAGTGTCCAGTGATGGTATTCGGGTTGACCCACAGAAGGTCGAGGTAGTATAGAATTGCCCCATACCTTCCTCAGTGTAAGGCCCCAGAAAATTTTGCTAAGTAATATAGGATTCTGTGGTGCCACGTAGGCTAATTATTATATTTTAGGTGCTATAAACATGATGGACATCAATTAGACTTGATAAATATGAGTATGAGTCTTATGGTAAGTGACATGAGGTCCAAATGGAAGCCCAAGTGTAAGCCAAATGGGAAAATTTTCGAAATAGGCCAAAATTCCAAATGGATTCACATAAGACTCCGCTTTAAACAATCATAGATATTTATGTATAATGTTTTATGTGGTGAATATCATATCAAATGAAATCACTTTGAGTCTAGTTTCCAACTCTTCAAACCATTCGTCATTTGGACATTCCTACACTAAGTTATGATCAAATTACCAAAAGCTGGAAACATGCGAGTCGGTGTGAAATCTGCGATCGCAGATTTCACTCTGCGGACCGTAGAAACTATTTTGCTATCGCAGAATGGTCACAGAATGACACAGAACAGCCCAGTATTGGGCAATGAATTCTGCGACGCATCTGCGGCCCACATAGCCAATTGCGGTGCGTTCTGCTATAGCAGAGCTGTCAACGGAGGGTAAAATTTTTTAATTTTTATAACCCGACCCCATTTCAATATATAGGCTTAAGGGTTAATTTTGGGGTCATTTTACACTGATTTTAGAGAGATGTGAGAGCATTTTAGAGAGATAAGGAGGAACCTAACATTTAATTCATCCAAACCTTTCTTCAATCTTCAATAATCAAAGAACCCAATCACAAGATCTTCATCTAAGAGGTAATATTCTATACCCTAGGGTTTAATTTCGAGTTTGGTGTAAGATGAGTTATTGAGGTATGATTCTTGGTTATATTAGTATTGTGTATACATACATGTACAACTTAGATTTATGGGAAGATTTTTGAACATAAATAAGTAAAGATTGGGTTAGGGAATGAAGAAATTCTTGAAAACAGGATTTGAAATCAAGATGCCCAACTAGTATTTGATAAAATGCTTAAATGAGCTAGTTTCATGAATATCTTTATAATATATGTTTAATTTTGTTGTGTCTCATAGTAGATTGGAATTGCTAGAGTGTTTGGAGTGTTGTAGTAACTTAAGAAAAGCTCAATCGAGGTATGTATGGCTACCTTTGATTCTTGTGAAATCGCCCTTTTGTGTGCAATTCGTTTGGCATGTGCTAATTTGAGAGATTATATGTAATTTGTTGATTTTGTTGTTGGGTATCTAATTGATGTTGAACTATGTGAGGTGTGGTATGGAATACGAACCGAAAAATAAAAAGGGAATTGAAGTTGGTAAAGAATTGAGGATAATTGATGTGATGGCATATGTGGTTTCTTGTGGGAAAGAAATGAAACACTTGAGTTGTGATAAATTGTTGAACATATTTGTATGGGTAATCTCGAACATGGAAACACTATAACTTGGTTGTGATATTGGTTTGGAAAGTATTTGAGAACATGAATCAATTTGTAAATTGCTTATTTGCACTTGTTGGGATCTTGTGTAGTGCTTTGTTTGCTGTTTGTGATTGTTGTGATTGAAACTGTAAGGTGGGATCGGGTTGCGCGCCGCAACACAAAGTAATAAGGTGTGGTTCGGGTGATAAGGGTGGCCGAGGTAATAAGGATGGAAAGCGATCGAAATCGCCATTGAAATTGAAATAAAAATCATTGATATGAAATTATGAAAGGAGAGAGCAGGAGAGTTTGCAACCTGTGGGGCACTGATTGCCCCTTTGTTAGACTACTTGTGTTTTACGTGATTGTTTGGTTGTTGTTCTACTTGTTGATCTTAAATCATGCTTTGTGTTGAGAATTATTTGAAATGAGGAAAATGTGGAAAACTTGCTTGGCTGGCTTAATTAATTCTTGGTGTAATCATTTGTTGTCTTATCATTATGGTGTACTTTTAATGGCTTGAGTTTACTTGGGACAAAGCTTGTCCATACATACCAGTACAATTCCAGTGTATTGATGTCCCTTTTGTCGGGGACGCTACATTCGTGTTATGATTCTAGTTGGATCAGTAGCAGGTACTTCAGCTCATCGGCAGTAGCATCCTACATCTTCCACTGCTTGTTTTGGTAAGTCCCTTTCCTTTCGGGGCCCTGCGTGGCTCATCCCACTCCTGTTTAGACTTTAATTTGATTTTGTGTAAGGTATAGCCGGAGCCTTGTTACCAGAAAGTATTGTATCGTCCTTTGTATCCTAGAGGCTCCGTAAATATGTAAACTGTGGGATTTCAGTTTTATGTATATATTTTGTCGGGCATTGTAAAAATTGTAAACTTGTTAATGAATTAAACGTGTGGTTATGTTTGTACAATATGAATTCAGTTATAATTGGTAACATCTCTCGTTTATGAGTAATAAACAACACATGGGTAACGCGCGGGATACAAAGGCACCCAGGTCCGCTTGGCTGGGGCTACCCGGTCAGGTGTCGGTCATGTCCCTCGATTTGTGGCGTGACAAACTTGGTATCAGAGCCTAAGTTTTTTAAGTGTCCTAGGATGTCTCGTAGCCGTGTCTAGTAGTGCCCTTCTTATCGGTGTGCTGTTGACCACTTCTATAAGTTGGGAGCTGCACGGACATTTAGGAATTTACCCATTTCTTTAATATTCCAGATCGTGCGATATGGCTCAAGATAGGGAGCTAATTTAATCTCTAAGTATTACCCTTAAGATTGGTAATTTTGATACCCTAATCTGTGAATTTGAAGCATGTAAGGTGGGATTTATCCCACCATTGAGTACAAGTGGATCACCCAAGGACTTGTTAGAAGAATGTGGTGAGCCATGGAGTGATTGGAAGAACTTGTTATTAAGGAGAGTACCCTTATTCCAACTAATGTCACTGCCCCACCATATCATGTAGAATATCATCAGTATGTACGGCTAAAACCCCTTCTCATAGAAATTAAGCTTCAATGGTGCCCATATAAATGTTGTAGGTTCAAAATAGAATTGATGCAGTACCCGTGTTGTTATGTTAAGCGAATTATTGTTGTCAAAATATATGTGGGAGGTACTTCTGCATTTGTTTAATATATTATTTTTGGTAGATGAGGATATGTAAAGAATGTGAACTATGTGCTAAAATGCCTAGATTTCAAGTCAAGTTTGAATTAATATTTTGATGCCAAATTTTGTGAGAAAACTTGTAATGGTTGAATCTTCCAAATTGTTCTTATGTGTACCAAAAGAATTTGATTAATTGTGTCTAGTTGTTGGCAATATACAAAGATATTTGGAAGCGAAGAAAATGGCTGTGTAAATGTGGTAAGATTGAACTTTGTATTCTTGTTGTAATTGGTACTTTACATGAATTGGTGTTGTGACCCTATAATTGTAAAAGATGCATTCCAATATGATCAATGTGCTATTGTTGATACCTTAAAAAGGGGTGCAAGGAATGTGAATCATGTATTGAAATGCTAAGAACTGTAATTGAGATTGAGTTGCATATCTTATGCCAAACTATGTGAAATCCTTTATGTGTAGAGATGTTGAAATAAGTCAAATGTTTTTGAGAAATAGAGTATAGACAATGTGTCAAGAACTCAAAATAAAATTGTACCCAGCGATACTTGTGACATGAGGAAATATGAAATAGATTATGATGTTGATGTGAAATATGCGAAAATGATGTGAAATGTGGGGAAGAAGAGACTGTTTATGGAATGTGGCCTAGTGCCAAGTCTGATGTGATAATTATGGCCCCAAGAGCCGGCAGACTAATATACGCAAGAATGGCATGATTCTTTTATTCGATAATGTGGTGAACATTTAAAGTGTTTGATTTGTACTCGTGATTTCCTTATTATTGTATGAAGCTCATAGATGAATAATTTGATATGTGAACCCTATGGAAGTGCTATGAAATGCAGCCTAGAGGTATAGAAATTATGTGAAAGATATGTGATCTCTTTCTATTTGGTAATGTGATGATTGTTTAAAGCTTTTGTTAAACCCTTATAAATTCCATGTCCTTGCATGGATTTGTTCTTAGAAACGATCTAAATTACAAAACATTTCATGCACCTTCTCTTTGAATGAGACGTATTATTTACAAAGTCTCCCGAACACAGTACTAGTATTTACAACCTCCTAAGGAATTGAGCTCTATAATTATGTTCCAGAATTGAGTTATAGCACTATTGATACTTCCCACTTGCTTTACCTAAATTCTCAACTAAGGACTATTCCCGATGAATTTCTTACAGAAACGTTTTATTTAAATGGACAACATCTACTCACTTGTGCCTATACATGCACCATCATAAAGTTTGTACATGTGGTGCCAAGTTCCATGCAAAGTATCCAAGATTTGTGATCCTTCTCGAGTCACTCTTTTACTTAGTTGTGTGTGTCTTATATGGCTCGATCAACCAATCTACTCTCTTATGAGTAACATCATGAAACCTTTACACTGTCTAGTATCATATATGCACATCTCAGTGCCTATCATATGAGTGCATATCAATTGAAATGGTCAGCGTGTGCATAATGTCTCTATGAAAAATTGAGATCCTCACATCCCCATCATAGATATCTTGTGTCACCATGGTTTTCGTGCCCACTTGGGAGATCTCACAGTAAGTAGCTCACTCTGTCCTAGTATTGTAGTTGCTCGTGGCATGGTCATGTATTGCAGTTGGGAGTTAATATAGTAGAAGTATGTCCAACTTATAACCAATGATTATTTTCTCATTATGTCGAAGTATGTCCAACTTATAACCAATGATTATTTTCTCATTATGTCTCCACAATGTGTTAATTGTATTCCTTATTTAGTGAATTCATTGTGCTAGTTCCCTACACTTGTACGACAACCATAAGAGAACATTCCCTTCTATGTATTACTATGACACTTCCTTTTTCAAGTCAAAACCTATGGAGATCTCATCATGAACATCCGCAAACCTTCAGTGATTATTGTGCACTGTCTCATTGAGTTTGGTTTTCTTTACACCCTCAACTTCTAGAATCATGGACTATGTCATTGTCATGTGCGGTGTGTTTTACTACCCTTGGTATCTCACCATCTTGGCTAGATATGAGTGTTATTTGCCTTCTCCCTGGAGCGTCGTGTTAACTATTAGAACCATCTAACGAATTCATGATTTTGTCCCAATATCAAGATTTCCTAGCTATTGAGTTTCACTCGTGAATGGTTGAGATTGGATGACTTTGGATTTTTGTACATATCATGAGCATGTTGTTTTGAATGAAAAAAAAATGGTCGTAATTTTTAGTTTCCTCATATATGATCAAATACCAAGAAGTATTAAGTTGTCTAGAATATGGCAATCTCATAAGCGTTCAATTATTTTCATCCTTACAGGCTTGTCGCATAGATTCTGTGTGTCAAGTAATGTTAAGAGTGTAATTCAACTTCGTGTATTTTGAATCCCATATCACATTCAAGGTGTTAGAGTATTCCTATTCGGGGTCGACTGATTTTCCCTACACTTTAGAAAATGAGTGGTTCACGTTCTTGAGTAATCCTCCTTAATGATTCCTATTTCACATGTACTATGTACCCCTATGCCTCATTTGTGTATTAATTGAGGTAGTCACAGTGATTAACCATGTCAGTATTGTTAGTAGTAACTTTTTGTGTCTCTTAGTATACGACCTCAAAAAGTACTCTACCCAGTGCATTAATGGATTCTTGAAGAACTCCAGCCTGATCTTGAACTCTGTGGTTCCTCGTTGTATTAGATCCATTTGGGTATTGTAAGTTCAGACAAGTCAAAGATAAAGCTTCATAGTGTGATCACATATATATTGGATAGATAAAGTTATGGTCAGTTTATGGTATCACATCTTAGGGTAACTATTAAGGGTCATCAAGGGTTTAGTGTGAGTGTACCCCTGAAAATAGGTGTATGATACTCCCCGTAACTGTTATTTGAGTTGATAATAAAGGTAACATGGCTGTATTACACATTAGGTTGCAATAGGTGTATGATACTCCCCGTAACTATTCCTCATGTGCTTTGTGTTTCCATATGCTTATGTCTAAGAAGATAGTGATAAAAAAATGTGGGTACGAAATGACTTGATTGAACTATATGATCATGATGCACTACTAGCAAGACTCATGATGGCTTGACTTCATATGGACTATTGATTAAAATGAAATTATATTCTTGTTGATGAACACCTTTGCGATTATATTAATGGCTGGTAAGGACTATTATGAACACATGATTGTTTGTTTACTATGAACTGACATCATTGATGGTATGATGCCAAGTTATGGAATTGTGGGTTATTGTTGTTGTCATGAATTGCAATATCTAGTGGAGTGTGAATTGTACAGTGGAATGTTATCAAATGGTAAAGTCAATGGATAGTTATCTCATGCAAGATGTTTATCTGTCATCCTTGTTAGGTATGTTTGGGAATTGATATTATTTTTGAGAAGGTGTTAGTGAACTTTGCATAAAGCTTCTCTTCTCTTAACCTCTGCAATATCACCCTCAAGTGTTGTGCATGCTCCTCCTGGCTTTGTGAATACACCAGAATATCATCAATAAACACAATCATAAAAGAATCAAGGTACGGCCGAAATACGCTATTCATCAAGTGCATGAATGCAACTGGGGCATTAGTCAGCCCGAAAGACATCACCAGGAACTCGTAGTGCCCATATCGCGTCCTGAACGCTGTTTTCATGATATCTGAGTCCCTGATCTTCAACTGATAATAGCCCGATCGAAGATCAATCTTAGAAAATAAACTAGCTCCCTGGAGCTTATCAAATAGGTCCTCAATACGAGGCAATGGGTACTTATTCTTCACTGTTACCTTGTTCAGCTGCCTGTAATCAATTCACATTCTCATTGTGCCATCTTTCTTCTTCACGAACAACACCGGTGCAACCCAAGGTGACACACTCGGGCGAATGAAACCCTTATCTAAGAGTTCCTGAAGCTGCTCCTTCAATTCTTTTAACTCCGCTGGTGCCATGCGATAGGAAGGAATAGAAATGGGCTGGGTGCCCGGCACCAAGTCAATACCAAAGTCAATATCCCTATCAGGCGGCATGCCCGGCAAGTCTGCTGGAAATACATCTGGAAACTCCCTCACAATGGGGACCGAATCACGACTGGGTGTCTCACCCTCGACATCTCAAATGAAGACCAAATAAGATAAGCAACCCTTCCTAATCATTCGTTGGGCCTTTATATAAGAGATCACCATGTCAGACACATAATCAGTCAAGCCACGCCACTCGATCCTCGGATTACCTGGAATAGCTAGTGTGACTGTTTTGGCATGACAGTCCAGAATCGCATGGTAAGGAGATAGCCAATCCATGCCTAGAATCACATCGAAATCTACCATGCCCAATAGTAATAACTCAACTCGGGTCTCCAGACCCCCAATAGTAATAATACAGGATCGATATACCTGATCCACAACAACAGTATCCCCCACCGGGGTAGACTCTTGTACGGGCAAAGAAAGGATACCACAGGTCATACCCAAATTATGTGCAAAATAAGTAGAAACATAGAAATAGGTGGATCCGGGATCAAATAAGACAGAAGCATCCCTGTCGCAGACTGAGATAGTACCTGAAATGACCGCATCTGAAGCACTAGCATCCTTCCTATCCGGAAGAGCATAGAAACGAGCATGGCCTCCACCGTTATGATCCTCGCCCCTAGGGTGACCTCTGGATACCTGGCCACCAGTCCTAGCTGATTGTGCTGGCGCTGAGGAAACAGGAGTAGAAGACGAGGGTTGATCCCTCTTATGAGATCGCCTACGAAGCCATTGAGGACACTCTCTCTTGATATGGCCCAAGTCACCGCACTCAAAACAACGGCCCGAAAATGGAAGAAGGGGCTGCTGAGGACCCCTCGCTGCAGATAAATCCTGTGCTGAGGAAAGAGGAGCAGAGCTCTGAGCTAGAAGAGCACTCAATGCAGGCTGACTCTATTGACGGCCCTGCTGACCCTGAAAACTCTGATGGCCCTGACGACCATGATCTGATGAAACCCCACTGGACTCTGCACGTCCAGACTTATGAGACCTGAAAGAACGACCCCTGTTATGCTGAGGTTGGCCCCTAGACGGAGCACCACTATAGCTGCCAATACCACGAGGCCTCTTAGCGTCTCTTTGCTCCCGCTCTCTGCGGCAATCTGTCTCAATGTGACGGGCATCATCAACCACCTCCTCGAAGGTAACTGCTGAAGCTCTCTCCATGTTCATCAATATGCAGATGGGATAAATAAGGCCATCAATAAATCTCCGAATCCTCTCTCTATACGTAGGAACCATCCATATGGCATGACGGGCCAACTGTGTGAATCTCATCTCGTACTGAGTAACCGTCATGTCTCCCTGCTTCAGCCACTCAAACTGACGACGCAGCTCCTCTCTATGAGACTAAGGCACGTACTTCTCCAAAAATACCGTAGAGAACTGCTGCCAAGTGAGGGGCACCTGCCCCAGCGGGCCTACGCCTCTCAAAATCCTCCCACCACTGAAATGCTGCACCTGTGAACCGGAAAATGGTGAATGAAACACCGCTGGACTCTAGAATACCCGCGGTGTGAAGCATGCGCTGACATCTGTCAAGAAAACCAGGGGCGAGGATCGTACTGGTGGACGCCATGCTAGTTTCTATGCTCTTCCGGATAGGAAGGATGCTAGTGCTTCAGATGCGATCATTTCAGGTATTATCTCATTCTGCTATAGGGATGCTTCTGTCTTATTTGATCCCGAGTCCACCTATTCCTACGTTTCTACTTATTTTGCACATAATTTGGGTATGACCTGTGGTATCCTTGCTTTGCCCGTACATGTGTCTACCCCGGTAGGGTGTTGTGGATCAGGTATATCGATCCTGTATTATTACTATTGGGGATCTGGAGACCCGAGTTGATTTATTACTATTGGGCAGGGTAGATTTCGATGTGATTCTAGGCGCCCTCAGTACCACTGAATGTCGGAGGCTGTAGCCTCTCAAATATCTCCAAACGACGCTGCTCATCGTCGGGCATAACGGGAACCACATCAGTAGGAGCTGGTGCAATGGGTACAACTGGCTGAACTGGAGCCGCCCCAAGCACCTGAATACCCTGAACTACCGGCTTGGGTGTGCGAGCCACGGGGTTCTGATTCCCTCCCCCTGCCTGTGAAGAAGCCGCTGCACTAGAGGCTGCAACCACCTGAGCCAAGCCAGTGCATACTGATAGAATCTGGGCCAAAGTCTCCTGAAGATCCGGTATCACAATAGGCACTGTCGGTGCTTGAACCTGAGCTGCCGGAGCGTCTGCAGCTGGAACCTAGTCCTGAACCTGGGCCACAGGTGCAGGAATCTGACCTTGAGTCTGGTCAGCTGGTGGGTCTGCAGGTGCTGGTACTGCTGCCATACCTCTACCGCAACCACGGCCTCTGGCGCCAATGGTGGCCGTCCGCCACGTCCGCTAGCACGTGTTCTCGCCATCTGCGAGAGAATAGAATAGGGAAAAGTTTAGTTTCACAATAACGTATACCGCTCGATATAAATCCAAGAAAAATGAGGTTTTTCCTAAAGTTCTGTAGCCCTCCGAGGATAGATACGGACGTCAACGTACCGATCCGCGAAAGCCTACTAAACCGGCTCATGACTCGCGAGTCCTAGTAACCTAGGCTCTGATACCAACTTGTTACGACCCAAATCCAGTCGTGATGGCGCCCAACGATTAAGCTAGGCCAGCCAGACCAACAATTACTTATCACAACGAATAACCGTCCCAAAAGGGCATCCCAAGAAGAATATATGAGTCAAAAAACTCCAATAATAATAATAATAATGAATAAAGTACTGAGAAGTACGAAAACCACTGACACTCCCATAAATCCGGAGTCACAAGTCTAGAGCCTCTAACAAAACCCAACAGATATTGAGAATACTCAAGTCTGAATATAAAATAACAACTAAAAAGAGGAGGAGAAGCTAGGTTCTATGAACGTCGGCAGCTACCTCAGCAACTCGGTATGACTCCGAAACCGCCGGAAATGCCTGTCTACTGCTCTTGAGTACCTGAGTCTGCACACAAAAGGTGCAGGGATTAAGGGTGAGTACTAAGTACTCAGTGAGTAATAAATATATAAAAGCAGCTGAAAGTAGGAAATCCACAACATACCACAATATGAATCTACACTACAGTCCGAATCTCCAACGAACTAGCATCAACAGTACAATACAGCTACCACAGAATAATTCAACAAATACGGATGCAATGCAATGCACATAATCGCTATGACGTGTAGCCCGATCCATTTAACATCGACGACGCTCACTGGGGGTGTGTACAGACTCCGGAGGGGCTCCTACAGCCCAAGCGCAAATACCGCTGCGGCGTGCAGCCCGATCCATCCTCAGTCCACAATAATCAGATAAGTCACAAAACAGTTCATTTTTCTTAATTCCAGTTTCCAGTTCATAGTTTATGAAAAATACTTTAACTTTATTAAATTTACAAAAACTGGTGACTTAACATATCAATACTGTGATTTCAATTTCCAGGACTGAGATCAGTGATTAAGCAAATATAGCTATCACATAAATATTATCCTCTAAGGACGCTACAGGTCGGTACAAGGCCCCAAACAAGGCTTACCGCCCAGAAATATATCAAATACAGTGTATTTCCAACACTAATAGCATATTATTCACATCCGGGATGGACCAAGTCTCAATCCCCTGTCACAATCAATCCCGCACCTGCCACGGTGTGCGAGCCACGCCCTACTAGCGTCACAATGTGCTAAGCTGGGGTTTCGAACCCTCAGTCTACCATATACACAAACTACTCAACTCTAGCCGGTCGTAGACTCGTCCGCGATGCCTTTTCCTTTGAAATTCGCTCCCTCGTGTGTAGAATCTAGTCAAACCACAATAATTATATCAAATGTGGGTCAAAGAATCATAAGCCATTTCAATTTACATGAAATTCGCATAAATACACTAAGTTGGTAAAACCCGACCCCGGGCTCACTGCTCGGAAAATTTCGAAATTAGTACCAACGCGATCCTCGTCTTGCCACGAGTCGGTGCATATAAAATTTATCGAAATCGGAGTTCGATTGGCCTTTCAAAACTCAAATTTTCGTTTTCAATTTCTAGGCCACAATCCTTCACAATTTCTACCCAAATTCATGAAGATTGATGTTAATTCTACCATAGAATTATGTTTTTGAGTCAAGAATCTTACCTCTGATGAATACCCGATGATTTCTCAGTGTTTTCCTCATGTTTTCTTCTCTCTAGGGCTCAAAATTATGTTTTGGGTGAATGAACCCGTAAGCCCTCTGTTCTGCAATTTAATTTCACTGCTAGACCCATTTGTTCTACGCGTTCGCGATGGTCTTCACGCGTTCGCGATGTCAGCTCCAGTTTACCCTTAGTGAATGCGACGCTCCCCCACGCGTTTGCGATGTACAGTCTCCCAGCCGCCGGGTTCTTCTTATACGCGAACGCGTACACTCCCACGCGAATGCGAAGCTCTCCCATTTCCTTCTACGCGATCGCGACTCCCAGTCACGCGAACGCGAAGCTTCACCCTACCTTGTCTACGCAAACGCGATGCCCCTGCTCGCGAATGTGATGCTTTGATCCGCCTGGCCTTCGCGAACGCGGCCCATGCCACGCGAACGCGAAGGCTTAAATGCCTGGGCAGTAACCTGCAATTTTTTGCAAATTTTGCCAAGTTCAAGATGCCCGGTTGATGGTCTGAAATGACCCCGAGGCCCTCGGAACCCCAACGAAAACCACCAACATACTCCAAAACATGATACGGACTTGTTCCAATCACAAAAACACCATCCTAAACATCAAAATCACCATTTACACACGAATTCAAGCCTAAGTTTCTTCAAAACTTCCGAAACTAACATTCAATCCAAAACCCGATCAAACGATGTCCGAATGATCTGAAAATTTGCAGACATATCCAAAATCACATAACGAAGCTACATAAATTGTCGGAATTCCATTCCGACCCCCGGATCAAAATCTCGCCTACCAACCGGTGTTCGCCAAAATTCAACCTTCGCCAATTCAAGCCTAAAACTACACCGGACTTCCGAATTCGATTCGGATTGCTCTCCTAAGTCATAAATGATCCCCCGAAACTAGTCAAATCATCGGAATCCGGTTCCGAGCACTTTAACTCAATAGTCAACTCTAGGTTGACTTCCCATATTCAAGCTTTCTTCAAACATGCTATTTGCTTCATTTTCAACCCGAATCATTCCTAACTCACTCGATATACTCAAATACTGATATGAGAGCATAAGATATGTAAATTCAAGGTAACAGGGTGGTAATTCCCATAACGACGGGCCGGGTCATTACATTCGCGTTCGCGAAGGGTATGCTAGAGCCGAGCATCGCGAACGCGTGGGAGGAGTCGCGTTTGCGAAGAGTAAAATGAAGTTGGGCATCGCGAACGCGTGGGAGATCACGCGAACGTGTAAAGTAATTGGGTCAGGCAGTAATATTAAATTGCAGAACAGAGGGCTCACGGGTTCATTCACCAAAACATACTTTTGAGCCCTAGAGAGAAGAAATCACAGGAAAACGCCTGGGAAATCATCGGGTATTCATCGGAGGTAAGTTTCTTGACTCAAAAACATAATTTTATGGTAGAATTAACATCAATCTTCATGAATTTGGGTAGAAATTGTGAAGGATTGTGGCCTAGATATTGAAAACAAAAATTTGGGTTTTGAAAGGCCATTCGAACTCCGATTTCGATAAATTTTATATGCACGGACTCGTGGCGAGACGAGGATCGCGTTGATACTCAAAATTTTCTGAGCAATGTGGGCCCGGGGCTCGGGTTTTGCCAATTTCGTAATTTTTGATATTTTTCGAGTTCTTTCGATTGGGTTATGTTCCATTAGCCTATTTTGATATATTTGTACTGATTTTGGCTAGTTTTGACATGCGTGGATGCCGGTTCGAGGAGCTAAGGCATTGCGGGTATGAGTTTTTTCCGGTTCGAGGTGGGTAATACTTGTAAATGATGTCCTAAGGTTTAGTAAACCCCGGACTTGCACATCTTAGTGTTGTGTTGAGGTGACTTGCACGTCGAATAAAGGGCGTGGGGTAGAGCACCATTGGGATTGTGACTTGGTCCGACCCGCGTAATAAATAATAACACCTAATTGTTTGAAATGAAATTGACGCCTCAATAAGGATGTTAATTATCATGTTTGGGCTTCGTGCCGATTATTTGAATCCTTCAAGGATTGGTATCATTGTCTTGATAACACTGTGCATATTTTTATCTAAATTTAATGTTTTAAATGGTATTTTGCTATTCAGCAATTTTTTTATAAGGTTATGAAAAACTTGCACAAGGTCTTAATGACATTTTTAGTTGTGAGCTAATATGATATTGTTGCCCGAGGGGCTTTCTTGATTATTCGTTAGACTGATTGGGGCCGAGGGCCATATGTGAGAGAATGACGATTTATGTGAGCATATGCATATACATGCATGGATCGGACTGCATGATGTAGTGGTATATGGATCGGGCTGCACGCCGCAGCAGGTGTGATATTGATATTGCGCTTGGGCTGTAGGAGCCCCTCCGGAGTCTGAACCCCCACAGTGAGAGCGGGTGCCTTTGCATGGATCGGGTTGTACGCCACAGTGTCATATGCATAGCATGGCATACATACATAGGTTTACGTGTACTACGTGGCATAACATTTAGCACTCATACATTACTGGCACACATGCATAATTTGCCTTATTGACCAGATCTCCTGGTGGAAATTGTTAAGGAGTGCTGAGCCCGAGGGGCTGATTTGAGTGCAAACTTGCACTGTTTGAGATTGTATCCAGGTATTGGTATGTTATCATGGAAGAAAGAAAGCTAAAAATTGAGATTTCTAAATAATCTACTCACATATGTTTGAAAGGAATAAAAAGATAGTTCTGTATTGTGTAGCATGATATAGTGCCTTGCATGGTTTTCTTCTGTGATGACCCGGCCCGTCATCATGTGAGTTATCACCCCGTTATCCCCGTTATCTATGTGTTAATGTCGTAATATGTATGTTGGATAAGTTTGAGTCAATCCGGATCGAGTTTGGCTGAAATTGAGACAAATAGTCTCTTAGAAGAAGGAATAGTTGAGAAAAGTCAGCTGGATGTTGACCTGTGAGTTAGAGAGCTCGGAATCGAATTCTGATGATTCGGTCAGCTCCGGGAGGTCGTTTGTGAGCTAGGAGAGCGATCGTAAGTGAATTTGGAGGTCCGGTGTAGTTTTAGGCTTGAATTCGCCAAAGTTGAATTTTGGCGATATCCGATCGATAGGTGAGATTTTGATCCGGGAGTCGGAATGGAATTCTGATAGTTGCAGTAGCTCTGTTGTGTGATTTTGGATGTGCCTGCAAAATTTCAGGTCATTCGGAGATCGTTTGGTCGGGTTTTTGGTCGGATGTCGGTTGTAGAAGTTTGAATGAAAACTTAGGCTTGAATTGCTTGAATTTGATGTTATTCCGTGTTAAAGTATGTGTTTTTATCATTGGAACAAGTTCGTATCGTGTTTTGGAGTATGTTGGTGGTTTTCGTTGGGGTCCCGGGGGCCTCGGGGTGAATCCGGACCATCATCTGGCGTTTTGAAGTAATGAGAAGTCTGCTGTAAATTGCAGGTCACTGGGCAAAATCTAAGCCTTCGCGTTCACGTCGCATGGGCCGCGTTCGCGAAGGCCAGGCAAGTCAAGCATCACGATCGCGAGGCTGGGTATCGCGTCCGCGTAGGCCAGGATTCTTTGAGCTTCGCGATCGCGTTCAGGGTGTCGCGTTCGCGTAGAGGCGTGAGGGTGTGCATCGCGTTCGCGTGAGGAGTATCGCGAATGCGTAGAAGGAAAATCAGGCGGCTGGGATCTAATGCATCGCGAACGCGTTGCAGTGGTCGCGTTCGCGAAGGTTAAGCCGGAGCTGGGCATCGCGAACGCGTGGGAGTGATCGCGAACGCGTAGAGTAAATGGCCCAGGCAGTGAATTAAAACCAGAAATATTTCATTACGGGTTCATTTGCAAAACCCTCCATTTTTTGAAGCCTAGAGTGTGGAAGTGAAGGGAAATAGCTGGGAGATCATCGGGATATTGTCGGAGGTAAGTTTCGTGGTTTAATTACGCGCTTATATCATGAAATCATGGATTATTTCTATATAAATGGAGGATTAAAGGTGGGTTTTAGCCCTAGGCCTAAAATTGGAGAAATATACCGATTTGAGCGGGCAAATGGAGTCCGAATTTGGTAAATTTTATATGCCTAGACTCGTATTGAGATGAGGGTTCCGAATGTAACTTTTATAATTTTTCGAGAAGCGCCCCAAAAGTCGGGTTTTGACAAATTCACGGGTTTTGATGCAATATGGGTTATTTCGAATGAGTTGCGTAAATTTGGCATATATTGATGTATTATCATTGATTTTGAACAGATTTGGCATCCGAGGAGATTGATTTGCGAGGCAAGCGCAAGGCAGGCTAAGGCTTCTACCGGTTCGAGGTGAGTGGTGATAGTAATTAATGTACCGAGGGTTTGAAACCCCGTACTAGCACTTCACAGTGCTATGTTGAGATGAGACACGCGTCTTGTAATGAGCGTGGTGGCATTGCGATCGGGGACTTGGACTTGGTCCTTCCCGATTAATAGTATATTGTGTATTATGACTGATAATGAGATTTTAACTGTGCAATTGGGCTGATAGCCATGTTTGGGGCCTTGTGCCGATCTGTAGAGCATTTGGGAACCTATAGAGATAGGTGACCCTTATATCAAGTTGGAAACATACACTCAGCCGTAATTACAACTGTATATCACATTACGAGCCAGTACTAGATGTGTACTTTGAGTGATACTACCTAGGGTGGAATTCCCTATTCTAGCCGAGTGGGCCTGAGAGGCCAGGTCTATATTGACTAAGATAGGGTCAAGGTCCCATTGTGACATATTCTATTGGGCCTGAGAGGCCAGGTATATTGTTGACTGAGACAGGGTCAAGGACCCACTATGATATATTATATTGGGCCCGAGAGGCCAAGTATATACTGACTGGGATAGGGTCGAGGTCCCATTATGAGATATTATATATATACCTACATTGGATCGGACTGCACGCCGCAGTAATATACATGTAATATACATGTGGGACGGACTGCACGCCGCAATAATATACATGTAATATATATGTGGGACGGACTGCACGTCGCAGTATTATTGCGCTTGGGCTGTAGGAGCTCCTTCGGAGTCTGAGTCTGCACACATTATCAGTGAGTGATGGTGTATATTATGGGATCGGGCTGCGCACCGCAGCAGTATAGGGATCGGGCTGCACGCCGCAGCAGTATATATGTTGGATCGGACTGCACGCCGCAGTGATATATGGTGGACCTGGCTGCACGCCATAGCACCATAGCGCTTGGGCCTAGGGAGCCCCTCCGAAGTCCGTATACACCCCCAGTGAGCGCCGTCGACGTTAAATGGAGCGGGCTGCGCGCCGCAGCGGTATATGTATTGGAGCGGGCTGCGCGCCGTAGCATTATACTTATTCATATTCATATATATACTGAAATAGTTATATGTTATAGACATATGTATATGTCTCCATATATTGAGATGGCTGTACACCGTAGTGGTATGAGTGACGATGTGGTCACTGTGGGACCTAGTTGAGATAGATGTGGACTGGAAATCAAAGTACTCATTATAGTGCTAACATGTGGGGGTTGCCTTAGAACTATTTAGTGATAGCACAAGAGTTCTTACTTTCAGTTATTGCTTATTATTGTTACTCACTGAGTTGAAAGACACTCACCCCGCTCCCCTGCACTTTTTGTGCGGATTCACAGGTGCCAAAGAGCAGTTGAGCTGTCGCAGCTGCTTATTCATATCTATTCTGCGGAGACTACGAGGTAGCTGCCAGCGCCCGCAGAGCCTGTTTTTCTCCTTCCTTATCATCTTGTTGTCTTCGGTTTGTCTAGACTTGTTTGTATTAGGATGTTTTTCTGTAGAGGCTCAGTCTCGTGACACAACGATGTGTTGGGACCGTATTTTTGTATGCTTTTACTATCACGCTTATCATTTGATATGATCACGTGCTGTTTATTTTTAATTTTATTAATTGGAATTAATAATTGGCTGGGTTAAGAGGTAATATGCTCGGGCTTGCCTAGCATTGTGTTGGGCGCCATCACGACCGGGGTTTGGGTCGTGACAAGTTTGTATCAGAGCCTAGGTTAACAGGTCTCGCGAGTCATGAGCCGGTTTAGTAGAGTCTCGTGGATCGGTATGGGGATGCCTGTACTTATCCTCGGGAGGCTGTAAACCTTTTTAGAAAAAGTTTCAACTCTTGGAATTCTTGTCGTGCGATTATTTTTTACTTGAACTAAACTTTGAGACTCTATTCTCTCGCAGATGGCGAGAACTCGAACTTCCGGACGTGGAGGACGACCACCACTACCACCTGCTAGAGGCCGAGGACGCGGTCGTTGTCATGGCGGAGGTAGGGCAGCTATGGCAGTGCCAGCTGACCCACAGCCTCCAGTTGCAGAGGTTCCAGCAGCGCCAATTCAGGCACCAGCTATTCCCATTGTCATTCCGGGTCTACAGGAGACCCTAGCTCTGATACTAGCAGTTTGCACTGGCCTGGCACAGGCGGTTACAGTTTCTACTGCAGTAGCTGCATCAGGGATCGGGGGTGGTCATCAGACCCCCGCAGTACTCACTCCAGAGCCAGCAGTGCAGGGCCTACAGACACCAGAGGCTCCTCTAGTTCAGCTTGTGGTTCCGGTTCAGCCAACAGATCAGGTTCAGGGGGACAGGGTCCCAGCTATGACGGACGATGAGCAGCGTCGTCTCGAGAGATTCACCAGGTTATCTCCTCCAGTGTTCACAGGTGCTCCGGGCGAGGACGTCCAATGTTTTCTGGACAAGTGCCGTCGGATTCTTTGTACGACAGGGATCTTGGAGTCCAATGGGGTATCTTTCACTACCTTTCAGTTTTAGGGGCCATTCTTCACTTGGTGGGTGGCTTATGAGCGCCGCAGGCCAGCCGGAGCAGCACCACTATCATGGCCCGGAGTTCTCCACTATGTTCTTGGAGAAATGGGTGCCTCGATCTCAGAGAGAGGAGATGCGTAGGCAGTTTGAGGGTCTCTGTCAGGGGGACATGTCAGTGTCAGAGTATGAGATCAGGTTTACAGAGTTGTCCGGATATGCACCGTGGTTGGTTCATTCCGACAGAGAGAGGATTGGACGCTTCGTGGATGGCCTCATTTATCCCATTCATATTCTAATGACTCGGGAGAGGGTTTTGAGCCGTACATTTGAGGATGCTATGGATATTGCTCGCGACATAGAGATAGATCATCATAGAGAGCGAGATGAGAGGGAGGTCAAGAGGCCTCGAGGTTCAGCTAGTTCCAGTAGCACTCAGACCAGAGGCCAGAGTCAGTAGAGTCGAGGTCGCTCTTTCAGATCTTCGCAGTCGGGTCGCTCAGATCGCTGTAGGTGGTCTTCTAGACAGGTTTATCAAGGTTCACACTAGAGCCAGCCATCTCTCGGCGCCATGCCAGCTCAGAGTTCTTCACAGGCCCCATCTGCTCAGTGTTCATCCCGGCCTAGTTCATCAGCTGGCCACTCCAGCGCTAGGGGTCCTTATCAGTCTCAGCCCTAGCACCGGGGAGTTGCTACGAGTGCGGAGAATTTGGGCATCACCGTAGAGAGTGTCCACGTTTTGTTTCCAGGTCTTATCAGTAGAGGGGGTAGCCCTCGTCATCTTATCAGCTGAGGGAGCAGCCCTCGTCATCTGGTCCTTCTACTTCAGCACCCACCTCGCCAGCCAGGGTGAGGGTCAGACAGCTAGGGGTCGCCCTCGAGTGGAGGCCGATCAGGCGGACATGCTAGATGCTATGCTCTTTAGGGTCGATCTGAGGCCGTTGCTTCTGATGCAGTTATCACAGGTATTATTTCAGTCTGCCACAGAGATGCCTCAGTGTTGTTTGATCCCAGTTCTGCTTATTATTATGTGTCTACATATTTTTCTCCTCATTTGAGCACGACCCGAGGGTCTCTTGAGCTGCCAGTGTATGTATCTACCCCGGTAGGGGATACTATTGTTGTGGACCATGTATACAGGTCCTGTTTGGTCACTATTGGGGGTTTGGAGACCCGAGTAGACCTGTTGCTTCTCAGCATGATTGATTTTGATGTTATATTGGGCATGGACTGGCTATCTCCATGTCATGCTATTATGGACTGTCATGCTAAGACGGTCACTTTGGCTATGCCGGGCATTCAGGAGGATCGAGTGGCGAGGCACGACTGAGTATGTACCTAGCAGGGTGATGTCTTTCCTCAAGGCCCAACAAATGATTGGGAAGGGATGTCTCTCTTATTTAGCATTTGTGCGGGAGGTTGAGGCCCGGACTCCCAGTATTGATTCTGTTCCCATTGTGCGAGACTTTCCTGATGTGTTTCCCTCAGACCTGTCGGGCATACCGCCGGACAGGGATATTGATTTTGGGATTGACTTTGGTGCCAGACACTCAGCCTATTTCTATTCCTACATATCGGATGGCACCAGCTGAGCTGAAGGAATTGAAGGAGCAGCTCCAGGAACTCCTAGATAAAGGGTTCATTCGGCCGAGTGTGTCGCCGTGGGGTGCACTGGTCTTGTTTGTTAAGAAAAAGGATGGCTCTCTGAGAATGTGTATTGACTACAGGCAGCTGAACAAAGTTACAGTGAAGAATAAGTATCCTATGCCTCGTATTGATGATCTATTTTATCAGCTCCAGGGAGTTAGGGTATTCTCGAAGATTGATCTTCGTTCAGGCTACCATCAGTTGAAGATTAGAGAGTCCGACATTTCGAACACTGCATTCAAGACCAGATATGGTCACTATGAGTTCCTTGTGATATCTTTTGGCTGACCAACGCCCCAGTAGCATTTATGCATATGATAAATAGTGTGTTCAGGCCCTATCTTGATTCATTTGTGATTGTGTTTATTGATGATATTCTAGTCTACTCTCGTAGCCAGGAGGAGCATGCTCAGCACTTGAGTATTGTATTGCAGAGATTGAGGGATGAGAAGTTGTATGCCAAGTTCTCCAAGTGAGAGTTCTGGCTTGAGATCGTGGCATTCTTAGGACACGTGGTGTCCCGTGATGGTATTCAGGTAGATCCGAGGAAGGTAGAGGCAGTGCAGAGCTGGCCCAGACCGACCTCAGTTACTAAGATCCGTAGCTTTCTGGGATTGGCAGGGTATTACCGCCGATTCGTTCAGGGATTCTCTTCTATTGCTTCGCCCTTGACTAGATTGACTCAGAAGGGTGTTTCTTTCATATGGTCCGAGGAGTGCGAGGAGAGCTTTCAAAAGCTCAAGTCTGCACTGACCACAGCACCAGTCTTGATTCTGCCGTCAGCTTCAGATCCTTATACTATGTATTGCGATGCCTCAGGAGTTGGCATTGGTTGTGTGTTGATGCATGAGGGTAGGGTCATTGCTTATGCTTCTCGACAGTTGAAGCCCCATGAGAAGAACTACCGTGTTCATGATTTGGAGCTACCAGCCATAGTTCACGCTTTAAAGATTTTGAGGCATTACCTGTATGGTGTCTCATGTGAGCTATACACGGATCATCGCAGTCTTCAGCACTTATTCAGACAGAAGGACCTTAATTTGAGACAGTGGAGGTGGTTGGAGTTGCTTAAGGATTATGACATCACTATCTTGTATCATCCGGGGAAGGCCAATGTGGTGGCCGATGCTTTGAGTCGGAAGGCAGTCAGTATGGGCAGCCTAGCTTTCATCCAAGTTGGGGAGAGGCCATTTTCTTATGATGTTCAGACCCTAGCCAATCGGCTAGTGAGGTTGGATATTTCGGAGCCGAGTCAAGTGTTGGCTTGTGTTGTTTCTCGATCTTCCTTATATGATCGCATCAGGGAGCGACAATATGATGACCCACATTTGCTTGTCCTTAAGGACAGAGTGCAGCATGGTGATGCTAGAGATGTGACTATCGACATTGATGGTGTTCTGAGGATGCGGGGCCTTATATGCGTGCCCAATGTAGATGGGTTGCGGGAGTTGATACTCTAGGAGGCACACAGTTCACGGTACTCTATTCACCCAGGTGCCGCGAAGATGTACCAGGACTTGAGACAGCACTACTGGTGGAGGAGAATGAAGTTGGATATTGTTAGGCATGTAGCCAAGTGCCTCAATTGCCAGCAGGTCAAGTATGAGCATCAGAGACCGGGCGGTGTTCTTCGGCGTATGGTCATTCCCGAGTGGAAATGGGAGAGGATCACCATGGATTTTGTTATTGGACTCCCTCGGACAGCGAGGAAGTTTGATTCTGTATGGGTGATTGTTGATCGGCTGACTAAGTCCGCACATTTCATCCCAGTTAGTACTACTTACTCATCGGAGCGGTTGGCGGCGATCTTTATTCGGGAGATTGTCAGGTTGCATGGGGTCCCAGTGTCTATTATATCTGACAGAGGCACTCAGTTCACTTCTCAGTTTTGGAGAGCATTTCAGCGAGAGATGGGTACGCGGGTTGAGTTGAGCACCGCATTTCACCCCCAGACAGACGGGCAGTCTGAGCGCACTATTCAGATCCTGGAGGACATGTTGCAAGCATGTGTGATTGACTTTGGAGGATCGTGGGATGAGTTCTTACCACTTTCTGAGTTTGCCTACAACAACAGTTATCAGTCGAGTATTCAGATGGCCCCGTACGAGGCATTGTATGGTAGACGGTGTAGATCTCCCGTTGGATGGTTTGAGCCTAGTGAGGATAGATTGATAAGGACTGAGTTAGTTCAGGATGCTTTGGATAGAGCAAAGTTGATCCAGGAGAGGCTTCGCACAGCACAGTCTCGCCAGAAGAGTTATGCGGACCGTAGAGTTCGAGAGTTGTCTTTCATGGTTGGTGATAGGGTATTGCTGAAGGTTTCACCCATGAAGGGTGTCATGAGGTTCGGGAAGAAAGGGAAGGCTGAGTCCCAGGTACATTGGTCCTTTTGAGATACTTAGGAGAGTTGGAGAGGTGGCTTATGAGTTGGCCTTGCCACCCAGCTTATCCAGCGTTCATCCAGTATTCCATGTGTCTATGCTCCGGAAATATATTGGGGATCCGTCTCATGTATTAGACTTCAGTACCATTCAGCTTGATGGTGATCTATCTTATGATGTGGAGCCAGTGGATATTCTGGGTAGGCAGGTTCGAAAGTTGAGGTCCAAGGAGATTGCTTCAATCAAGGTGCAGTGGAGAGGTCGGCCCGTGGAGGAGGCTACTTAGGAGGTGGAGCAGGAGAAGCAGAGCAGATATCCCCACCTATTTGAGCCTTCAGGTATGTTTCTTGACCCACTCGAGGACGAGCGTTTTCGTAAGTTGGGGAGAATGTCATGACCCGGCCCGTCATCATGTGAGTTATCACCTTGTTATCCCCATTATCTGCTTTTTAATGTCGTAATATGTATGTTGGGTAAGTTTGAGTTAATCCGGATCGAGTTTGGCTGAAATTGAGACAAATAGTCTCTTAGAAGAAGGAATAATTGAGAAAAGTCAGTTGGATGTTGACCTGTGAGTTAGAGAGCTTCGAATCGAATTCTGATGATTTGGTCAGCTCCAGGATGTCGTTTGTGAGCTAGGAGAGCGATCAGAAGTGAATTTGGAGGTCCGGTGTAGTTTTAGGCTTCAATTGGCCAAAGTTGAATTTTGGCGATATCCGATCCATAGGTGAGATTTTGATCCGGGAATCGGAATGGAATTCTGACAGTTGCAGTAGCTCCGTTGTGTGATTTTGGATGTGCCTGCAAAATTTCAGGTCATTCAGAGATAGTTTGGTCGGGTTTTTGGTCGGATGTCGGTTGTAGAAGTTTGAATGAAAACGTAGGCTTGAATTGCTTGAATTTGATGTTATTCCGTGTTAAAGTATGTGTTTTTATCATTGGAACAAGTTCGTATCATGTTTTGTAGTATGTTGGTGGTTTTCGTTGGGGTCCCGGGGGCCTCGGGGTGAATCCGGACCATCATCCGGCGTTTTGAAGCAATGAGAAGTCTGCTGTAAATTGCAGATCACTGGGCAAAATCTAAGCCTTCGCGTTCGCGTGGCATAGGCTGCGTTCGCGAAGGCCAGGCGAGTCAAGCTTCGCGATCGCGAGACTGGGTATCGCTTTCTTGTAGACCAGGATTCTTTGAGCTTCGCCATCACATTCAGGGTGTCGCGTTCGCGTAGAGGCATGAGGGTGTGCATCGCGTTCGCGTGAGGAGTATCGCGAACGCGTAGAAGGAAAATCAGGCGGCTGGGATCTAATGCATCGCGAACGCGTTGCAGTGGTTGCGTTCGCGAAGGTTAAGCTAGAGCTGGGCATCGCGAACGCGTGGTAGTGATCGCAAATGCGTAGAGTAAATGGCCCAGGCAGTGAATTAAAACCAGAAACATTTCATTACGGGTTCATTTGCAAAACTCTCCATTTTTCGAAGCCTAAAGTGTGGAAGTGTAGGGAAATAGCTGGGAGATCATCGGGATATTGTCGGAGGTAAGTCTCGTGGTTTAATTACGCGCTTTTATCATGAAATCATGGATTATTTCTATGTAAATGGAGGATTAAAGGTGGGTTTTAGCCCTAGGCCTAAAATTGTAGAAAAATACAGATTTGAGCGGGCAAATGGAGTCTGTATTTGGTAAATTTTATATACCTAGACTCGTATTGAGACAAGGGTTCCGAATATGTAACTTTTATAATTTTTCGAGAAGCACCCCAAAAGTCGGGTTTTGACAACTTCGCGGATTTTGATGCAATTTGGGTTATTTCGAATGAGTTGCGTAAATTTGGCATATATTGATGTATTATCATTGATTTTGAACAGATTTGGCATCCGAGGAGATTGATTTGCGAGGCAAGCGCAAGGCGGGCTAAGGCTTCTACCGGTTCGAGGTGAGTGGTGATAGTAATTAATGTACTGAGGGTTTGAAACCCCGTACTTGCACTTCATGGTGCTATGTTGAGATGAGACACACGTCTTGTGACGAGCGTGGTGACATTGAGATTGGGAACTTGGACTTGGTCCTTCCCGATTAATAGTATATTGTGTATTAGGACTGATAATGAGATTTTAACTGTGCAATTGGGCTGATAGCAATGTTTGGGGCCTTGTGCCGATCTGTAGAGCATTTGTGGACCTATAGAGCTAGGAGACCCTTATATCATGTTGGAAACATACATTCAACCGTAATTACAACTGTATAGAACATTACGAGCCAGTACTAGATGTGCACTTTGAAAGATACTACCTAAGGTGGAATTCCCTATTCTAGCTGAGTGGGCCGGAGAGGCCAGGTCTATATTGACTGAGATAGGGTCAAGGACCCATTAAGGTATATTCTATTGAGCCTGAGAGGCCAGGTATATTGTTGACTGAGACAGGGTCTAGGACCCACTGTGATATATTATATTGGGCCCGAGAGGCCAAGCATATATTGACTGGGATAGGGTCGAGGACCCATTATGAGGTATTATATATATATACCTACATTGGATCGGGCTGCACGCCGCAGCAGTATATATATATTGGATCGGACTGCACGCCGCAGTAATATACATGTAATATACATGTAATATACATGTGGGATGGACTGCACGCCGCAGTATTATTGCGCTTGGGCTGTAGGAGCCTTTTCGGAGTCTGAGTCTACACACATTCTCAGTGAGCGATGGTGTATATTATGGGATCGGACTGCACGCCGCAGTAATATTTGTGTGGATCGTGCTGCACGCCGCAGAATCATGCCGCTTGGGCCTAGGGAGCCCCTCCAAAGTCTGTATACTCCCCCAGTGAGTGTTGTCGACGTTAAATAGAGTGGGCTGCGCGCCGCAGCGGTATATGTATTGGAGCGGGCTGCGCGCCGCAGTATTATACTTATTCATATTCATATATATACTGAAATAGTTATATGTTATAGACATATGTATATGTCTCCATATATTGAGATGGCTGTACACCGAAGTGGTACGAGTGAGGATGTGGTCAGTGTGGGACCTAGTTGAGATAGATGTGGACTGGAGATCAGAGTACTCATTGTAGTGATGACTAACATGTGGGGGTTGCCTTAGAACTGTTTAGTGATAGCACAGAAGTTCTTACTTTCAGTTATTGCTTATTATTATTACTCACCTGAGTTGAAATATACTCACCCCACTCCCCTGCACTTTTTGTGCAGATTCACAGGTGCCCGAGAGCAGTTGAGTTGTTGTAGCTGCTGATCATCACCTACTTTTGCGGAGACTACGAGGTAGCTGCCAGCGTCCGCAGAGCCTGTTTTTCTCCTTCCTTATCATTGTTTTGTCTTCGGTTTGCCTAGACTTATTTGTATTAGGATGTTTTTCTGTAGAGGCTCAGTCTCGTGACACCACGATGTGTTGGGACCGTATTTTTGTATGCTTTTACTATCACACTTATCATTTGATATGATCACGTGCTGTTTATGTTTGATTTGATTAATTGGAATTAATCATTGGCTGGGTTAAGAGGTAATATGGTCGGGCTTGCCTAGCATTGTGTTGGGCGCCATCACGACCGGGGTTTGGGTCGTGACATCTTCCCTTCAGCATTATTTACTTTTATTACTGCTGAGTTGGAAGTACTCACACCCGACTCCCTGCACCTTGTGTGCAGATCCAGGTACATCACAGCAGAGCTGATTCTATTGCAGCTCGGGAGTGCTTTTGGAGAGTCGAGGTAGCTGCCAGCGTTCGCAGGACCTGATTCTCCAGTTTGTCTATATTTGTGTTCTGACCATCCCACAGTTGTGCACAGTTATATTCACTATTCACACTTTGTATACTCTGTAGAGGCTCATGACTCATGACTCCTGGTCCTTGGAGAGTTGTTATTGTTTTTGGGATGTGATCCTTGTACTTGGTTATACCATTACTGTTGTTATATTTTTGTTTATGCCTAAAATGGTCTAAGTGAGCTAATAGCTCTATGTTTCTGTTGATTGGTCGGGCTGGTCTAGCAGTGTGTTGGGCGCCATCACGACCGGGTTTGGGGTCGTGACAAGTTGGTATCAGAGCCTAGGTTACTAGGCCTCATGAGTCTTGAGTCGGTTGGTAGAGTCTCGTGGATCGGTACGGGGACGCATGTACTTATCCTCGGGAGGCTGCAAACCTTTAGGAAACACTTCACATTTCTTGGAATTCTTATCGTGCGTACTTGATTCACCTTGAGATATAATTCTTGGAAATTCCTTCCAAACGCTTGTACGCGCACTCGAATGCTCAGTAATATAATTGCCTTGATAGCTTGTGATTCCCTGGTCTAGGGGCGAAAAATAATCTCTGTGAGTTCATGTTGGGCCAGTCGGGAGGAGTTGAGGCCAGATCGTTGTGTATGACATGAGCACCAAAGTGCTGATTTTACAAACTGGTATTATGAAATTTCATGTGATCAGTATTGTTCCTAACTGTGGAAATGGCAGCTTAATAATGTACGAGCTGTCAGGTGGTAGATCCTTATTGTAATCTGTTATGTAGCCCCGAGCTATGGGCGTGGTGAAAATTTATCATATCTCTTAGTTGGAAGGTGTTGTACTGAAATACTAGATTGATGCAAAGTAGGTGGATTCAGATGTGTAATTGAAGGGTATTTGACATATGTTATGATTCGAGCAGGTGCAGCGCATGTCCATGTATCAATTTTGATAATATAATTCGTATAGTATTGAGATTTAATGTTGTTGAAATGCATTGTGATGTCTTGTTGAGTTATGGATGTATTGTTATGATAGTTTTGGTGATTCTCTGGCAGGTGGATAGGCCAAATTAGAAAGGAAACACTGTCGAAAGTTTTGAAAAATTTGGGACTTAGAAAAGATTTTTGTCACCTAAAGAAAGTAGGCTTAATTGTGGTGCGTGTATAAATGCAAGAATTGCAGAAGAGATAAGGTCTCTAATGATTCGAGTCTCTGTCAAGGCTTATAAATGACTTGAGGGTAATCTCACTATAACATTGTGGCATCATTTGAGTAAAGAATGCTATGAGCGGCTAAAAGTGCTTTGATGTATGGCTTCGAGCCAAGTTGGGGAGACTGCATTGAGTAGCTAATTGCACAACTATGTGCTATGTTGGTTCTGTCTCTAAGTACGTTGGGAAAATTTTGATAAAGGATATGGTGCTTCGTAGATGTGAAGAAATACTAGGATGCTTTGGATTATTGTTAGTAAAGAATGTTCGGTGTATAGAAAAGAAAGTTAGCTAATTGTACCTGTAGGTAATAATGTTCTGCGGTGTCATAGTTCTAACCAAACACGGGTGGTTCTATTCAATAGGACAGTTGAATTATAGCTGAATAAGGGCGAATGACGCCTAATAATGGTTTGCAGTGTTCAAGATTTTGCTTGTAACAGTCAGGTGCCTTAAGAATTGTGTATGAGGCTAAAGGCGGTAGTTTCGCTAGAAAAGATCAAAACTTGTGTTATATTATGTGAATCATGGGAATCTATGTATCCGTATTAAAAGGTAATGATAATGAATTTAAAAATCGCGGGAAGTTCATCAAAATAAAGTATTGTAGAAGGTGGTACTCGGGGAAACATTTGAGAGAGTATTCAGCGGCCCGTGAGCGTTAGACCGTGTGGTCTTGTGTACGAGTCTTGTATGGTAAAAAGGGTTGAGGCATTGTCATGCTACAGTAAAGACTGATATGAAATTAAAGATGAATCAGAAAGGAAACAGGGTAAATGGAACAACTTGTTAATAAACCAGAATGGTATGAAAAGGAATACCATTAATTCCTGGTATGTGGTTGAAGTATTGAGTCTTGCAGATATTGTGCAGCAAAGCTCTTGAGTGCTGGCAGTTGTGTCACTTGATATGGGTATAAGGACTCAGTCCTGGCAGTTAAAATTATGCAACGAATGGGAAGAAAGAGTTTGTGATGTGTTTTACCATGGTTTGAAAATGAGTATATTTCCTGTTGATATGCAAGGCTTGGAATGGGTAATGAGTTTTCTCTATATGGGATCATGAAAGTCGTTGACTAGTTGAGTGCGCCGATGTTTGCAGCGGAGGAAAGGGATATGAATTTCCATGTTGTCTTAGTGTGATATGGTATACACGATGTGTTATGGAAAGTTGATAATGGCATATTCAAGGTTTTGAGATGTGTTCATAATATATGGGAAGTCAATAAAATTATTGAGCAGCGCGGATAGCTGCAGGTGAATTAAGAATCGATCTTTTTGATGATTTAAGAAAATGGTACTGATATTCTAGTAATTTGGCAGGGTATATGGTGCAAAAGGACAAGGTAATGTAAACTGATAATATCTAGTGGTATGGTGGTATTTTCTTGTTGGATCGACTGTAATAATTGAGTCGTTGATGGCATAGTGAAATTCCTGAATGGCTTTCGTGGTATGAATGGGCGCTTCATGTGCGTTATGTATTCGTACGGTGGAATACGGAATCAGGCATAGTGATTCATGTGTTATATATGTGTTAGAGACTTGAACTTCTTGTTAGTCCGCCTATGCGGTGGTTGTATATCATGTGTATTGGCACCGTTTAGCGATTATTAAAAAAAATTGGAAGCCCTAGTGGCTCTCTCTTAACTTGATATGACGAATTCGAATTATGATACCTGATTGCGGACTGGTTGTCATTGGTCAGGTTGTCTAGACTAATGTGATATGGACTATGACAGAATGGCACAAATTGCGTAGCAGAGTGCATCAGAGTACGCTCCAGCGGGGTAGTTGTACCTCAGGACCAGCGGACGGTTGGTGGGTATTGCCTTGTCAGTTGGGTCTTCATGGCGGATATCAGTGCAGAGGTTTCTACCATGGGTTCAGTTCCGGTATTGGGGAACTTTGTCGGATGCGTTTCTTGTGGCCGAGCTTGAGGCTGTATATGTTTACTGTAACGAGAAAATTCGACTCGATATGCATTTCCTTTTGCTAGATTTATACGTGGATCGGGTGGCACGCCGCCACGGGTTATTTGGATCGGGTGGCACGCCGCCACAGGTATGGTATCTGGATCGGGTGGCACGCCGCCACGGGTATGTCATTGGAGCGGGTTGCACGCCGTAACAGAATATTGTGAAAATATAGTTAGTTATATGCTACCGGGAATACAATACTTCCTCGCTTCTGAGGAAAAGTCCGTATTGAGCATCGCTCGGCGAATGGCATATCGGTTGTGTCCTTTCAGGATTCGATAGCGTATATCATTGTATCACCGTGGGTGAGGTTGATTGTTGGGTCCAGACCTAGATCTGTGTGTGGCTGACCGTTTTGAGCTTGGTAACTAGAGGTGCTTCATGAGTAATAATGTTGGGATAGAATCAAGAATCGTGGCAAGACCACGTGATGTTATGACCTCTCGAGGAGGATTCAGGTACTCTATTTCTATAATGCGAGACGCGATCTCAGTTCTATATTATGATGGCACAGAGGAATTGAATTACAGCTCTTTTGCTGGAGACAGTTGTCATGATTTGAGTTATAATGATTCGAGTGTGTTTAGACGTTTCTATTGGAGCCCATATTGTGCTCGTCGCGGCTTAGGCCGGTGTTTGAGATGTCATGTCACCAGTGCGGTGTGTTATAATCTAAATGACCGTTGAAAACAACTATGAGTGTGAGTATATGTGATTTTAGCTGGTTCGAAAGGTAGTATCGAGGTTTCTATTGTGGTATCAGTTAAAAAGTGAAATGGATTCATGACTGGTTGACCTGAGAAATGGGTTCGATATATCGCGTGTTCGGTTGCCGTGGGCATGATATGAAGGTGTTGGAACAAGACTCTATCTAATGAAAAAGGTTTTTCGGTTGGTATTTGGTTATCGTGGGAAATTGTTGTGATTAGAGACTATTGTCTCGAGTGATTGGGTTGTTTGATACATCATATGATCTCACCGGGGTGGCGAGTATGGACTATTATAGTTGGATCGTGTGTATCCTGAGTATAGATGGGGTTCAGATTTGGTATATGATTTCAGAAAGTGCAATGTGGTTTATGGTTCAGTTGGAGCGAGAAATTTCAGCTATATGGTGTTGTCGAACTTATGTGAGATAGGGTGACGTATGATCGCCCGAATATATGCTTGGTAAGGTCATTCAGTTATTGGGTTACTTCTAGTACCACTCTGGAACGCTCGAGGACGAGCGTTTGTTTAAGTTGGGGAGAATGTAACGACCCGGCCCGTCGTTCCGGGAATTACCACCCTGTTACCTTGAATTTACATATTTTATGCTTTTATGTTAGTATTAGAGTTTATCGGGTGAGTTAGGAGTAATTGGGATTGAAAATGAAACAAATAGCATGTTTGAAGGAAGCTTGAATATGGGAAGTCAACCTAGAATTGACTATTGAGTTAGAGTGCTCGGAATCACATTCTGGTGATTCGACTAGTTTCGGGGGATCATTTATGACTTAGGAGAGCAATCGGAATTGAATTCGGAGGTCCGATGTAGTTTTAGGCTTGAATTGGCTAAGGTTGAATTTTGGCAAAAACTGGACGGTAGGTGAGATTTTGATCCGGGGGTCGGAATGGAATTCCGACAATTTCTGTAGCTTCGTTATGTGATTTTGGATATGTCTGCAAATTTTCAGGTCATTCAGACATCGTTTGATCGGGTTTTGGATTGAATGTTAGTTTTGAAACTTTTGAAGAAACTTAGGCTTGAATCCGTGTGTAAATGGTGATTTTGATGTTTAGGATGGTGTTTTTATGATTGGAACAAGTCCGTATCATGTTTTGGAGTATGCTGGTGGTTTTCGTTGGGTTCCCGGGGGCCTCGGGATGAATTCGGACCATCAACCGGGCATTTTGAACTTGGCAAAATCTGCAGAAAAATGCAGGTTACTGTGTAGGCATTTAAGCCTTCGCGTTCACGTGGCATGGGCCGCGTTCGCGAAGGCCAGGCAGATCAAAGCATCGCGATCGTGTGAGTGGGCATCGCGTTCGCGTAGGCCAGGAGTCTTGAGCTTCGCAATCGTGTTCCAGGGGTCGTGTTCACGTAGGTGCGTGAGGGTGTGTATCGCGTTCGCGTGAGGGGTATCGCGAATGCGTAGAAGGAAAATCAGGCGCTGGGAATTTGTTCATCGCGAACGCGTTGGAGAGTTCGTGTTCGAAAAGGGTAAGCCAGAGCCGAGCATCGCGAACGCGTGGGAGGAGTTGCATTCGTGAAGAGTAAAATGAAGCCGGGCATCGCGAACGCGTGGGAGATCACGCGAACGCGTAAAGTAATTGGGTCAGGCAGTGAAATTAAATTGCAGAACAGAGGGCTCATGGGTTCATTCACCCAAAACATAATTTTGAGCCCTAGATAGAAGAAATCACGGGAAAACGCTGGGAAATCATCGGGTATTCATCGGAGGTAAGTTTCTAGACTCAAAAACATAATTTTATGGTAGAATTAACATCAATCTTCATGAATTTAGGTAGAAATTGTGAAGGATTGTGGCCTAGATATTGAAAACGAAAATTTGGGTTTTGAAAGGCCATTCGAACTCCGATTTCGATAAATATTATATGCACGGACTCGTGGAGAGACGAGGATCGCGTTGGTACTAATTTCGAAATTTTCCGAGAAGTGGTCCCGGGGCTCGGGTTTTGCCAATTTTGTGATTTTTGATATTTTTCGAGTTCTTTCGATTGGGTTATGTTCCATTAGCCTATTTTGATATATTTGTACTGATCTTGGCTACTTTTGACGTGCGTGGATGCCGGTTCGAGGAGATAAGGCATCGCGGGCATGAGTATTCGCCGGTTCGAGGTGTGTAATACTTGTAAATGATGTCCTGAGGGTTAGTAAACCCCGGACATGCACATCTTAGTGCTGTGTTGAGGTGACTTGCACGACGGATAACGGGCGTGGGGTAAAGCACCATTGGGGATTGTGACTTGGTCCATCCCGCGTAATAAATAATAACACCTAATTGTTTGAAATGAAATTGACGCCTCAATAAGGATATTAATTATCATGTTTGGGCTTCATGCCGATTATTTGAATCCTTCAGGGATTGGTATCATTGTCTTGATAACACTGTGCATATTTTTATCTAAATTTAAGGTTTTAAATGGTATTTTGCTATTCAACATTTTTTTATAAGGTTATGAAAAACTTGCACAAGGTCTTAATGACATTTTTAGCTGTGAGCTAATATGATATTGTTGCCCCAGGGGCTTTCTTGATTATTCGTTAGACAGATTGGGTCCGAGGGCCATATGTGAGAGAATGACGATTTATGTGAGCATATGCATATACATGCATGGATCAGACTGCACGCCGCAGTGGTATATGGATCTGGTTGTGCGCCGCAGCAGGTGTGATATTGATATTGCGCTTGGGCTGTAGGAGCCCCTCCGGAGTCTGAACCCCTACAGTGAGCGCGGGCGCCTTTGCATGGATCGGGCTGTACGCCATAGTGTCATATGCATTGCATGGCATACATACATTGGTTTACATGTACTACGTGGCATAACATTTAACACTCATACATTACTGGCACACATGCATTATTTGCCTTATTGACCAGATCTCCTGGTGGAAATTGCTAAGGAGTGCTGAGCCCGAGGGGCTGATTTGAGTGCGGACTTGCACTGCATGATATTGTATCCAGGTATTGGTATGTTATCATGAAATAAAGAGAAGTTAAAATGGGATTTCAGAATAATCTACTCACATATGCTGAAAGGGAATAAAATGATAGTGTATTGAAGTTTAAAATCAATGGAATTACATCAAAATTGGCCAATTGGGCATTACCCAATCAAAACAATTCAAAACACACCAAAACCACAAGTTGCCAAAACCCGACTTTCGATACGCTTATCGAAAAATCACGAAAATTATATATTCGGGTTCCTTATCTCAATACGAGTATGTGCATATAAAATTTATCGAAATCGGACTCTGTTTGCCCATTCAAATCAAAGATTTTCTAAATTTTAGGCCTAGGGCTCAAACCCACCTTTAATCTTCCATTTTCAATGAAATAATCAAGGATTTCATGATAAACTAATGAATTAAGGTCAAGAGACTTACCCCCGATGATTTCCCGATGATAACCCAGCGTTTCCCTGTCAATTTCCTCTCTTGGAGCTCAAAAATGGTGTTTTTTGCAAATGAGCCCCGCGACTGGACTGTTCTGGACTTAAATCCACTGCCAGACATTACTCTATGCGATCGCATGAACACTGTTGCGATCGCATAGAACAAATTTTTGACCCTCGCCAAACTACTCTATGCGATTGCATAGTCCTCAATGCGATCGCAATGTTCACCAAAATATACCTATGCGATCGCATACCCTGCTCCGCGATCGCATAGAACAAAAGCTGGGCCTGGGCCCCCTTCTCTATACACTATGCGATCGCATACGACTATACGCGAATCGCAGAGCACAACCTTCCAACACTATGCGATCGCATATCCTTGTCAGCGATCGCATAGAACAAATACTTGGCCTCTTCAAAACCTTCTATGCGATCGCATCAGCTCATTGCGATCGCATAGAGCATTCGTCTGCAGCACATACCAGCAGTTAACAGCATTTCCAAAATGCATGAATTAGCCCGACTGGGCCCCCGGATTCATCCCGAGAGCCCCGGGACCCCAACGAAAACCACCAACCTACTCCAAAACATGATACGAACTTATTCCAATCATAAAAATACGTCTAACAACATCAAAACCCATAATTCACATCGAATTCAAGCCTAAATTTCTTAAAACTTTCTGAATCACATTCAATCAAAAACCCGACCAAACGATGTCCGAGTGACCTGAAAATTTGCGGACATATCCAAAATCACATAACGAAGCTACAGAAATTGTCGGAATTCCATTCGGACCCCCGGATCAAAATCTCACCTATCGTTCAGATTCGCCAACATTTCAAAACTTCGGCATTTCAAGCCTAATTGAGCTACGGACCTTCAAAATACATTCCGAACGAGCTCCCAACCCCGAAATCACCTAACGGAGCTAATGGAACCATCAGATTTCTGTTCTGAGGTCGTCTTAACACTGTTCCGGCTACAGGCCATTTTCAAATTCTAAAGCTTCTATTTAGGGACTAAGTGTCCCAAAACACTCCGAATTCCAGAACCGACCCTCCCGGCAAACCACAATAGCAGAAATGAACTTAGGGGAACAGTTAAATTGGGGATCAGGGCGTAATTTTGTAAAAAGACCGGTCGGGTCGTTACAATCTCTTTCTAAAATAGAGATATAGTTATAAACATGTTTAGACATCAATCTGAATAGGTTCACCATTTTCACACGGATTCAAGCCTAAGTTATCTTCAAAACTTCCAAAATCAATATTCAATCAAAAACCCGACCAAACGACGTCCGAATAACTTGAAAATATGCGAACATATCCAAAATCACATAACAAAGCTACTGAAATTGTCGGAATTCCATTCCGACCCCCGGATCAAAATCTCACCTATCGTTCGGATATGCCAAAATTTCAAACTTTGGCATTTCAAGCCTAATTGAGCTACGGACCTTCAAAATACATTCCAAACGTGCTCCCAACCCCGAAATCACCTAACGGAGCTAATGGAACCATCAGATTTCCGTTCCGAGGTCGTCTTAACACTTTTCTGACTACAAGCCATTTTCCAACTATAAAGTTCCCATTTAGGGACTAAGTGTCCCAAAACACTCCAAATTCCAGAGCCGACCTTCCCGGCAAACCACAATAGCAGAAATGAACTTATGGGAACAGTTAAATTGGGGATCAGGGCGTAATTTTGTAAAAAGACCGGTCGGGTCGTTACAATCTCTTTCTAAAATAGAGATATAGTTATAAACATGTTTAGACATAAACCAAGGAACAAAAGCAATAATTTTGTTCTTTTTGCTAATATCCGTATACAAATCATTTCTAAAGAATTGTATTAATTCACTAGTCATGGTTTCATGAAACCATTTTCTGAAAATAGCCCATCTAGGTTTTAGAAATTCTTCTAAAATCAATTTTCTTGCCGGTGATTCCAGACTAAAATCTATTCGGTTTTCAGTCATCATTTAAACCATTTGAAAAATCCATTTCGGATGGAGTAGGTTCAAGATCTGCATTAATCTTGACGATATTATCTAAACCAATTTTTATACTATCAATTCTATTATTTTCTCTAATTTGAGACGTGGAAGCTCTAGATGGAAAATCTACCACATAATCAATTGGAGAAATATAAGAAGAATTTGATCTAGTCAATCTAGATAAAGAACTGATATTATCAATCTGAATAGGTTCATTGAACCTAATTTTTACTGTGCCATCTGAGGTTTGTTCAATTTGTGTTACCTCAGTATTACCGGTATTTCGAGGGGCAACTGTTTCCTCTATGACCCATTCTTTTGGGAAATCAATTTCATCCCATTTGATAGGTCTTCTGGTAGTTACTTTGGATTTACCAAAGTTGGTTTCTATAAGAATAGTTTCATTTTTGAAATCCATAATTTTGCACATAGGATTTAAAGTATATAAAGGTTTAAAATAACTCCTATAACAGATACATATAACTTCTGTACCAGGCAAGTAATCGTAACCATGTAATTTAATGCTAAGTATTAAAGCATTTAACGAGTTCTCATCATTAAGAGAAATCTGTAAATTTGGATATGTGACGACCCGGCCCGTCCTCATGGGAATTACCACCCCATTATATTGCAATTACATGTTTTATGCTTTTATATCAGTGTTAGAGTCTATCGGGTGAGTTAGAAGTGAATTGGATTGAAAATGAGTCATATGGCCTTTTTGAAGGAAGCTTGAATATGGAAAGTCAACCTGGAGTTGACTATTTAGTTAGAGGGCTCAGAATCGGATTCTGATGAATCGGTTAGTTCCGGGAGGTTATTTATTGTCACGCCCCAAATCGAGGAACATGACCGGCGCCTGACCGGGTTGCCCCAGTCAAGCGGACCTGGGTGCCTTTCATTCCCACGCGTTACCCCTGTGATGATTGTTTCTCATTAACCAAATATATTACTAATCATAATTTATTTCACATTAAACAAATAAAACGATACGAGTGATTCATTAACAAGATTTCAATTTTTACAACGCCCGACATAACACAATATATATACATAAGACTGGAGTCCCACAGTTTACATGTCTATGGAGCCTCTAGGATACAAAAAGGGAAATACAATACTTGCCGGTAACAAGGCTCCGGCTATACCTTACAAAACCAAAATGAAATCTAAGCCGAGTGGCATGAACCACACAAGGCCCCGAGGAAGAAAGGGGCTCACCAAAACGGGCGGTGGAAGGAGAAGGATACTACTGCCGATGAGCTGAAGTGCCTGCTACTGATCCACCTACAATCATGACACGAATGTAGCGCCCCCGGCAAAAGGGACGTCAGTACACTTGAATTGTACTGGTATGTATGGACAAACTTTGTCCCAAGTAAACTCAAGCCATTAAATTACATCAACAATTAATTAAGCCAGCCAACCATGTTTCCACATTTTCCTCATTTCAAATAATTCTCAACACAAAGCACTTTCTACGATCAATCAATTTAACAACAACCAATCAATCACGTAAAACACAAGTAGTCAAACAAAGGGGCAATCAGTGCCCCACAGGTTGCAAACTCTCCTGCTATCTCCTTTCACAATTTCACATTTATTGATTTATGTATCAATTTTCAATAGCGATTTCGATCGCTTTCCATCCTTATTGCCCCCGACCACCCTTATTACCTCGGCCACCCTTATCACCCCAACCCACACCTTATTTCACCACGTTGCGGCGCGCAACACGACCCCGCCTTACAGTTGAAAACACAACAATTTCAAACAGCGCAGATAAGGTACTACACACAATTTCAACAAGTTCAAATAAGCAACTTACACATTGGTTCATGTTCTCAATTTCTTCTCAATTCAATATCACAACCATATTACAATATTTCCACAATTCAAGTGTTTCATCTCTTTCCACAATAAACCAATTCTCAAGTGTTTCGTTTGTTTTCCACAAGGTGCCATATAGGCCAT
Source organism: Nicotiana noctiflora (assembly GCA_032618575.1). Taxonomy (NCBI): domain Eukaryota; kingdom Viridiplantae; phylum Streptophyta; class Magnoliopsida; order Solanales; family Solanaceae; genus Nicotiana; species Nicotiana noctiflora. The sequence continues at coordinate 288,460 of JASVEL010010295.1, forward strand.
CATAGTCATTATTCACAATTATTTTGCCAAATTAAACTCTCATTTTACATCACTCATAGCTCAACAACAAACTTTGAATATTCAACAACAACATCAAGAATTTCACAATTTGTCAATTTAACACGAAACAAACAAACTTCACACATATAGGCGATTTCACAAGAATCAAAATTAGCCATACATACCTGGTGATGATTTTTTCCTCCTACTTTATGCTTACCCAAGATATCCTACTCTTGCCAACCTTGTTCTTGAAGACTCTTACTTCTACTCACTTCTTTTACTAGAAATCAAGTTCAATAATCATGCATGAGTGTAAAAATTCTATTTTCAAAAGCTATTATATGCAAACCTCTCTTTACCCAATTAAAACTGAAAATCAAAGAAAATAGTTAGGGTTTTTACCTTGAAAATATTGGGGAAGTTGAATCCTTGCCCTAGGATCCCTTGGAATTAAATGGTTGAAACAATCTTTGAAGATGAAAGATTTCTCTCTCTAAAAACCCTCTCTTCTCTCTCTAATTTTTGGTAAGATAATATGATAAAATGAAGAAGAAGTGTGTTATATTAAAGAAGAGATCGGGTCAAAATGTTACAAAAATGTGGGCCGGGGTCAATTATGCGGTGCACTATGCGACCGCAGAATCAACATGCGGTCCGCATAGTGACCACAGAATTGCCCCAATTTTATGCAGGTTCTGTTAAGGAATGCGGTCACTATGCGGACCGCATGTTGATTCTGCGGTCGCAAAAGTGCACCGCAGATTTGACATGCGATCGCATATCGACCGCACTTTTGACACGATTTTGGGCAACTCTCCGGAACGATTTGCGGCAAGAATGCGGTCCGCATGTCAGGTTTGCGGTCGCATTCTTGACCGCAGATTTGACATTTTTCTGGAAATTTTTATTCTCAACATTTTTGAAACTTAAATCACTACCAAGGGTCCGAACCGCGGCGAGCAAGCTCGCCGCGAAGAATTCTACGCATTCCTAACACATTATTCGGACCATGACACCACAGCTACTAGGTTTTATGCACAAAGATTTTACGGGGCCTTACATTTATGACTTAGGGAAGCAATCGGAATTGAATTTGGAGGTCCGGTGTAGAAATAGGCTTGAATTGGCTAAGGTTGAATTTTGGCTAAATCCGAACGGTAGGTGATATTTTGATCCGGGGTCAGAATGAAATTCTGACAATTTCTGTAGCTTCTTCATGTGATTTTGGATATGTCCGCAAATTTTCAGGTCATTCGGACGTCGTTTGGTCTGGTTTTTGATCGAATGTTAGTTTCGGAAGTTTTGAAGAAACTTAGGCTTGAATCCGTGTGTAATTGGTGATTTTGATGTTTAGGATGGTATTTTTATGATTGGAACAAGTTCGTATCGTGTTTTGGAGTATGTTGGTGGTTTTCGTTGGGGTCCCGGGGGCCTCGGGGTGAATACAAACCATCATCCGGGCATTTTTTGAGGCTTAAAAGTCTACTGGAAAGTTGTAGAGAAATTGCAGAAAATTTAGCCTTCGCGTTCGCAAGGGCAAGGCCCGCGTTCGCGTAGGCTGAGGAAAAATGAGCATCGCGTTCGCGATGCTGGGAGACGCGTTCGCGTAAGAGGAAGGCTGGGAGCATCGCGTTCGCGTGGGTAGGTTCGCGTTCGCGTAACGGTAAGGTGTTTTAAGATTGTGTGAATATTATGGGAATGATGGGATTCTATGTATCTATATTGGAGAGTAACGATAACGAATTCAAAATTGCAGGAAGTTTTTCAAGGGAAAGTGTTGTAGATTGTGGTACTTCTGGAAAACATCTGATGGAATATTCAGCGGCATGTGAGCCTTAGACCGCGTGGTCTTGTGTATGAGTCTCGTATGGTAACCTGAGTTGAGGTATTGTGATTCTGCAGTGAAGGAGAACATTAAATTAAAGATGATAATAAACTGGAACGGTATGATAAGGAATACGATTAATTCCTGGTATGAGATTGAAGTAATAAGTCTTGCAGATATTGTGCAACAAAGCTCTTGAGTGCTGGCATTTGTGTAACTCGATATGGGTATAAGGATTTAGTCCTGTCAGTTTAACTTATGCAATATAGTTGTAATTGGGAGGAAGAGTTTATGATGTGTTTTACCTCGGTTTGAAAATGAGTGTATTTTTCCCGTGTAATATGTGATCATGAAAGTCTTTGATTAGTTGAGTGCGCCGATGTTTGCGGCGTAGGAAAGGAATATGAATTTCCATGTTATCTTAGTGTGGTATGGTATATGCGATGTGTTATGGAAAGTTGATAATGGCATATTCAAGGTTTTGAGATCAGTTCATAATATATGGGAAGTCATTAAAATTATTGTGCAGCGCGGACAACTGCAAGTGATTTAAGAATCGACCTTTCTGGTGATTAAGGAAAATGGTACCGCTATTCTAGTGATTTGGCAGGGAATGTGGTCCAAAAGGACAAGGTAATGTAAACTGATAATATCTAATGGTATGGTGGTATTCTCTTGTTGGATCGACTGTAATAATTGAGTCGTTGATGGCATAGTGAAATTCCTGAATGGCTTTTGGGGCATGAATGGGCGCTTGATGTGCGTTATGTATTCGTACGGTGGAGTGTGGAATCAGGCATAGTGATTCATGTGTTACATATGTGTTGGAGACTAGAAGTTCTCGTAATCCGCCTACACAGTGGTTGTATATCGTGTGTATCGGCGCCGTTTAGCTGTTATTGGAAATTGGAAGCCCTAATGGCCCTCTTGTTACTTGATACGATGAATTTGAATAATGGTATATGATTGCAGACGGGTTGTCATAAGTCAGGTTGTCTAAGGCTAATGTGATATGGACTATATCAGAAAAATATAAACAACTGCGTGGCAGAGCGCATCAGATCATACTCCAGCAGGGTGAATGTACCCTAGGACCAGCGGACGGCTGGTAGGTATTGCTTTGTCAGTTGGGCCTTCGTGGCGGATGTCAATGTAGAGGTATCTACCATTGATTTAGTTCTGGTATTGAGGGACTTTGTCTGATGCATTTCATGTGGCCGAGCTTGAGGCTACGTATATGTTTGTCGCAATAAGCGACTTGACTCGATGTGCATTCCCTTTGCTAGATGTATTCGTGGATCGGGTGGCACACCGCCACAGGTATGGTATTTGGATCGGGTGGCACGCCGCCACATGTATGGTATCAGGATCGGGTGGCACGCCGCCACAAGTATGGTATCCGGATCGGGTGGCACGCCGCCACGGGTAGGTTATCGGAACGGGTTGCGCGCCGCAACAGTATGATATGGAACATATAGTTTCCTATATGTTACCTTGTATACAATAGTTCCTAGCTTCGGAGGAATAGTCCGTATTGGTATCGCTCGGGGAATAGCACATCGGTTGTGTCTTTTCAGGATTTGATAGCGTACATTAACTGTTTCACCGTGGGTGAGATTGATTGCTTGGGTTCAGTCCTCAATATGTGTATGGCTGGCCGTTTTGAGCTTGGTTACTTGAGGTGCTTCATGAGTAATAGTGTTGGGATAAAATCATGAGTTGTGGCAAGGCCACATGATGATATGACCTTTCGAGGAGGATTCAGGTACTCTAATTCTATGATGTGAGACGAGATCTCAGTTATGTGTTGTGATGGTATTGAGGAATTTGAATTATAGCTCTTTTGTGTGAGTCGGTTGTCGTGATTCGAGCGTGTTCAGATCGTTCTTATTGGAGCATGTGTTGTGCTCGTTGTGGCATAGGCCGATGCTGAGGTGTCATGTCACCAGTGCGGTGTGTTATGATCAAAATGATCGTTGGAGTCATTAATGAATACGAGCATATTTGATCTCAGCTTGTGAGAAAGGTAATATCGAGGTTGGGCTCCGAAACATATTGTGGTATCAGTTTTAAAATGGAAATGGATTCACGAATGGTTGACCCGAGAGATGGGTTCGATACATCGCGTGCTTCAGTTGCCGTGGGCAGGATATGAAGGGGTTGGAATAACACTTTATCTAATGAGAAAGGTTCTTTCTGCTAGTATTTGGTTATTGTGGCTAGTTGTCGTGATTAGAGACTATTGTAAAGAGTTATTGGGTTGTTTGATATATCATGTGATCTCACCCGGAGTAGCGAGTTGATTATTACAGTTGGATCGTGTGTATCATGAGTATAGGCATGGGATTAGCATTTGGCACATGATTTCAGAAAGTGCAATGGGGTTTATGGTTCAGATGGGCTGTGAAATTTCAGCTATATGGTGTTTTCAGACTTATGTGAGATAGGGTGACATGTGATCGCCCCGAATATATGCTTGGTAAGGTAATTCAGCTATTGGGTTGCTTCTAGTACCACTCTGGTACGCTCGAGGACGAGCGCTTGCTTAAGTTGGGGAGAATGTGACGACCCGGCCCATCGTTACGCAAATTACCGCCCCGTTATGTTGTAATTACATGTTTGATGCTTTTATATCAGTGTTAGAGTCTATCAGGTGAGTTAGGAGTGAATTGGATTGAAAATGAGGCATATGGCCTTTTTGAAGGGAGCTTGAATATGGAAAGTCAACCTGGAGTTGACTATTTATTTAGAGGGCTCGGAATCGGATTCTGATGATTCGGTTAGTTCCGGGAGGTGATTTGTGACTTAGGGAAGTGATCGGAATTGAATTTGGAGGTCCGGTGTAGAAATAGGCTTCAATTGGCTTAGGTTGAATTTTAGCGAAATCTGAACGGTAGGTGAGATTTTGATCCTGGGGTCGGAATAAAATTCCGACAATTTTTGTACCTTCTTCATGTGATTTTGGATATGTCCGCAAATTTTCAGGTCATTCGGACGTTGTTTGGTCGGGTTTTGATTGAATGTTAGTTTCGGAAGTTTTGAAGAAACTGAGGCTTGAATCCATGTGTAATTGGTGATTTTGATGTTTAGGATGGTATTTATATGATTGGAACAAGTTCGTTTCGTGTTTTGGAGTATGTTGGTGGTTTTCAATGGGGTCCCGGGGGCCTCGGGGTGAATACGGACCATCATCCGGGCATTTTTTTAGGCTTAAAAGTCTGCTGGAAAGTTGCAGAGAAATTGCAGAAAATTTAGCCTTCGCGTTCGCGAGGGAAAGGCCCGCGTTCGCGTAGGCTGAGGAAAAATGAGCATCGCGTTCGCGATGCTGGGAGATGCATTCGCGTAAGAGGAAGGCTGGGAGCATCGCGTTCGCGTGGGTAGGTTCGCGTTCGCGTACGAGAATAATGAGAAGCCACGCGTTCGCGTGGACTGGGACGCGTTCGCGTAGAGGAAAAATCCGAGGCTGGGAGAATGGCCTTCATGGACGCGTGACTTCATGTCGCGTTCACGATGAAGGAAAGGATCAAGGAATCGCGTTCGCGTGAGGGGCATCGCGAACGCGTAGAGTTAAAGTCCCAGGCAGTGAATTTAAAACCAGAACATTTCCTATACGGGTTCATTCACAAAAAACCTCCATTGTTGAGCCTAAAGAGAGGAGGTGACGGGAATTAGCTGGGAATCATCGGGATATTGTCGGAGGTAAGTTTTGTGGCTTAATTATGCGCTTTTATCATGAAATCATTGATTATTTCTCTGTAAATGGAAGGTTTAAGGTGGGTTTTAGCCCTAGGCCTAAAATTGTAGAAAAGCACCGATTTGAGTGGGCAAATGGAGTCCGAATTTGGTAAATTTTATATGCCTAGACTCGTATTGAGACGAGGGTTCCGAATATGTAACTTTTGTAATTTTTCGAGAAGCGCACCAAAAGTCGGGTTTTGACAACTTTGTGGGTTTTGATGCAAATTGGGTTATTTCGAATGGGTTGCGTGAATTTGGCATGTATTGATGTATTATCATTGATTTTGAGCAGATTTGGCATTCGAGGCGATTGATTTGCGAGGCAAGCGCAAGGCGGACTGAGGCTTCTACCGGTTCGAGGTGAGTGGTGGTAGTAAATAATGAACTGAGGGTTTGAAACCCGGTACTAGCACTTCACAGTGCTATGTTAAGATGAAACACGTGTCTTGTGACGGGCGTGGTGACATTGTGATTGGGGACATGGACTTGGTCCTTCCCGGCTAATAGTATACTGTGTATTATGACTGATAACGAGATTATAACTGTTTAATTGGGCTGGTAGCCATGTTTGGGGCCTCGTGCCGATCTGTAGAGCATTAGGAAACCTGTAGAGCTAGGTGACCCTTATATCGTATTAGAAACGTACACTCAGCCGTAGAACTAGCTGAATAGCCTATTAAGAGCCAGTACTAGATGTGTACTGTGAGAGATAGATTACTTAGGAGTGCACTGTGAGAATAGCCTATTGGATCGGACTGCACGCCGCAGTATTATTGTGCTTGGGCTATAGGAGCCCCTTCGGAGTCAGAGTCTGCACACATTCTCAGTGAGCGCTGGAGTATATTATGGGATCGGGCTGCACGCCGTAGCAGTATAGTCATATATGTATATATATATATATATATATATTGGATCGGACTGCACGCCGCAGTAATATATGTGTGGATCGGGCTGCACACCGCAATATCATAGCACTTGGTCGTAGGGAGCCCCTCCGAAGTCTATATACACCCCCAGTGAGCGCCGTCGACGTTAAATGGAGCGGGTTGCGCATCGCAGTGGTATATGTATTGGAGCGGGCTGCACGCCGCATCATTATACTTATTCATATCCTTATACATACTTAAATACTTATACATTACAGACAGATGTATATATCTCCATATATTGAGATGGTTGTACACCGTTGTGGTACGAGTCAGGATTTAGTCAGTGTGAGACCTTGATAAGATAAATATGGACTGGTAATCTGAGTACTTACTATAGTGATGACTTACTCGTGGGGGTTTGCCTTAGAACTATTTAGTGATAGCACAAGAGTTCTTACTTTCAGTTACTGTTTATTATTATTACTCACTGAGTTGAAATATACTCACCCCACTCCCCTGCACTTTTTGTGCAGATTCACAGGTGCTAGAGAGCAGTTGAGCTGTCGCAGCTGCTTATCCATTTCTATTCCGCGGAGACTACGAGGTAGCTGCCGACGTCCGCATAACCTGTTTTCTCCCTCTTTATCATTTTGTTGTTTCCATTTTGTTTAGTCTAGATTTTGTAGTAGATCTCATCTGTAAAGGCTCAGATTCGTGACATCACGATTCGGTTGGGACCGTACTTTATATGTTGCTGCTATTGCATTTATCGTATTGACATGATCACTTGTTGTTTAACTTTAACACGATTAATTGAAATTAATAATTTGGCTGGTTTAAGAGATAATATGGTCGGGCTTGCCTAGCATTGTGTTGGGCGCCATCACGATCGGTGTTTTGGGTCGTGACAGGATAAGCATTAAAATAAACAGGCCATAAGCCAAACTGGTTTGTACAGTCCCTATAAGAGACTTTTTCCAATTTTGGTTTCTGCCATCTCTGAGAGCTGCTATAAAGCTTTCAGGTAAGCCTCTTAAAGTAAGTGGCTTGAAGGCAACTTGTATTAAACCAATATGTATGAATCTATGAGAATCCCTATAAGGGGCAAAATCACTATCGGATAATAATTTGAAAGTAGCATGATCACTATCTACTGTGATAGTTTCTTGAGTAGTTTTAACTAACTGTTTTAATCCTATTTTTCAAAAGTACCTAATTGGTATATTACCTTAGGTTTGACTAGTGGTATAGTCCATTTATTAAGAAGGTCTAATTGTTGGGGCATTTCGTACTCCTCTTTGCTACTGTTTTTAATAGTAGTCTTCTTCCTAATGATATTCATTAAGAAAATAGTGTTAAACTTAGCTTCTACAGTTACTTACCAGCATAACCAAAAATGATGATTTTCCAAACTTCTGTTAGATTTTTAGGTCATAACATTGAGAAAGGTAGGATTATTCCTATCAATAGAAGTATTGATTTTGCTTCTAAATTTCCTAATATAATTACTGATAAAACTCAGCTTCAAAGATTTCTTGGTAGCTTAAATTATCTTTCTCCTTTTATAAAGGACCTTGCTCAGGATACTGCTCTTACGGTAATACTATTATGGTATTACTAGATTATACAATAATAGTTTTATTATAATATTATATAACTAAATAAAATATATCAACTAATACTATTATATACCATAATCGGACTATATAAATTATTCCATATAGCAATAATTTACCATATGTCGAATTACATAGATTTGATCTATATGTAGTATGATTCTATTACTACATATAAATACTATCGTTTATAAATTATCATTATAACTATGATAGATAGTCCCTATACCTGATATAGTATATTAGTATATCAGGATAATTCAACAATCGTATTAATATTCTATGTTCAATATTTGTCACGACCCGATTCCGGTCGTGATGGCGCCCAACACTAAAGCTAGGCCAGCCAGACCAACAGACTATTTTCACAATCAAGTATTAGTCCCAAATGGACAACTCAAGAAGAATATATGAGTCAACAAATACTCCAATAATAATAATATGAATAATATACTGAGAAATGCGAAAATGAAATAACACTCCCAAAGATCTAGGATCACAAGTCTAGAGCCTCTAATCAAAACCGAATAGTAATAGAAAAAACTGAATGAAGTACTCAAGTCTGAGACATATAATAATAACTGAATGGAATGAGAAGCTAGGTTCTACGAACGTCGGCAGCTACCTCAGCAACTCGAAATAACTCTGTAGAAGTTGGAGTGCTCGTCTATCCCTCCTGTGTACCTGAATCTGCACACAAAGGTGCAGGGAGTAGGGGTGAGTACTAAGTACTCAGTGAGTAATAAGTATATATTAATAGCTGAAAGCAAGAAATCCACAGAATACCACAGAGTAAAGCTAAACTACAGTTTGATTCCTCCTACGAACTAGCAACATCAGTACATTACAAATAACACAAATAATTCAACAGATAAAGATGCAATGCAATGCACATGACCGCTACGGCGCGTAGCCCGATCCATTTAACATCGACGGCGCTCACTGGGGGGTGTGTACAGACTCCGGAGAGGCTCCTACAGCCCAAGCGCAATATATCATTTGTTGCGGCGTGCAGCTCGATCCTCATATCATCTGGTGCGGCGTGCAGCCCGATCCATCCTCAGTCCACAAGATGCATCTGAGTCACACAACAGTTCAAATTATTTATCTTCAGGTTCCAGTTCATTAATAATGGAAATATTTTAATTTTTATTTAATTTTCCAAGAATAAGTGACTTAGCATTTCAACATGGTGATTTCAAACCAGGACTGAGATCAGTGATTAAGCAAAACGAGCTATCACATATATATCTATCCCCTAGGGATACTACAGGTCGGCACAAGGCCTCAAACATGGCTTACATCTCACAAATATATCTAACACAGTGTGTGTTTCAACCACATATATCATGTTATTCATATTCAGGATGGACTAAGTCTCAATCCCCGTCACAATCAATCTCGCACCTGCCACGTGGTGCGAGCCACACCCTACTAGCATCACAATGTGCTAAGTCGGGGTTTCGAACCTTCAGGCTACCATATACACTAACTACTCACCTCTAGCCGGTCGTGGACTTGTCCACGATGCCTTTTCCCTTTGAATTTGCCGACTCGTGCGTCGAATCTAGTCAAAACCATAGCAATTATATCAAATACGGGTCAAGGAAATATAACCCAATTTAATTTACTTGAAATACGCAATAATGCACCAAGTTGGTAAAACCCGTGCCCCGGGCCCACTTCTCAAAAAATTTTGAAATTCATACCAATGGATTCCTCGTCTCGCCATGAGTCCGTGCATATAAAATTTATCGAAACGAAGTTCCAATGGCCTTTCAAATTCTAAAAATTCATTTTCAAGAACAAAACCCTAGTTCTTCACAATTTCTACCCAATTTCATGAATTTAAGTGTAAATTCTTCCTTAAAATAGTGTTGTCTAGTCAAGAGACTTACTTCCAAATATCTGACAAATATCTACTATTGGTACACTAAAGAAAGGACAGAACCGCGGCGTGATGCTGGAGGTGCTATCAAAGCAATCAATTGAAGCTTTGTGATATTATAAGAACCAATACCGGAAATTATAGGGATTCGAATATAATATTTACCGGAAATTCAGGGATTTTACAGGAATTCAAATTGGTTATTCCAGCGGCTCGAAATACTAGGATTGCATGAATTTCTGGTTGGACACATATATCGGCGTCTGTCACGTCTCTACTGCTTTTGCCTTTTGAACTGAAAACATGTGTTCAATTTGGAATATGTCGTTCTCGTTTTCTGTTCTCTTCAATTGGAGACAATAGTCTCCTTCTCTTTTATGGAATATGTTATTCCTCTTATCTTCATATGCCATTAATAAAAGTTTAGCAGAAGCCCATTTTTGTCTCTTCAAGTTGAGGAAAGGAGAATCATCAGAAATCTATTTTGAGCCCTCTAACTCATAAGTCAACATTCGGTTAATGTTTTTCCAAGCTAACCTTCCCATAAAGAGGTTTATTGGCTCATTTCTAACTAGATTCGATCTGATTTACTTCTAACTCTCTCAACACATATAAATGAACTGACTAAAGTATGAAATGGAGAAAACGGGGCGGTAACTCCCTTAAGGACGGGTCGGGTCGTTACATTCTCCCCGACTTAAACAAACGCTCGTCCTCAAGCGTATCGAGAGTTATTTTAGAAGCCAACTAGTAGCTGAATGATCTTGCCAACCATATACCTGGGGTGATCCCTCATCACACTATCTCGCATGGACCCGATAACATAGTACAGCCAAACTTTCACAGTCCATTTGATCCATAACCAAACCATAGAACCACCGCACTTTCCAAAAATCATACACCAGAGTAAGCCTGAACTAGCTGTAATAACCCATCCTTGCACCCCCAGGTGAAAACATATGATATACCACCTATACCAAACACTTGGAATCATAACTTCTATTCACAACAGTTGTCCCCAACAACCAATTACCAGCAGAGAACCTCTGATTACCTAAAGCCTTATTCTCACACTTTCCTATACCGCCTACGATGAAAGAAATGTGCTACAAACCATAATCATCTCTCAGATCAACCATTCATGAACCCACTTCCCTTGACTGATGTAACAACAGATTTTCGGGTCATACCTCGATACTATCTTCCTAACAAGTTGAGATCAAATTTGTTCGTATTCATTAATGAACCCGGCGATCACCTCGAATCCAACACCACTCTGGTGATATGACACCTCAATACAAGTCTAAACCACATCTTGCATAATACACACACCAGTAAGAAACGATCTGAACACATTCAAATAATAACAAATGGCTCAACGAAAGAGGTGTACCTCAATCTCACCAACGCCATTACAATACAACGTTGAGACCCCATCTCACATCATAGGAATATAATGCCTGAATCTACTCTGAAGGGTCATAACTCCCACAGCCTCGCTACAGTGCGTGATCTTATCCCAATACCGTTACACCTAAAGCACCTCAAGCTGCTATGCTCTAATCAACAACCACGCACATTTGATGTCTGAAACTAATGCAATTCATTACACCCAAAGTGAAACAGAGAACACATAACACACAACCCGAAAGACCATAACCAATGCTCCATACGCTGATCAACACTCAATTATTCCTCCCGCTCGACTTTCTCTATGAATTCTCAATGGAACCACACCATATGTGCCCATAACTGACAAATAACAATGTCTCACAACATCGAAAAATAACTCATAGCTTTCCTCAGATCGCTAATGATAACTAGGAATTTTGCATACTTTTAGACCCCTTCTTGCCCGAGCTTTGTGCATAAAATGTGTTAGTCTGGCCTTGATTTGCTTACAAGTGCGCTACTTTGCAGGTTTGAGAGACAAAAGGACGAATACTGTTGAATCAGCTCAAAAAGGAGTGAAACCGGCTAAGCGTCAAGTGAAGAATTAGAAGGGAACCAAAGGGACCTGTGCGGACCACATTGTTTTATTGTGCGGCCACACAAGGTGATTCAGAGAAGAGACCAGGCTCACCTTCAGCTGTGCGGACCGGACTGATTTGGTGTGCGAACGCGCAGACAAGTTCAGAGAGGCCAAAAGTAGAAGGCAAATATACGCGGACCGCGCCCATTTTCATGCGGTCCGCAACAATGAAGATTAGAGAACTGATGAGTCAAGGCGAAGCTCCACACCGCCGCGTGCCAAAACAGTGCGGCCCGCGTGGGTAAAGGTTCAGAGATTTTGCAATTGGAGGAATTTCACAGTGCTGCCGCACACCATTTCTACGCGGTCCGCGTTGCTGAGCCTACGCGGCCGCGTGACAAAAGTACGTGGTCCGCATGAAATGCTCTAGGTGCCAGCTTATTTGAAGACCAAATGCCCTACGCGTCCTCACGTCAAAACTGTGCGGTCCACGTCAGAACCTCAGGGGTATTTTTGTCCGAAAATTTCTGTACAGTATAAATAGCTTCTTTTACTTTTTTAGGATATGTCTGTTATTAGCTACGAACAGCTGTGCTCGTGAGAACATATTGTCGCCTATTTTGGGCAATTTTCTTAGTCTTTTATCATTGAAACTTCTAGATTTAGTTTGTAATCAAATACTATGTCAATTTCATCTTTAATTTCTTCGTTTTCTTCATTGTTCATGGCTAGCTAAACTCATAGCTAGGGTTGTAGCTCAACCCTAGTGTGGGTAATTAATGGGTTAAACTATTTAATGCTTAGATGATTATGGGTGTTAGTATTTGGGTTGATTGAATGCTTTTCATTTGGATTTGGTAGTTGCAAATACTAAGTCTAGCTTAGTGGGTTTGGACATTTCTTGAGAAAGAGAGTCTAAAACTTCTCAATCAATCCCAACAAGGATTTGGGATGGACCCATGAGAATGATAGTCCCAAGTAACGGGTAAAAACCTCAAGAGAGTAATTAGCCAACTTGAACCTAAAGTTGCTTGGGCAAATTAGCCTACCCAATTGGTCTCGAGAGAGTCAATTGGGCAAAATTGTTCTCTCTACCGAGAGGTGTGAGAATGAGTGCATAGAGCAATGGTTATCCAATCATCCCATCATATCATCTTTGTATTGAATTTCATTACCCGTTAGTTTTCCACCTAGGTAAATGCTACTACCCTAGTCCTTTCCCTACTCGCATTACACTTTTGAATCATCCTTAGCATAATTTAGACTTCTTATTAATAGTTGATAAATTAGTTATTAAAAAGGAAACACAAACATGTTTGAAGATAAATTATAAGCTAACTCGCAATTATAGTTCATCGCAATTTCTCACTCCAAATTCCAACTCCCTGTGGATTGACCCCGAACCACTATTCGGGTAAAAGTTAGTTGTGCCCGCTCTTTCTTCGGGTTGAGTTTGCAATCGATCAACGTTTTGGCGCCGTTGCCGGGGAGTTGACGGTGTTGATTAATTGCGTTGCTAGTGTTGTGTTTTGCTTCTTTTTTTTCGTTCTTTTACTAATTTTCTTGACTTAATATAACAGGTACAAATGGCTCTTAATGCAAATGCTAATGTTCCCCTTGGCAATGCCATGGCGGGGGAGGAGGTAGAGGACCTTGAGCAGGACGAATTCCCAGTACAACATGTACCACGGAGGGCCCGAAATGCCAATGCAAATCAACAGGACCAAATCATATACCCTCCTCCGCCACCGCCAAGAGTTGTACCACGGGCAATGACAAACCAAGGATATGCAAGTGCCATTGTTCCTCCCTGAATCCGGGCGGGGAACTTTCAAATTACAAATGTGATACTTATACTATTGGAGCAAAGAGGGTATTTTACGGGCGCCTCCAATAAAAATGCTTACAAGCACTTGAAGGGGTTCGTAGATACCTGTTGGGGAAGCAAACAAACTAATGTGTCCGAAGATGCTTTGCGACTGCGGCTTTTCCCTTTCTCATGGAGGGGTAAGGCGTTGGATTGGTTCGAGCGGTTACCGAATCATTCAATCACTACATGGGACGAATTGGCGGACAAGTTCATCGCCAAGTTATTTTCCCCAACTCATATGGTGGCCCTGCGAGATGAGATTCTAGCCCTCAAACAAGAGCCAACGGAGCCGTTACATGAAATTTGGGAGAGGTACCGGACTATGATGAAAGAGTTCCCCAACAATGACATGACCGATGCTATGGTTCAACAAACTTTCTATAGGGGGATCAACACGGCTAATCAATGCCTTGTGAACCAATTTGGCGGTGGCAATTTCATGAAGTTATCTTTGGAGGAAGCATGTGATGTTATGGACCAAATGGCCGACACTTCTTCGGCATGGCAAAGCCGGGCGAATGTACCTTAAGGCGATCCAAATGTTATCCATTTACACAAAGAGTTGCATGACCACGGCCAAGCCATTGCCGAGCTCACTACAATCATGAATCAATTGGCGAAAGCTCAACTTCAACAAGTGCAAAATCCGCGCCAAGTAAATTCCATGGAAAGTGTCTCGATGTTGAAAAGAAGGAATAGAGGGCAACAAGCACAACAAGGCCAATGTGATCAAAATGAGAACAACAATGACAATGGAGGATTTTCTAATGATGGCTTTGATGATCAAGACGAAGATTGACAATATGTGAATAACTTTCAAGGCAATAGAGGGAATCAAAATAATCAACAATGGCGTTCCCAAGGCAATTGGGGGAACCAACAAGGAAGAGGAAATTGGAACAATAATAACAATGGGAACAACGGTGGTGATTGGAACAACCAAGAAACAATTGGAACAATCAAGGCACCAATTGGAACAATCAAGGAAATAATGGTGGCAATTGGAGTGGTAAAAATAGCAATTGGGGGAACAACAACAATCAAGGCGGATGGAACAATGGCGGAAATCAAAACAATCAGGGGCAAGGTTTTCAAAGAGCTCCCATCTATCAACAACCCAACAATCCAACCCATATCCATTCACAAGGATCAAGTTCTTCGGGCAATGATATGGGTTGCATTGAAGTTATGTTTGAACAAATGATAAAAAAGAATCAAGATTCAGATGCACAACTAGTTTCTCACAATACTTCAATCCGGAATTTGGAAGTTCAAATTGGCCAACTTTCTCAATCTTTGAATTCCGGACCTAAGGGTGCACTACCAAGTGACACGGTGGTAAACCCAAAGGGAGGGAACAATCATGTGATGGCCGTGACAATATGAATTGGAAGAGACGGTGTTGTGAATACCTCAAATGAGAATCGAGTTGTGAATGCGGAAGTACATTTGAATGATGATGACATGCCGATGAATGATGGCAATGTGGTTGAACCTATTGAAACAAATGATGTGCGGATTGATATTGAGTATGAGGCTGGGATTGAATCTCAAGATACCGTGAACCCATCTAGGGAACACATCATTGATATTCCCGAGCCGGCTATTCCAAAGGCCAAGGCACCCTTGCCAAGGCCTCCTCCACCTTATCCGCAATGATTGGCAAAGCAAAAGGGAGATAATCAATTGAAGAAATTCATAGAGATGATGAAGAGTTTGACCATTAATGTGCCTTTGGTGGAGGCACTCGAGCAAATGCCGGGTTATGCTAAATTCATGAAGGACTTGGTTACGAAAAAGAGGTCGATGGATTGTGAGACGATAATGATGACTCAACAAGTGAGTGCGATAGTTCATTCCATGGTTCCCAAGCTAGAAGACCCCGGTGGTTTCACCATTCCTTGTACAATTAGAAGTGCTAATTTTGCTAAAGCACTTTGTGCTTTAGGGGCAAGTATCAATCTTATGCCATATTCCGTGTTTAAGACCTTGGGTATTGGGTAACCCCGTCCAACTTCAATGAGGCTCCAAATGGCGGATCGGTCTATGAAGAGGCCTTTGGGAATTATCGACGATGTTCTAGTTCGAGTTGACAAGTTTATCTTGCCGGCCGATTTTGTCATTCTTGATTGTGAAGTGGACTTTGAAGTCCCAATCATTCTTGGAAGGCCATTCTTAGCCACCGGGAAACCCTTAGTTGATGTTGAAGCGGGAGAATTGACTTTTCGGGTCGGTGATGAAAAAGTGGTGTTTCACGTGTGCAAATCCATAAGACAACCAAATAGCACCGAGGTGTGCGCGTTTGTTGACATTGTCACAGCGGTGATAGTGGATGACACAAAGCACAGTGATCAATGTTGAAGATCCACTTGAAGCGGTCCTTTTGAACATGGAGATCAATGATGATGCCGATCGTGATGAATGTGTAAATGCTTTGCATGGTATGGGCTCTTACTCTTATGAGCCGAGGAAGCTATCTTTGGACCATGAAAATCGCAAGACCCCTCCAACTAAGCCATCTATTGAGGAGTCGCCGGTGTTGGAGTTGAAACCACTTCCTCCTCACCTCAGGTATGAATACTTGGGTCCTAATTTCACTTTGCCGGTTATACTTTCCTCTTGCTTAACTAACATGCAAGTTGACGCCACTTTGGCGGTCTTACAAAAGTGCAAGCGAGCAATTGGATGGATCTTGGCGGATATTCGGGGTATAAGCCCCACTTTTTGCATGCACAAGATCATATTGGAGGAGAATGCTAGGCCATTACTTGAGCACCAAAGAAGATTAAATGAGGCCATGCATGAGGTAGTTAAAAAGGAAATCATCAAATGGTTGGATGCCGGGGTGGTCTACCCCATTTCGGATAGTTCTTGGACCTCTCCGAACCAATGTGTTCCAAAGAAGGGTGGCATGATAGTTGTCACTAATGCAAACAATGAATTGATTCCTACTCATACAGTCACGAGTTGGAGAGTGTGCATGGACTATATGAAGCTCAACACGGTGACAAAAGAACCATTTTCCATTACTTTTCTTGGATCAAATGATGGACCGACTTGCGGGGAGAGCATATTATTGCTTCCTTGATGGCTATTCGGGGTACAATCAAATACTTATCGCCCCGGAGGATCAGGAAAATACAACATTTACATGTCCTTATGGCACATTCGCCTTCTCTAGAATGCCATTTGGACTATGTAATGCCCCAGCTACATTTTAGAGATGCATGATGGCGATCTTCACCGATATGGTGGAGGACATTCTTGAGATATTCATGGATGACTTCAGTGTGGTAGGGGATTTTTTTGATGATTGTTTTCAAAACTTGGATCGTGTGTTAGAAAGATGTGAGGATACAAACCTTGTGCTTAACTGGGAGAAATGTAACTTCATGGTGCGAGAGGGAATTGTATTAGGCCACAAAGTCTCGAAGAACGGCATTGAAGTTGACAAAGCAAAGATAGAGGTTATTTCAAGGCTCCCTCCCCCTAACTCTGTCAAAGGGGTGAGGAGTTTCTTAGGTCATGCCGGTTTCTATCGGCGCTTCATAAAGGATTTTTCCAAGATCGTAAACCCATTATGTAAGCTATTAGAGAAGGATGCCAAGTTTGTCTTTGACTAGAGATGTATGGAATCTTTTGAGTTATTGAAGCAAAAGTTGACTACTACTCCCATCATTACCGCACCTAATTGGGACTTGCCATTTGAACTTATATGCGACACAAGTGATGTGGCGGTAGGAGCGGTACTTGGCCAAAGAATCAACAAGATGTTCCATCCGGTGTACTACTCGAGCAAGACAATGAATGAGGCTCAAAGAAATTATACCATCACCGAGAAGGAGTTGCTCGCTATTGTCTTTGCTATGGAAAAGTTTCGTCTTTACCTTATGGGGGCCAAGGTGATTATTCATACAGATCATGCCGCCCTTAGGTATTTGATGACAATGAAGGACTCAAAGGCAAGGTTGATGAGATGGGTCCTACTTCTTCAAGAGTTTGATCTAGAAATTGTTGATCGCAAGGGTAGTGAAAACCAAGTGGCGGACCACTTTTCCCGTTTGGAGGAGGAGGGGAGGCCATCCAATGGCCTTGAAATCAATGATTCCTTCCCGGATGAAAAACTCCTCACGTTGTCTATGCATGATATGCCGTGGTTTGCCGATGTTGCCAATTATCTTGTGACCGGTGTGGTCCCGTATGAGCTCTCTTCTAACCAAAGGAAAAAGCTCAAGCGGGATAGCTTGGATTTCTATTGGGATGATCCGTATCTCTTCAAGATTTGCACGGATGGGGTAATTCGAAGGTGTGTTCCGGAAAGTGAGCAAATGAGTATCCTAGAGGCTTGTCACTCTTCTTCCTACGGTGGTCATACTGGGTGATTGAGAACGACTTCCAAAGTTTTGAGTTGTGGTTTTTATTGGCCAACGATTTTCAAAGATGCTAGTGATTTGGTGAAAAGTTGTGATGCGTGCCAAAGGGACAGTGGTATTTCAAAGAAAGATGAGATGCCTCTCAATACGATTCTAGAGGTTGATATTTATGATGTATGGGGGATTGACTTTATGGGGCCTTTTGTGAGCTCTTATGGGAATATGTACATTTTCATAGCGGTGAATTATGTGTCAAAGTGGGTTGAAGCTGTGGCTCTTCCGAATAATGAAGCTTGAAGTGTTGTGACTTTTCTGAAGAATTATATCTTTACAAGGTTCGGGACTCCCCGTGCTATCATTAGTGATGGGGGTTCTCATATTTGCAACAAGGCATTTGATTCATTGCTTACCAAGTATGGAGTAAATCATAAGGTCACTACCCCATATCGTCCTCAAGCGAGTGGCCAAGTGGAAGTTTCCAACCGTGAAATCAAGAGTATTTTGTCTAATACTATCAATGCCAATAGGACCGATTGGTCAAACAAATTAGACGAATCTTTTTGGGCTTATAGGACAGCTTATAAAAGTCCAATTGGTATGTCTCCTTACCGGTTGGTGTTTAGTAAGGCATGTCATCTCTCGGTGGAACTTGAGCATAAGGCTATGTGGGCTTTGAAGAAGTTGAATTTGGAATAGGATGTAGCTGCAAATCTTTGTGTGGATCATTTGAACGAGCTAGATGAGTTTCAGTTTCATGCATACTCCAGCTCGTCCTTGTATAAGGACAAGATGAAGTATCTCCATGACAAATATGCTCGAGGCAAGGAATTCAAAGTGGGTGATAAGGTTCTTTTTTTCAATTCTCGGTTGAGGTTATTCCTAGGAAAGCTAAAATCCAAGTGGAGTGGTCCATTTGAAGTGGTATGTGTGACTCCGTTCGGAGCCCTTGATCTAAAGAACCAAAATGGTGAAGTATTCCGAGTCAATGGGCACCGTGTGAAGCATTATTTGGAAAGTCTGATGATAGCCAAGTGGTGGCGCTCTTGCATTTGAAATGAGTGAATGGTAACTTGCATCGAGCCGCGACGTTAAATCAGGCGCTTCTTGAGAGGCAACCCATGTCTTTTTCTTTTTCTTTGTTTTTCTTCATTCGTAGGGTCGGATTTTTGAGCTGATAGTTTGTGAAATGTTGCAGGGGTTATGTTAAAACAGTGCAGGGAAAACACACAAGTTGAGAAGTTTCTAAAGTTTGGCCATGCGGCCGCACTCCAAAACACTGGGTCCATGTGGGTTCTCCAAGTTAAAAGAGTGACCTCAGGGCAACCCATGAGGCCCGCGTGGCAATATTATGCGGTCCGCGTGGAATGGATGAAATATGGAAGGTCTCTGAAGTTCACCACGCGGACGCGCACCAAATCAGTGCGGTCCGCGTGACCTTGCTTAACAAAATGATGTACGGTTAAAGCATGCGCGGTTCGCATGACATTTTTGTGCGGCCGCGCAGGTCGGTTAGTGACGGGTCCCACTCCCTTTTCTATAAATAGGGTTCCTAGGCATTCATTTAACCTTTTGGCAAATTTTACATTTACTGTTCACCCTGTGATATCTTGTGCTCAAAATTGCAGTCACAATTAATCCTTGGTAACATTTCACTTCTAATTCAATATTTAGATTACTTTATGCTTTACATAGATTGATAAATGCTAGATTAACTTCTTAATTTCTTTCTTTTTACCTCTTTTAATTACTAAACTAGGTTCAAATATGATAATTGTAGAATTAGGGCTAACATCTTTGCTACAATAACTGAGTAGGGACACTTAGGACACATAGTGTTGGAAACATTGGACTTAAATTAACAGAACACCCTGCCAGTTGAATTTGCCTTACGCGGCCGCATGCCATTTTTGTGCGGTCCGCGTGTTTGAATCTTCATGAGGACTATAAGCTGCGCGGCCGTGGTCCAAATCAGTGCGGACCGCGTGCCCAAGGTTCAGAGAAGTGTATTTTGGTAGTTCTCTTCTGTGCGGACCGCGTTGACCTCACGCGGCCGCAACACAAATCAGTGCAGTCCGCGTAGGTCAACTTCAGAGAGTTGATTCTTTTGATGATTAGCCTATGCGGGTCGCGTCCACTTCTGGGCGGTCCGCGTTGACCTCTCGCGGCCGCAACACAAATCAGTGCGGTCCGCGAAGGTCAACTTCAGAGAGTTGCATCTTTTGCTGTTTAGCTTGTGCGGACCGCGTAGCATTTTCATGCGGTCCGCGTGACCCTGTTACCCACATGTGCCTTTTATTTGTAAACTCTGCTCACATTGTACACTAATTATGTGCTTCAACTATAGGGCGGCCTCTCATTCTACTGGAGTGATTACATACCCTCCAGGAGTGTGAGCTCAGAGTCAGCCCCATCCCACATGTCCATCTCCGTACCTAATATGGCTTCCTCCTCTCCAGACCAACCAACAGTTGCCACCTCTAAGCCGGTGAATGTGGCCTCAGACTCGTCTGATGATTCTAGAGCAGATAAGGGCAGTGATGGTGATTACTCCACCTCCCTCACAGCTTCATTATCAGGGGAGAGTGGAGGGCATGCGGAAGGAGGGGAACCACAGGTTGGTGGTATTGAGAGAACGAGGGACCCGAATGTTTGGGCCGACATATCTGTGAGCGAGTTGGCATGGCACAAGTTTAGGGAATGGTGGCCCAAGAGAAGACTTATTCCGGAGAGGCGGTTCATTGATGCGGACTTGTTGCCTCACAACCCTCATGTTCAGGCATAGTTTCACACTAGAGAGGGTTGGAGCTTCTTCAAGGAGCAAGTGGAGATGGCCAATGAGCACATGGTCAAAGCATTTTACGCCAACATCCACCACATAGTCCGAGATTCCACTGCTAAAAATGTGAGGGATCAGATAGTGTTATTCGATGGCAAGTCTTTGAATGAGTTCTTAGGGTTCGCTGATGAGGATGAGTCCCAGTATTTGGAGAAGTTGGCCATACCGGCACTGTTCCGGTATGGCTAAATGCACAGGAGAAGATATACAGAAACACCCTTAGCTTTGAAGCGAAAGGGTGGTTGACATTTGTATGCAACCTACTGGACCCAACCACACATGACCATTCAGTTCCTATTGATCGTGCGGTTTTGGTAGCTTCTATTATGGCTAGTTTCCCTTTGAATGTGGGAAACATAATGCACCGGGTGATATCCATAGTGGGCCATAAGACTAAGACCAACTATCTCTTTCCCAACACTATGAGTATGTACTTCAAGGAGCTCAAGGTGAAGAAGAAGAAATTTGATGTGATGATGCCTCCAGCAGGGCCTTACTCTTGGTATGATCAAACGGGTTCGGACAACCCTAAGATGGCTAAGAAGAGCCAAGCCACTACTTCTTCCGCAGCTGGCCAGTCTGAGGAGCCACTTGCCACTGAGAAGACTACTTCCCTCCCTCCAAGTCCTTCCATAGCACCTTCCTCCTCTACTGTTGATCCGAAGGTCCCAATCTCTAAGACTCACAGGTTCACAGCCAACCAGCTCACATATTCATTGGCTAGTTTGAACAACTGGATGTCGGCAGCGACATCTAAGTTGTCCATATTGACGACTGTTGTTCAGGCTCATAGTACACCAGTGACTGTGGAGGTTTCTGCTTCTATTGAGGAGACATTGAAGACGATCTGGCTAACCAGGAGTTGATGATGAAGAAGCAAGGAGAATTAGCCGAGGCAGTTGAAGGACATAGCAAGCAGCTTAAGAGCCTTGCTAGGGAGCACAGGAAAAATGAGGAAGACCAAGGCCTCCACAGAGTCAGTTGCAGCTTTAAAGGAACAGGTGGACAAGCTCAAAGCAGACCAGTTGCCACTTGATTAGCTATTTGAGGAGCCGGCCATAAAGCCACGAGCTGATTAGCCACAGGAGGAGCCCAGGCCACGGAATAAGAGGAAACTCCCCAACACCGAGGGAGTTGTGATTTTAGTAGCTCCTGGGCAAGAGGGGCCCTCCAGTTCCCCTGCAATACATGAGCCACATCCAGAGCAGGCATCCATCCCAGCAGCACAACAACAGGTTGGGGACCAGTCTGAGGTCCCTACCACTACAGCGGATAAGGGACCCACTGAGCATAGTCGTCCAGTTGATGAGGCTTGAGGGGCTATTCATATCCTTTTTGGTGCTTATTTGATAGTTAGCATTGAGGACAATGCTAGCTTTTATTCGTAGGGGTGTGCCCTACTATTTTTTTGGACTGTATATATTTGTTTTACTATTCAATACACTTTTAGATGTAGTGATTTGTATATATTTTGTTATTTCGGATCTACTTTAGCTTATCCACTTTAGCTTTCATTTTGAACCATTTGGGTCTGTATATTCTAATATCTTTGTACATATTCATTTGGTTTCAGTTGGATTTCTTTTCGGTTTTGTTATTCTCGTAAAACTCATTGTAGATGCGTGATTTTGCCCCTACCCGAGATTTTATATATTTTTAGCTAAAATATTTAGTTTAGGCCTAATATAGCTATCTTAGCTAATTTTGACTCTTTTACTTTATTTTTACCTTAAAATAAAAAATAATAAAAATATAGTTTTATTAATATTTCGTAGTCATTTTTAAACTTGAAAAATACAAAAATAGTACTTTATATTTTTATCTTTTTATAAAAACGAAAATAATAAAAAAATAGTTTCATTAACATTTTGTAGTTACTTTAATTTTGAAAAAATATATAAAAAATAATTTTGTTTTAATTATTAGTCTTATAGTTATTTTGCTTACGTAGGATTAATTAATAACATCGTGTTCTCATTCTCGGTTTCGGGCAAAGAATAATATTCGGGTTCAAACTACCCGATTTTATAATTTTCGGACCTAGCCCATAATAATCCGAGCCCAGCACACGTGGGGACACACATGGGGGACACGGACAGAACACGAGGAAGACCCATCACTCTTGGGTACCCAACCCCACGTGAGACCCATCATTTTTGTCTTGATATTTTTGAAATACAACAGAATATATATGACATACATGCACTACAGTAGGAGGGACGTTTTTTGGAGGCACTGTGATTGCATTTCTTCAGCAACTCACGTTTTTGGAGGAGGTTTTCTTCATCTTCTTTAGACAAAAAACTACTGTAGAGCTTCTTCTTCAGGAGGAACCGAAAAACACTGGCAACCTAGCTTCACGTCGGGAGCTCCCTCACCAAACGAACCAGCCATAACAACCACGCACCACCCTCAACCAATACTCCATAGTTGCTATGTCGTCAACCCGGCTGCCTCACGTCCGCCATTGACGAGCAACTACTGCTTCAACCTAAACCAAACACAATTCACACTCACACAAGCCTTAAGAACCAGCTGAAATTTATAACTCAAAATTCCAGGGTTTCCAAAATCAGAAAAGTGACAGAAGAAAAGGGAAACAAAAACGTGAACGAAAATAGATTTTGAAGTCGTTCATACTTCGGTTCTACTGTTCATTTTTTGCATTCGGGTAGGGATCTAGGAAGTAACTCGAATAGAAAACAAGCTCTAGGATTCTCGGGACTTGGAGTTGTTGATTGTTGGCCGAATCTGTTATCCTTGCTTCGCTGATCTGTTCTTCATTCAATTTGTTCATGCCAAGGTATTCCTCAACCCTTGATCTTGTAACTTGGAGCGGATTAGTAAATCATGCCTATTTTAAAAAATGATTTTGTTGTTAATGGAGTTATTCGTTCTACTGTGTAGTACAATGGAATGCTATTTTTATCTTTGTTTTTTTTATAATCCATATTGCTTGATTATGACGTGTAGTTGAAGTAGCTGATGTGGTAAATTCATGACAAGGCTTGACAAATGATTTGAAAGTTTTGAGTAATTCGTTTGGATGAGGCATTACTGTTTAGACCATGTTGATATTGTTAAGTGGTATAATCCTACTGCTTAACTTGCAAATGTCGAGAAATATGTGTTGAAGCAGAAACAAATCGATTTAACTCTTCGACTATTTTTGTTTGTCTGTGAATCTGTTAAAATAAAGATGGGGCTGGACTTTAATGGAGAATTCCATGAAATTTAGACAAAAATGGAAACCCTTTGACATGAGCTTCGATCAGCAGACATCGTTAGCTTGAAACTCATACTCATGATTTGAATAGATTCTTTCTTTCGTGTCTCTTGTTAAAAGTACAGATGTATTATTTATAAGTAAAAAGACTAGTACAATAGTTTGTAAAAAGTGAACAGAAAATGCAAAGGGGAATAGACAAATAATAAGAAGTGGACAATAACTTAGTAAATGTCCATTGTCAGTGGAGTTGGCGTGAATGTCAGGTGTTTCTTTCTGATTTGCGTGTAACTACAGTACATTGCTTATGAATGCTTGATCTTTGTTTCTATTTTAGTATCATATTTATTTTGCCTTATTTGTTTGTACACGTAGAAAGCATTTCCTGTTTCTGACTTTAGTCTAATTGTCATCATGATGGTGACATTTTGAATTAAGCAATTTAATGTTTGTTGTTTGTCGTCATTTTGGTTGGTGGAAATTTGAGGGGCATGACAGCACCTGGGCCATGTAGACTTTAAGGTTTTCCCTTTAATAAAATGACGGGGCGAGCCTGGCCAAATAAAAATACAAAATACGGGACCCTCAATAGATGATTATTACAAATTCTTAGACTTCGAGATGGGCCGTTTAGCGAATTTCACGGCCTTTCCCAAAAATAAAAATGCGTTAGTCTCTTTAGACGCGATTTTAATAATGTTATCTCCCTAAACTCGGGTGCACATTTATGTGACCCAAATCCAAATCTCAACAAAGTCAGAATGTGTCGATAATCACGGGTACATTGATTGTGACGTGGTTTGAGATTCATTTTTATGATGTTGCAATTCTTTTATTAAAATAATGAATCATAATATTAAAAGCGGTTAAAAGTTAAAATTTGCACATAAGTTAAAGCATGTTATAAAAGCAGATAAATAAGTCAAATATGATAATTGAGCGACCGTGCTAGAACCACGGAACTCGGGAATGCCCAACACCTTCTCCCGGGTTAACAGAATTCTTTATCCGGATTTCTGATTCGCAGACCGTTAAATAGAGTCAAACCTTTCCTCGATTCGGGATTAAAACCGGTGACTTGGGACACCATTATTTTTCCAAGTGACGACTCTGAATTAAATAAGTTGATCCCGTTTCGATTGTCCTTTAAGTAGAAAAATCCCTTCACTGATTATTATTATATCCTTTCTCAGGGTGTAGTATTAAACAGTGGCACATTTACGTGAGTGTGAAAAGAAAGGGAGGTGTGACAGCTCTGGCAACTCTGCTGGGGATTCAAACCCAGAACCACTGGTTCAGGGTTTAAGAATTCGAGCTTAGAATAATTGTTGTATTTGGCTTGGTTTATTATCTGATTTTTGATATGATATATGCTTGATGTGCAAAAATGATGATTTTTACCGCTTTGATATTATCTGAATTGTACATATAAACTATGCCAAAACCCTTCTTTCCTCACCCCCGGGGATGTGCTCACTGGTTGAGACTCCCTATTCTGTTAGTGTCGTACCCCGAAATAAGAAAGAGGTTCGGAAAGTTTCTAAGCCGGCTGGCCTTTTGGTTCCCGGAAAGGAGCTCCTTCCTAAACTCAAGTTGTCCACTTGGGTACACAGTCTAGATCACATACCCAGGTTTTAAACTTAGAATAACGTGACTTCATGCCGGATCCCTAGTAGGAACGCTTATTTGCATCATGTTGCATTTGACTTAGGGGACTCAACACAGGGGTTGGGTCCGTCTAGGACAGGCAACCTGAAATAAAAAAGACCATCCTGCTGCATCCTGTTTGTTTCACGCAATTATTTGTTTCAGACTTGCATGCCGACCGACTTGTAAATATTGAGGAAAAATGAAGAAAAAAAGGAGAAAAGAAAAATAACAGTGTTGAGAGATAACTACTCATTTTTAGAAAACAAACCAATGCCCAAGTAGTGTCGAAACTCTACCGGATTTTGATAATAAAAAGAAAAAAAGAGAATTGTTATTTTTAAAATAGTTTGTTATTACTTAAAAGAAAGAAAAAAAAAGAAAAAAACGTTTTATTTTAATAATTAAAAAAAAACTAGCTTTATTTTTCAATAAAAAAAAGTGATTTTATTCATAAAAAATATAGTCATTTGTTTGTCAATAAAATGAAAATTATAATAGTTCGTTTTATATGCCAATGAATTGAAAAAAAAATATAATAGTTTTTATTCAAAAGTAGTTTGCTCCATCTGACCGAACTACGCAGGTTTGATTCTCCCCATTAGGTGGGATACGTAGGCAACCCTCATCGGGTCCAACCACTCCTTCAAAAAATAAAAAAAAATGTGTCGAAGTTTTAGTTTTCAATAAAATCAAAGTAACGCTGTTTTTGAAAATAGTCGAATGTTCCGAAAAAACACCGGAAGACTGTTTTTGCAAAAATGGCCACTTTGAAGTCTTTTCTTTTCTTTTCGAATAATAGCCTTGAAATATTCCATGTAGAAATATTGAAAGGCCGTAGCCTCAAAATAAAGTTTGGGTTACCACCCCTTTTTAAAAAAAATCAATAAAACAAATGTGTTTAATTTTGTTAATAAAATCAAAGTGATGCCGTTTTTGAAAATAGCCGAATGTTCCGAAAGGACGCCGGAAGGCTGTTTTCAAAAATAGCCGCTTTGAGTCATTTTAGATAATTTACGAGCATAGCCTTGAAATATTCCTTGTGGAAATATTGCAAGGCCATAGCCGCAAAATCAAGTTCGGATTCATACCCCTTTTGCCAAATTAACCAAAAAATGTGTCAAATTTTTTATTTTATTATAAATAAATCGGGTGATGCTATTCATGTTTAAAATAAGCCGAATGTTCCCCAAAAGGACGCCAGAAGGCTATTTTTGCAAAAATAGTCACTTTGAGTCTTTGTAAATAATTTTTGGGCACAGCCTTGAAATATTCCCTCGTGGAAATATTGAAAGGCCGTATCCGCAAAACTAAGGTTGAGTCATCACTCAACTTTGCAAAAAAAAACAACATATGGTTTTGTTGAAATGGCCACATTTGGCAGTTAAACTTTCTCAGTCTTGTGTTGGCCTGTGTCGGTGCTGAACGATGCCCCATGGGCCCTAAGATGAATAATTTTGAATTTGTAGTCACGTAAATAAAATTTTGCAAAAATAGCCGCTTTGTCAAATAAGTCATTACATGGCCAATTTTGTAAAAATAGTCAATTGACATTAGAAACTTCTCAGTCTGATGTTGGCTTATGGCGATGCCGAACGATGCCCCATGAGCCATAGAATGCAATTTTTTTTTCAAGTTTATCTTTCTTAAATAAATTCTACAAAAATAGCCATTTTGTCAAATAAGCCATTACACGGCTAATTTTGTAGAAATAGTCATAATTGGCGCTAAAAATATTTTTATTCTTATAGAAATCTCCGGCACAAGGTGTGAAAGTTTTTCATCAGAGTTTGTAGTTGGAGTCGGCGTTTACAATTTTTTTTTCAAAAAAAAAAAGAAAAAAGAAAAAAAAAATCAAATATTCATCTCTTTATTCCTTGCATTAATTTGCAAGAACTACGCTCGGTCTGATTCATGCGGGGTCATGATACGTAGGCAATCCACATAGGATTCGACCATGTCCATAACCAAAAAGAAAAAAAAATGAATGAAAAATTACAAAGAAAAAAAAAGAAAAAAAAAAAAAGAGAAAAAGAGAAAAATGGAAAAAATAATAACAACAATTAAGAAAATAAAGGAAGGTTTAGGAAGCACATATATGAGAAGCTGGAACGACGCATGTAACCGAAGCAAATGCGTGATAAAAAGGTTTAACTGCCTAGGTTCATTGCATCCTTAATGCACGTTTACCTGTTTGTCCAATGCCCTAACGCTAACGTAATGTCTTCACTTTGTTGTGTCCAGTTTCAGAAAGGTGGTTGGTTGTAGTTCTAAAATAACTTTCCTATAACACAAAGTCAGAGGACAATGGCAGAGGATCTCAAAACTAAGTGGGTTGATACCGATATCCGACAACACCTGGTTGAACGGAACCACGGATTAGTAGAAGAAGTCAAAATATTGAGACAACATGGGGCCGACATGTATCGGGCATGGATGGATGGAAAAGCACCATCCCCGCCACCACCTAGCTTCCTAGACTCTGTCCTTACCCATACAATGAACCCGATGCCAGATGATCCCCCACACTCTCCATATATACCCGCCTATCACAATTTTTCCAGCCGCTCAATTAGCTCAACTACTCGTCCCCCAGCTATGTTTTCACAATGCTACTCCCGTCCCCAACACCACTACTCTCCCCGGGACAACCAAAATCGTACTTCACCTTCCAGGTACCCGGCTCCACAAAAGGCCTTCCAACCCCCACGAACATACCGGAAACCCCCTGGGTCTGGTTTCAGGCCAAATAAGGCGTTTAGGGAGGAGAGGTTGCTGAAGCGAGAAAAGGCGCTCACCCCTATCGGAGAATCCTATGCAAGTCTGTTTGAAAAGTTAAAACATGTCGGCCTGATTACACCGCTCCCCGAATATACTCCCGATCCACGTGCAAGAAGCTTCGATCCTACTGCACGATGTGCATACCATTCCAATGTCAGGGGGCATGATATTGAGAGTTGTTGTACCTTGAAAAAGGAAATAGAAAGAATGATTCAAAAAGGATGGTTAATTGTGATCAATGACGATGACGGGGAGCACACGAATCCTCTGGGGGGTATATTGACTGAAGCTAATAATTTTGAAGCAGATGGAAGCCTCAGCAATATTGATGCAGAACTTAGTGGCTAAAATGTTGTGCTTGGTAGTTGGAAAGACACTCCGTCTTTGGCTCAGCTAGATGGAGTTTTGGTGGTTCATTTTTGTTGACATTTCTGTTGTCCGAGTTATTTTCAAGATTGTGATTCTGATTTTGTCTTGGGGTCAAACCCTCCGGTCCTTCCATTTTTGTTCTAGCAGTTTGCTTTGGTCTTGCCCAGTTTTGTTTCAGGGTTGTACTCTCGTTTGTTTTGCTTGTTTTGTCATTGAACCATTTCGTCATTAGTTTAATGAAGCTTTCGGTCTTCCGGTCATCTTATTTGTTTAGTTATTTTTACCCTTTAGATTTGTCTTGTGTTCAAACGCCGAATCTAGTGACACGACGTGCGCACACATAATTGTGGCTTAATTCTAAAAGTTAATCATGAAGCAATTGGAAGATGATCGGGTCATTTAAAGGAAATAAAAACAATTTGAGATTATTTGGATCCCGAGTCATGTGAAACCGGGGCAAGTAAAAGGAAATAGTCAAAGGCAAGCTGGCCAAATCGACGTGGGGTCGTTCATAATAATGAAAATGAGAGTGTTGTCCAACTGCGCTTTAAAGATATGACGAATGTTGATCATGTTGTTTGCACTTGGTATGTTTTGAAGATTGGAATGACGAAGGCATTTTGTTCTGCTACCCAAACACTTTATCCTTCGTTAACCCTTCGAGCCTTATTTTAATTTCCTTCATACCCCTCATTCGGAATCAATACCAAAATTAGAAACACAAATGGGGAAGTTAAAGAAAGAAAAAGAGAAAAACAAAAATAACCAAAAGGAACGAAAAAAAAAACGAAAAAATGTTGAAAAGGAAAGCTAGAAAACGAGGAAAGATGGGAACTACGTTTGACCTGATTCCTCAAAGAGGATACGTAGGCGCTTCACAGCTCGGTCATAGTGTAAATAAAAACCAAAAAAAAAATCCCCAAGCAAGAAACAGGGGCAGTAAAAAAAAGTGTTTATGTAAGGAAAATATAGGATTCCGAAGGTTGTAATTTTGAACCCAATTTGTTTTATTTTGAGCCTTTAATACCCTTTCTTTCTAGCCCTATCCAAATCCACATTACGGTCCAAAGAAAGACCTTTCGACCAATCTTCAAAAGAGGCCAAGTCACGCAAATGAGAGAAATATTATCAGAACATAACACTCTGATTCCCATCAGAAAAGACTCCGATCTCCAGCAGAGAATAGGAGAGTCTTAGCAGTAACACCACCAATCCCCAGCGAAAACGTAACACAAATGAGAGAGTCTTAGCGGTGAAAACCTTCACAGGCACCATAAGGCGATGAAAGCTGAGAGAAAAACCGAAATGAGAGAGGCTTGGTAGTGAAAACCCCTCGGGCACTACAAGTCGAACGGAGATTGGAAATCAGATGGGAAAGCCCCAGGCGAAGATTACAAAAGGCGGTTTAACGATAGAGGATAGGCTATATGTGCATGTCATGTCCATTAGAGTTGGTATCCACGTTTGATAGGTTTACTTTATAATTTTTCTTTTTAGAGAGTCATCTTCCTTTTTGTCTTTTATGTTGTTTCCTTTTATCTTTCTCCTTTTTATCAAAAATTCCCCAACAGAGTCTGTTTGCAAGAAATGACTGCAAAATTTTCCATCAGCTTTCCAATTACGCAAGACGGGATTTTGATTGGTACACCCAAGTGATATAAGTCAAGAGGAATCAAGCGTAAGGCCAGTGTCCAGAGGGATATTCCCTAGCAATAGGAAAAAATGACAAAAGGATGGATTGGTGTCAATGAGGATATCTCAACAAAAGGTTAATGACCTCAAGGCCAAGGTTAATGATACTCAAAGGTCGGGAAATGGCCGTTCCTTATATATGCCGCAAAAGAAGGGGAGATATCCCCATCAGAAAGGTATTTCCAGTGACAAGGATGAACAAAGAAAGTGGTTCACCAGTAAAACATGCAAGGTCTTCACGAAGGGTCACTATCATAGGAATTCGGGTGGTCGGTGGAAAACCACGTGGAAAGGTTCGCGAATAAAGAGTCGTCAAGGAAGGCGAGGAAGCAAGAAAGGTGAAAACTATCCCCACCATGAATATCATCAAATGATAACACCCCCAGCAGGGTTTGACAATGAAACGCAGAGCAGGGAAAGAAGAGGAGAACCATCCCCAGCAGGAGCACCACAAATAGCCACCACATTTTAAAACTAACCAATTTTTCTTTGATTTGAAACAGGAAGAAGAGGGGTTGTTGGCAGAAAAGCATGCCACGAAGAAGATTCTCAAACTGGGGCAGAAAATTTTCTCCCGTTGCGAAAAGTTTCTCGAAACCAAATACACGGTTGGGGAAAGAAGCCAGATAACGCAAGAAAATGATCTTTGAACCCGATTATCCCCAGCAGCTTTGAAAAAAAAGAAAACAACAAGTTGTGATAGAGGAAATTATACCCCCAGCAGACAAGACAAAACGAGGAAGCTTGCGTTCGGAAAGGCAAGAAGTCGGTATCATCCCCAGCAGTTCTCGAAAAAATGAAACACCTGATTTCGAGATTTCTCCGGCAGCATTATATCCTACAAGTTTTTCAAAGGAGCCAAGCGCGAGTCCCGAATGAGGTTTGGAAAGAGGAAAAAGGAAAAGGGATCCCCCGACAGTGTAATCCCCAGCTGATGACATTTCAATCCCCAGCGATCCCGGGAGAGAATAAAGGTTTTGACGGAAGTAGAAAAAGAGGAAATAAAGAAGATTTCCCCAGCAGCATTACCCCAGCAGGTAAGTAATTAGTTCCAAAGATATCCCCAGCAGTCAAGAGAAAAATAACACGACCCGGGAGGAAAGCAATTCCAAAACAAGGTAATTCGGAAGAAAGGATGGCCCAAGAAGCGATGCAGGAAGAAGAAAGTGGTGCAGGAAGCAAAGGAAGGCGACATGGATGGGATGGAGTTAGTGAGTTGATGTTGAAGTCAAGAGCCCGCCTGAAGAATGGAGTGGCGATTTTTTTTCAAAAGATGTTGTTGCAGTCAGGAGCCCGCCTGAAGAATGGAGTGGCGATTTATTTTCAAAGGATGTTGTTGAAGTCAGGAGCCCGCCTGAAGAATGGAGTGGCGATTTATTTTCAAAAGATGTTGTTGAAGTCAGGAGCCCGCCCGAAGAATGGAGTGGCGATTTATTTTCAAAGGATGTTGTTGAAGTCAGGAGCCCGCCTGAAGAGAGGAATAGCGATTTATTTTCAAAAGATGATGTTGAAGTCGGGAGCCCGCCTGAAGAGAGGAATGGCGATTTATTTTTCAAAAGATGTTGTTGAAGTCAGGAGCCCGCCCGAAGAATGGAGTGGCGATTTATTTTCAAAGGATGTTGTTGAAGTCAGGAGCCCGCCTGAAGAATGGAGTGGCGATTTATTTTCAAAGGATGTTGTTGAAGTCGGGAGCCCGCCTGAAGAATGGAGTGGCGATTTATTTTCAAAGGATGTTGTTGAAGTCAGGAGCCCGCCTGAAGAGAGGAATGGCGATTTATTTTCAAAGGATGTTGTTGAAGTCAGGAGCCCGCCTGAAGAATGGAGTGGCGATTTATTTTCAAAGGATGTTGTTGAAGTCAGGAGCCCGCCTGAAGAATGGAGTGGCGATTTATTTTCGAAAGATGTTGTTGAAGTCAGGAGCCCGCCTGAAGAGAGGAATGGCGATTTATTTTCAAAAGTTGATGTTGAAGTCGGGAGCCCGCCTGAAGAGAGGAATGGCGATTTATTTTCAAAAGTTGATGTTGAAGTCAGGAGCCCGCCTGAAGAGAGGAATGGCGATTTATTTTCAAAAGATGTTGTTGAAGTCAGGAGCCCGCCTGAAGAGAGGAATGGCGATTTATTTTCAAAAGATGTTGAAGTCAGGAGCCCGCCTGAAGAGAGGAATGGCGTTTTATTTTCTAAGTTGATGTTGAAGTCAGGAGCCCGCCTGAAGAGAAGAATGGCGATTTATTTTCAAAGTTGATGATTGAATTTAGACCTAGTCTGAGGAATTATCTCCTAGCGTCAAAATCTTAGTCAGATGAATTTTTTTCTCCTGAGATGGTAATCGTTCGATCTATACAGTTCAAGTTTTGGTAATCAGGTGCCCACTTGAAGAATGAAGTGGCAATTTATTTTCGAAGTTTGTTGTTGAAGTCAGGTGCCCGCCTGAAGAATGGAATGGCAATTTATGATTAAAGTTTGTTGTTAAAGTCAGAAGCCCGCCAGAAAAGCAGAACGGCGTCTCAGTTTCCAAGATTTGATAAGGATAGTGAACAATCGAAAAGTGATAGAGTGTAACGGAAATCCCCAGCATGAATCAGAAGGAAGGCAACAAGGATCAGAAAAGATAGATTCAGACGTCGAAGGAGAATAGCTCGAAGATCACAAGTAAGGGAATTCACTTCGGAGTGCAATGCAAGTTAGCAACAAAAGAAGCTTGCGACCAGAATGCAAGTCAACAGCCCGAGATGATCAACAGAAGTTAGTCACAATGAAAAAAAGGCAAGAAGCCAATCCGAAATGCAGAAGCTGATGAAAGTTGTCCAAGACATGGTCAATGACACAAGAATTGCAAGCCGGGCCCTGATCCAGAAAACCGAAGAAGATTGAACTAGCACCTACAACTAGCAAATATCAAGGTTCAAATTTAGAGTCCACACGAAGCACCAACCAATACTCAAGATCAAGCTTCAAAAGACTCATAGATAGGAATCTTGTAACTAGGAGCTGATAGGCTTAGTTAGTCTTTTTCATGTTTTAATTTTTGATGTAATAGCAGGACCACGAACCGGAACTTCGACGGAACGGTACCTCGACTGGCTCTCCACTTCGGTTACTCCGTATTCTTACTCACTTCTGAACTACACGTGGCCTGATTCCTTTATAGCCAAGGATATGTAGGCAGCTCAGATACAAGGGCTCGGTCACATCCTCTTCTTTTTAGTTTAGTCTCTCTGAATAAGGGTCGGGTCAAAACACTTGTCTAGTCGTTCTTTGTCTGAAAACTCTTTGTGTTTTCTGTCAAAGAGGGGCAGCTGTAGATGCGTGATTTTGCCCCTATCCGAGATTTTATATATTTTTAGCTAAAATATTTAGTTTAGGCCTAATATAGCTATCTTAGCTAATTTTGACTCTTTTACTTTATTTTTACCTTAAAATAAAAAATAATAAAAATATAGTTTTATTAATATTTCGTAGTCATTTTTAAACTTGAAAAATACAAAAATAGTACTTTATTTTTTTATCTTTTTATAAAAACGAAAATAATAAAAAATAGTTTTATTAACATTTTGTAGTTACTTTAATTTTGAAAAAATATATAAAAAATAATTTTGTTTTAATTATTAGTCTTATAGTTATTTTGCTTACGTATGATTAATTAATAACATCGTGTTCTCATTCTCGGTTTCGGGCAAAGAATAATATTCGGGTTCAAACTACCCGGTTTTATAATTTTCGGACCTAGCCCATAGTAATCCGAACCCACCACACGTGGGGACACACATGGGGGACACGGACAGAACACGAGGAAGACCCATCACTCTTGGGTACCCAACCCCACTTGAGACACATCATTTTGGTCTTGATATTTTTCAAATACAACAGAATATATATGACATACATGCACTACAGTAGGAGGGATGTTTTTTGGAGGCACTGTGATTGCATTTCTTCAGCAACTCACGTTTTTGGAGGAGGTTTTCTTCATCTTCTTTAGACAAAAAAAAACTACTGTAGAGCTTCTTCTTCAGGAGGAACCGAAAAACACTGGCAACCTAGCTTCACGTCGGGAGCTCCCTCACCAAACGAACCAGCCATAACAACCACGCACCTCCCTCAACCAATACTCCATAGGTGCTATGTCGTCAACCCGGCTGCCTCACGTCCGCCATTGACGAGCAACTACTGCTTCAACCTAAACCAAACACAATTCACACTCACACAAGCCTTAAGAACCAGCTGAAATTTATAACTCAAAATTCCAAGGTTTCAAAAATCAGAAAAGCTACAGAAGAAAAGGGAAACAAAAACGTGAACGAAAACAGATTTTGAAGTCGTTCATACTTCGGTTCTACTGTTCATTTTTGCATTCGAGTAGGGATCTAGGAAGTAACTCGAATAGAAAACAAGCTCTAGGATTCTCGGTACTTGGAGTTGTTGATTGTTGGCTGAATCTGTTATCCTTGCTTCGCTGATCTGTTCTTCATTCAATTTGTTCATGCCAAGGTATTCCTCAACCCTTGATCTTGTAACTTGGAGCGGATTAGTAAATCATGCCTATTTTAAAAAATGATTTTGTTGTTAATGGAGTTATCCGTTCTACTGTGTAGTACAATGGAATGCTATTTTTATCTTTGTTTTTTTTATAATCCATATTGCTTGATTATGACGTGTAGTTGAAGTAGCTGATGTGGTAAATTCATGACAAGGCTTGACACAATGATTTGAAAGTTTTGAGTAATTCGTTTGGATGAGGCATTACTGTTTAGACCATGTTGATATTGTTAAGTGGTATAATCCTACTGCTTAACTTGCAAATGTCGAGAAATATGGGTTGAAGCAGAAACAAATCGATTTAACTCTTCGACTATTTTTGTTTGTCTGTGAATCTGTTAAAATAAAGATGGGGCTGGACATTAATGGAGAATTCCATAAAATTTAGACAAAAATGGAAACCCTTTGACATGAGCTTCGATCAGCAGACATCGTTAGCTTGAAACTCATACTCATGATTTGAATAGATTCTTTCTTTCGTGTCTCTTGTTAAAAGTACAGATGTATTATTTATAAGTAAAAGACTAGTACAATAGTTTGTAAAAATTGAACAGAAAATGCAAAGGGGAATAGACAAATAATAAGAAGTGGACAATAACTTAGTAAATGTCCATTGTCAGTGGAGGTGGCGTGAATGTCAGGTGTTTCTTTCTGATTTGCGTGTAACTACAGTACATTGCTTATGAATGCTTGATCTTTGTTTCTATTTTAGTATCATATTTATTTTGCCTTATTTGTTTGTACACGTAGAAAGCATTTCCCGTTTTTGACTTTAGTCTAATTGTCATCATGATGGTGACATTTTGAATTAAGCAATTTAATGTTTGTTGTTTGACGTCATTTTGGTTGGTGGAAATTTGAGGGGCATGACAGCACCTGGGCCATGTAGACTTTAAGGTTTTCCCTTTAATAAAATGACGGGGGCGAGCCTGGCCAAATAAAAATACAAAATACGGGACCCTCAATAGATGATTATTACAAATTCTTAGACTTCGAGATGGGCCGTTTAGCGAATTTCACGGCCTTTCCCAAAAATAAAAATGCGTTAGTCTCTTTAGACGCGATTTTAATAATGTTATCTCCCTAAACTCGGGTGCACATTTATGTGACCCAAATCCAAATCTCAACAAAGTTAGAATGTGTCGATAATCACGGGTACATTGATTGTGACGTGGTTTGAGATGCATTTTTATGATGTTGCAATTCTTTTATTAAAATAATGAATCATAATATTAAAAGCGGTTAAAAGTTAAAATTTGCACATAAGTTAACGCATGTTATAAAAGCAGATAAATAAGTCAAATATGATAATTGAGCGACCGTGCTAGAACCACGGAACTCGGGAATGCCCAACACCTTCTCCTAGGTTAACAGAATTCCTTATCTGGATTTCTGGTTCGCAGACTGTTAAATAGAGTCAAACCTTTCCTTGATTCGGGATTAAAACCGGTGACTTGGGACACCATTATTTTCCAAAGTGGCGACTCTGAAAAATTAAATAAATTGATCCCGTTCCGACTGTCCTTTAAGTGGAAAAACCCCTTCACTGATTATTATTATATCCTTTCTCAGGGTGTAGTATTAAACAGTGGCACATTTACGTGAGTGTGAAAAGAAAGGGAGGTGTGACACTCATTAGGCTTTGTTTTAAGTTTTCAATAAACCTTTGGTTTTCTTAATGCCACGGTTCTTTCCAAGGGTAAAATGTTGTGTGAACTGGGTGACTCTTCCCTATGATATATAGCGTGACAACTTTCTTAAGGGTTGAGTTAGTTTTTATTTTTTCTATCTTTTTCTTTTTGATTTTCAAAGTTGTGGTAGTTAAGGGTACCTCGAGCAAACTTCACTTGGGCCTAGTACATTTGTCTCTGATCTCATGATCAAAGACATCGAGTTGTGTCTAGAATTGTGAAAGTTGTGGCCTTGAGAATCTTGTGTTGACCGAACAACCATCGATTGGTCATGTAAACCAATGCGTGCTTGAATCTTACCCGAGGTTGTTGTGGGCCTTCAACTCCATTTTTGGTGATCTCTGAGTGTAGGTGTGGTGATAAATTGATTTGTGAGCCCAAGTACCGTACTAATGGCCTAGAACATGCCCAGAATATTTGTTGAGGCCAAATCATAGGTTAAACTTGACTTGAGAAGTGAGTGTAGGCCATCTTTGATCCAAATGAACGTACCTTGAACCATTCTTTCCAACCTACCAATATAAGAATCCCTAGTTCACCCCTTTGAGCCTTAAACCTTATTCTTTCATAAACCAAGTTGCAAGCCTATACCCGTTTCAATTTAGACCTTCTCTTGGCACCCAGAAATCTTCCCTTAAAGTGATAGCAAAAGTATAAGTTTGGAGGGGAAAGACAAGAAAGGCACCAATGTGGTAAAAAGGCACAAAAGCAAAAAGGGAAAGAAAGGCATTGAAAAAAAAAACAAAGAGAAAAACAAACCAAAAGATGAATAAGACCCAAAAAGGGGGGACTAAAAAGAATTGAAAAGCGAAAAGGAAAAAGGAAAAATGTGAATGAGGTGATCAAAGAAAAAGGTGTCAATAACAAAAAGGAAGAGTGCCATGGTGTCTCTCCTTCAACCATTGAAAGAAGAAATACTCAAAAAGAGTCAAGGAAGTGTGCCATAAATGAATCAAAAGAAGCACTTTAGGGAAGATTGAACCAATAAGAACCAAATTCCTATCCTACCCAAAAAGCCTTCACAATAACTTTCCAAAAAGTCCTATATGATCTCAAGTTGAGAAAAGCCTACATTAGTGGATACTTACATGAAGGGCAAGCCTATGGTACCTAGCGTCGGGCTTAGGGTCTCTTCTTTAAGAGAGTGAGTGTGAAATCCTCTTACATTGATTTGTGTGCAAATATTCAAAAAGGTGAGGAGAACTTAGGGAGAGCCGAGGATGTATGAGTTTGGGGTCCACAATAACCAAAGTGTTTTAAGAAAGGCTCCTTGATGAATCGGGTCAACCCTCGAGGCTCTTGTGTCACACATGATCCACAAAGCTTCAAATTTTCAAAAAGGTGTCAATGTTATATTTGCATTAGGGACAATTGTTAGTCCCAATTGATGTTTGTGAGGTTACCCTCGGACAAATAGGAGTTGTTTTGATGTCTTTCTCTAAAAGTTAGATCTCATTTTGATTTGCTTGAGGACAAGCAAAGGTTTAAGTTTGGGGGAGTTGATAACTAGGAATTTTGCATACTTTTATACCCCTTCTTGCCCGAGCTTTGTGCATAAAATGTGTTAGTCCGGCCTTGATTTGCTTACAAGTGCACTATTTTGCAAGTTTGAGCGACAAAAGGACGAATACCGTTGAATCAGCTCAAAAAGGAGTGAAACCGGCTAAGCGTCAAGTGAAGAAATAGAAGGGAAGCAAAGGGACCTATGCGGACCGCACTGTTTTGTTGTGCGGCCGCACAAGGTGATTCAGAGAAGAGGCCAGGCTCACCTTCAGCTACGCGGACCGCACTGATTTGGTGTACAGCCGCACAGACAAGTTCAAAGAGGCCAAAAGTAGAAGGAAAATCTATGCGAACCACGCCTATTTTCATGCGGTCCGCAACAATGAAGATCGGAGAACTGATGAGTCAAGGCAAAGCTCCACGCGGCCGCGTGCCAAAACAGTGTGGCCCGCATGGGTGAAGCTTCAGAGAGTTTGCATTTGGAGGAATTACACAGTGCGGCCGCACACCATTTCTACGCGGTCCGCGTTGCTAAGCCTACGCGGCCGCGTGACAAAAGTACGCGGTCCGCATGACATGCTCCAGGTGCCACCTTATTTGAAGACCAAATGCCCTACGCGGCCGCACGTCAAAGTGTGCGGTCCACGTCAGACCCTCAGGGGTATTTTTGTCTGGAAATTTTTGAACAATATAAATAACTTCTTTTACTTTTTTAGGATATGTCTGTTATTAGCTACGAACAGCTGTGCTCGTGAGAACATATTGTCGCCTATTTTGGGAAATTTTCTTAGTCTTTTATCATTGAAACTTCTAGATTTAGTTTGTAATCAAATACTATGTCAATTTCATCTTTAATTTCTTCATTTTCTTCATTGTTCATGGCTAGCTAAACTCATAACTAGGGTTGTAGCTCAACCCTATTGTGGGTAA
The DNA here is from genome assembly GCA_032618575.1 of Nicotiana noctiflora. Lineage (NCBI taxonomy): Eukaryota > Viridiplantae > Streptophyta > Magnoliopsida > Solanales > Solanaceae > Nicotiana > Nicotiana noctiflora. The sequence goes on from JASVEL010010295.1 coordinate 327,825, forward strand.
TTAATGGGTTAGACTATTTAATGCTTAGATGATTATGGGTGTTAGGATTTGGGTTGATTGAATGCTTTTCATTTGGATTTGGTGGTTGCAAACACTAAGTCAAGCTTAGTGGGTTTGGACTCTTCTTGAGAAAGAGAGGTTAAAACTTCTCAATCAGTCCCAACAAGTATTTGGGATGGACCCATGAGAATGGTAGTCCCAAGTAACGGGTAAAAATCTCAAAAGAGTAATTACCCAACTTGAACCTAAAGTTTCTTGGGAAAATTAGCCTACCCAATTGGTCTCGAGAGAGTAAATTGGGAAAAATCGTTCTCTCTACCGAGAGGTGTGAGAATGAGTGCATAGAGAAACGGTTATCCAATCATCCCATCATATCATCTTTGTATTGAATTTCATTACCCGTTAGTTGTCCACCTAGGTAAATGATACTACCCTAGTCCTTTCCCTACTTGCATTACACTTTTGAATCATCCTTAGCATAATTTAGACTTCTTATTAGTAGTTGATAAATGAGTTATTAAAAATAAAACACAAACATGTTTGAAGATAAATTAGAAGCTAACTCGCAATTCTAGTTCATCACAATTTCTCACTCCAAATTCCAACTCCCTATGGATTGACCCCGAACCACTATTCGGGTAAAAGTTAGTTGTGCCCTCTCTTCTTTCGGGTTGAGTTTGCAATCGATCAGCTAACGAGCTCAATAACGATAGACTCAACCTATTTCTCAACGGTACAAATCGGGGTCAACCAAGCTAACTCAAGCTAAATGCATAGCCATATCGGCCTGCCAATGAACACAGTACCAAGAAGACTGAAGATGTTCATTCCACTTATCTAACTCCTACCGAAAGCACCAAATAAATACTGAAATCCACAATCTTACTAGGTTATATGCCGGGCTACATGAAACGCATCCGAAAAGTCCTTCAATAATGGAATGCGATTAATGATAGAAACCTCTACGCTGACATCCATCACAAATTCCCAATTAAGAAAGTACTCATTCCCAACTGTCTGTTGGTTCTTTGAAATATAAATCACTCTACTAAAATATATTCTAACGCACTTCACCACTTAGCCCGTGGCATTCCTGGCGTACCCCCTAAGGCAATAGTTCAAATTCACCCCAACACAAAGACAACCAGTCTGAATTCCAACATCACATCCAAAATATAACATTCCACGCGTAAAGATCCACAATTACCACATAGCATGTACATAAGAACTCCATATAACACACAAATCATCATACTTGATCCCAGTTCTACCGTGCGAATACATGCACCCATCAAGTATCCATTCATTCAAAGAGAGATATTCAAAAATTTCCATACTCGCCTGAAACTCTCTTATCCAATCGCTTTGAAGGAATCCCTACACATGTTATCCTCTGCATGTCATACACATGCCTTGTGCAAATTCTTACAATACTGACATGACAGATGAGATCCGTATACATTCTTAGCCACCGTCGAGACAACAATTCATTAGTTTTATACTCTTGGCAAGGACTATCACCTTATTCTGAACCAAACAATGGTCTTAGCTCTTTACCTTACTTCATATACTCAGATTGCACTGATCTCGAATTCAATGATCTCATTTCACTCAGTACGAACTGCTCGGGCAATAAGCCACTCTAGACATAAGTAAATGTCTCATATGATGCCCCAATGTGCCAATGGGTTACCGATTCGAATATGGTACTAAAGAAAATGGGCTTTGAAAGGAAATTATCAAATCCTACGCACTAACACAGACTTTCCTTGGAAAACATGAAGAAAGACATACCACGATGGCATATAGAGAACTATACTCGATACCACACCGTTGCGGCATGCAACTCGCTCCAGATAGCATACCCATGGCGGCGTGTCACCCGATCCACACATAACTATCACATAAGAACATGCTCATCGAGCCAAATTTACTTGTTATAAACAAATACCGAATATAGGTCATAAGCATGCTAAGTGTGTGATATCATCTCTGAGGGATATATAATGTTATAAGCTACAACACTCAAGCACCACTAAGGTGCGATGTACAATCTGAATCTCAAGAGCCAAGATACTCATATAACGTCACTCCTACGCGGATTCTTAACATATAATAATTTTTCAAGCCGTCTCACAACTCATCCATCACAAGACATCACTACTCGAAATGTCTGACAAAGAAACATCAACCTAACTACTCCTCTATGAGGACCGCGTTACAAAAATGCACACATCTGGCCTGATATAGGGCCATTATTCACATTAAATCTATCCACCGACTTCAAGCCGATTCTGATTACACTGAGCTAGTCTAATAACCTTTCAAAGGTCCATAATAACTCCCATTTTCTTCATAGAACACAAGAACAACCATCATACTTGGTTTACATCGTTAATCCGTCAATTGACTGCATGCTACAATTATATAATCTTCTAGTAGGACACACTCCCACAACTTACCTCAACAACATTTGAGGCGTACCACAACAATATTTGGGGCGCAACAATAACATATTGGGTCTTAGTTTCCATGATATATAAGAAGAAATTATTGATGCATTAGCGAACATAATGGACATCCTTGGAAGAAATTAATGATCATGGGCTTGGCAGTAATAGTATTCTTGGACTTGCCGAGAGCTAAGTTGATATTGAATGCCAAATTAAAGGCAAAACAACGGATCTGAATTTTCAGGTCTAGAGTTTTAATTTACGTATTGTTCAGTTGGATTGGTAAGGACCATAATGAAATTAAAATAGTAATATATGCATATGGAATACTGCTAGTTTAAATTAATATAGAATTGTTGGAGGGATTATATTAGGGCTATAAGTATTGTATATACTTATTCCTTCTCGTTGTTTACATCAAATAATCGTATGTTTAAAAGATGTGATATAGTGTGTTGTAATGCTAGTAATTAATCATGAGTAAGTGATGGTAAAAAAAATTAACACATACCAATGGCGTACTGCTATAATTTCACAAGTGTATCAGTACTCACTAGCTTATACTGCCTTCAAGCATCAAATAATTCAGTACATTGAGAATTTTTTTTTTTCGATGTGGATGAATTTCGTTCTCATGTATGCAAGTGTTTCCTAGTCTCTGATTTCTATGTCTTTTTCACTAACCAAGACACAACACCGCTCTCAAGTGACGCTGAAAATAATACTAATTTATCTTAACCATCGAAACTTCTGTCCTACTCATCCTATCTCTTGACGTCTTGTCAAAAATTTCCTTCACTCGTGTCATTCACGATCCAATTTCCACAATCAGAACTGATTCACCAGCTTGCGCCAAATCAGAACTAACTTAATACAAATCCAGACTATCCGTTAGACAATAGCAAGCTCCCCAACTTGGCTCGAAGCCATATATCACAACACACTATATTCATAATGCATATGCTCCATTACTGTCATAACACCATGGTGAGATTAAACTCACTCTTCCATAAGCTTGTGGAAACACCAATCGTCTGAAGTTTTAACTCTTTTGCCCTTTTCTTGCATTCACCCACATAACAGTTAAGCCTACTCTCTAGGCGACCAAATTTTTACTAAGTCCTAAATTTCTCAAAAAGATTCGGTAGAGTTTACTTTGTAATTGGGCCTATCCACCTGCCAGAGAATCACCAAAACCATCCTAACATCACGGCTACAACTGTCACGACCCTAGTTCACCAATCGTGAACATGTCATGACGGCACCCAGTTCCCACGACTAGGTAAGCCTAACACGTTGCATAATATGCCAGTTTATAAACATTAAATAAGAAATAGCGGAAATATAATATAAAAAGGAAATGTAATCCGTGCCACTTGGCACATACATCCGTCCAACACACTGTATAAAACACCACCAAGACCCGGAATCCCACGGGCAACATAGACTAAAAGAGAGTATACAACTGTGGCTCTATAAGTAACGAGTATCTAAACAACGAAATGAAGGAAAAACATCTACTAGAACTATCAGAATAGAAGGAGGGCCTCCGGATCCGCGGACGTAGCAGATCATACCTCGAGGTCTCCAAATGTACTGCTGATATCACCTAGTATGGGCTTGTCCTGATGTACCTGGATCTGCACAACAAAAGTGTGCAGAAGAGTAGCATGAGTACACCACGGTGGTACTCAGTAAGTGCCAAGCCTAACCTCGATGGAGTAGTGACGAAGAAGGTCAGGGCCCTACTGAGAGAGACAATAACAAAATGATAATAACAATAATAAGCAGTTTAAATGATAATGATTCCGAAATAACAACAATAGAATGATTACTGCAATTGTCTACAATTAAGCTATCAACAAGTAACAAACTCAATTAACAAGTCCAGGACCTGTGGGAATTGAACCCACAGTCCCATCAACAGTACCCCTGGGTTTCCGAGAATCGAACCCGCAGCCCATCAACAGTACCCCTGGGTCTCCGAGAATCGAACCCGCAGCCCATCAACAGTACCCCTAGGTCTCCGGGAATCGAACCCGCAGCCCATCAACAGTACCCTTAGGTCTCCAGGAATCGAACCCGCAGCCCATGTCACAATAAATCGGATCTCCGGGAATTGAACACGCAGTCTATATCACAATAACTCGGATCTCCGGGAATCGAACCCGCAGTTCATATCACAATAACTCGGATCTCCGGGAATCGAACCCGCAGTCCATATCTCAATATCTCCGATCTCCGGGAATCGAACCCGCAGTCCATATCACAATAACTCGGATCTCCGGGAATCGAACCCGCCGCAGTCCATATCTCAATAACTCGGATCTCCGGGAATCGAACCCGCAATCGATATCACAATAACTCGGATCTCCGGGAATCGAACCCGCAGTCCATATATCAATAACTCGGATATCCGGGAGTCGAACCCGCAGTCCATATCACAATAACTCGGATCTCCGGGAATCGAACCCGCAGTCCACAAAAAATATCACTTCGGGTCTTTGGGAGTCGAACCCATAGCCCTGGGATCTCCGGGACCCGCAGTCCACCAACACATCAAATAAGGAGAACACACAGAGAGACTATAATATGTTTAACTACAACTTCACCAAGACTAGTGCCAACAATTTATCAAAAGTTCAAGTAAGTCAACTAGGCAATTAGACATGTTGAATCCTAGCAAATCATGCTTTTCTAACTAATACTGGGTAAAAGTAACGATTTAATCACCTAAGAGCAAGAATATCACTAATCGGACAATTCAAGTATAGTGTGTTACAACAACCAGCGCATGTACACGCACGTCACCTCGCGTACAAGGCATTTAAACTATCAAATAATATCCTAGGGGTTAAAGTTCCCCCACACGAGGTTAGACAAGCCATTTACCTCGACTCCGGTACAAAACCGCTAAGACACAATTCTCTTGCCGCGAATGTCGGCCTCCACAGGTGTAGTATCTGATAAAAATCAATAGAATCATATAAAAATAGGCCAATTGGGCATTACCCAATCAAAACAACTCAAAATACACCAAAACCCACAAGTTTCCAAAACCCAACTTTCGGTACGCTTATCAAAAAATCACGAAAGTTATATATTCGTAACCCTCGTCTCAATACGAGTCTAAGCATATAAAATTTATCAAATTCGGACTCCATTTTCCCATTCAAAACTTTGATTTTCTAAAGTTCAAGCCTAGGGCTAAATCCTCCATAAATTACTCCAAATTCCTCCATTTTCATGATATAATTGCATAATATTACCAATACTAATCATAAGATGAGTCCATAGTTGATTACCTGATAATTTCCCTTGAATCTCCCTAAAAAATTACCCAAATCGCCTCTTAAGCCGAGACCCCAATGTGTGAAATATTTCTGAAATTTTCTAACTCCTGATACAATTAATCTTCTGCGATTTTCGCTTCTGCGGACTATTTTCCGCTTCTGCGGATCCGCTTCCGCGACATTTTGTCGCTTCTGCGAAACCCAGGCCTGGCTGGCCCATTCCGCTTCTGCGAGCCTAAAGCCGCTTCCGCGAGACCGCTCCTGCGGACAAACGTCCGCTCCTGCGAAACTATCCGCTCCTACAAATAGGAGTCCGCTTTTGCGGACTCGCTTAAGCGAGAAGCCATCCGCTTCTGCGGATCCTTCACCTTGGGACCCAAACCGCTTATGCGGTAAAGACATCCGCACCCGCGATAGCACCTCAGCGGACAAGAGTCCGCTCTTGCGAACCATTCCGCCTCCGCGCTCCAAATTCCGCTTCAGCGGACTCGCCTCTGCGGTTCCATTTCCGCAAGGGCGAAAACAACAGAGGCAGAACTCCTAAACCTGCAATTTCCATGTTTTCTTCCCGTTTAACCATCCGAAACCACCCCGAGGCCTCCGGGACCTCATCCAAACATACCAATACATCCTAATACCTTATTCTAACTTGTACCAATCCTCAAAACACGTCTAACAACATCAAAACCCATAATTCACATCGAATTCAAGCCTAATTTCCTTAAACTTTCCGAATTACACATTCGATCTAAAACCCGACCAAATGACGTCCGAATGACCTGAAAATTTAAGGACATATCCAAAATCACATAACGAAGCTACAGAAATTGTCGGAATTCCATTCCGACTCCCGGATCAAAATCTCACCTATCGTTCGGATTCGCCAATATTTCAAACTTTGGCATTTCAAGCCTAATCGAGCTACGGACCTCCAAAATACATTTCGAACACGCTCCTAACCCCGAAATCACCTAACGGAGCTAATGGAACCATCGGGTTTCCGTTCCGAGGTTGTCTTAATACTGTTCCGACTACGGGCCATTTTCTAACTTTAAAGCTCCCATTTAGGGACTAAGTGTCCCAAAACGCTCCAAATTTCATAACCGACTCTCCCGGCAAAACACAATAGCAGAAATGCACTTAGGGGAACAGTTAAATTGGGGATCGGGGCGTAATTTTCTAAAGCGACCGGTCGGTCGTTACAACAACTTAACAAAACATCACAATGTATATCAACAATATTAATCTCAATACCACCTGTATTATATTATCAAAATCAATATAGTGACATGCGTTGCCTTTGTTTTAATCACAACACATATAAAATACCGCAAATTTAGTCTTTTTGAGTCTGAACTCATACCGCCTCACGTATTGCACTTAACTTTCTAACTATGAGATGCAATAATATTCTTCACGCGCCCATAACTTGGGGCTACCCAACAGATCGCAATAGGAAATGAATCGCTTAACAGTTCATCTATTATCCCACAAACTTTTTCGTCACTACCAAAATCACATAGATACACCTCACAACACTAACTTACTCATCGCGTGGATATCCGACCACCATACTGGCTAATAAGGTCATTACCAAACACATAAGTTCAAAGCACTTGCTCGCATAATCAGCACATCGGTGCTCAAGCCATACGCGAAGATTCGGCCTCAAGTCCTCCAGACTGGCCCAACATGAACTCACGGAGATTACATCACGCCCCTCGATCGTGGAATCACAAGCCATTAAGGAAATTATATTACTAAACGCTCGCGTGCGCATATCGATATGAGGAAGAAATTTCAAGAGTTATATCTCAAGCTGAATCAAATACGCACGATAAGAATTCCAAGAAAGTGAAGTATTTCCTAAAGGTTCTGTAGCCTCCCGAGGATAGATTCGGAAGTCTATGTACCGATCCGCGAAAGCCTACTAAACCGGCTCATGACTCGCGAGTCCTAGTAACCTAAGCTCTGATACCAACTTGTCACGATCCAATTCCGGTCGTGATGGCGCCCAACACTAAAGCTAGGCCAGCCAGACCAACAGACTGTTTTCACAATCAAGTATTAGTCCCAAATGGACAACTCAAGAAGAATATATGAGTAAACAGATACTCCAATAATAATAATATGAATAATATACTGAGAAGTGCGAAAACAAAGTAACACTCCAAAAGATCTGGGTTCACGAGTCTACAGCCTCTAATCAAAACCGAATAGTAATAGAAAATACTGAATGAAATATTCAAGTGTGAAACATATAATGATAGCTGAATGGAATGAGAAGCTAGGTTCTGCGAACGTCGGCATCTACCTCATCAACTTGAAATAACTCCGTAGAAGCCGGAGTGCTCGTCTATCCCTCCCTTGTACCTGAATCTACACACCTCAGTGCAGGGAGTAGGGGTGAGTACTAAGTACTCAGTGAGTAATAAGTATATATTAATAGCTGAAAGCAAGAAATCCACATAATACCACAGAGTAAAGCTAAACTACAATCCGATTTCTCCTACGAACTAGCAACATTAGAACATTACAAATAACACAGATAATTCAACAGATAAAAAAGCAATGCAATGCACATGACCGCTAAGGCGCGTAGCCCTATCCGTCTAACATCGACGGTGCTCACTAGGGGTGTGTACAGACTCTGGATGGGCTCTTACAGCCCAAGCGCAATATATCATTTGTTGCGGCATGCACCCCGATCCTCATATCATCTGCTGTGGCGTGCAGCCCGATCCATCCTCAGTCCACAACATGCATATGAGTCACACAACAGTTCAAATTATTTATCTTCAGGTTCCAGTTCATTAATAATGAAAATACGTTATTTTTTATTTAATTTTCCAAGAACAAGTGACTTAGCATTTCAACATGGTGATTTCAAAGCAGGATTGAGATTAGTGATTAAGCAAAACGAGCTATCACATATATATCTATCCCCTAGGGATACAACAGTTCGGCGCAAGGCCCCAAACATGGCTTACAGCCCACAAATAGTGTGTGTTTCAACCACATATATCATGTTATTCATATTCAGGATGGACTAAGTCTCAATCCCCAGTCACAATCAATCTCGCACCTGCCACGGGGTGCGAGCCACGCCCTACTAGCGTCACAATATGCTAAGCCGGGGTTTCGAACCCTCAAGCGGTATATACACTAACTACTCATCTCTAGTCGGTCGTGGACTCGTTCGCGATGCTTTTTCCCTTTGCATTTGCTGCCTCGTGTGTCGAATCTAGTCAAAACCACATCAATTATATCAAATACGGGTCAAGGAAACATAACCCAATTTAATTTACTTGAAATACGCAATAATGCACCAAGTTGGTTAAACTCGGGCCCCGGGCCCAGTTCTCGAAAAATTCCGAAATTTATACCAACGGATTCCTCGTCTTGCCACGAGTCCGTGCATATAAAATTTATCGAAAACGGAGTTCGAATGGCCTTTCAAATTCCAAAAATTCATTTTCAAGAACAAAACCCTAGTTATTCACAATTTCTACCCAATTTCATGAATTTAAGTGTTAATTATTCCATAAAATAGTGTTGTCTAGTCAATGGACTTACTTCCAAATATCTGACAAATATCTACTATTGGTACGCTGAAGAAAGGACAGAAACGCGACGTGATGCTGGAGATGCTATCAAAGCATAAATTGAAGCTTTGCGATATTATAAGAACCAATACCGAAATTATAGGGATTCGAATATAATATTTACCAAAAATTCTGGGATTTTACAGGAATTCGAATTGGTTACTCCCGCGGCTCAGAATTCTAGGATTGCATGAAATTCTAGTTGGAAACATATATCGGAGTCTGTCACGGCTCTACTGCTTTTCCCTTCTGAACTGAAAACATGTGTTCCATTTGGAATATGCCGTTCTCATTTTCTGTTCTCTTCAATTGTCGACAATAGTCTCCTTCTCTTTTATGGAATATGTCATTCCTCTTATCTTCTTATGCCATTAATAAAAGTTTAGCAGAAGCCCGTTTTTGTCTCTCCAAGTTGAGGAAAGGAGAATCATCAGAAATCTATTCCGAGCCCTCTAACTCATAAATCAACATTCGTTTGATTTTTTTCCAAGCTAACCTTCCCATAAGGAGTTTTATTGCCTCATTTCTAACCGGATTCGATCCGATTTATTTCTAACTCTCCTAACACATATAAATGAACTTACTAAAGTATGAAATGGAAAAAACGGGACTGTAACTTCCGTAACGACGGGTCGGGTCGTTACAATATTGTTATATGTACTAGTTTAGTCTAGATATTATTAATAATATCGCATATAGTCCAATACTATCTTATTGACTATCTTAATAATACTATATTTATGGAGTGATAGTTAAGGAATACCTGTCAACGCCACCAGTCTTAGTCATGCATGAGCTAGGTAGACCACTTAATATAAGCTCGAGGGGACCGCTCGCATGGGTAAGGTAAATGATTAGGTATATAACTAGTCCACCTAGCTCATGCAGCACTAAGACTGGTGGCGTTGACATGTATAACTTGATCCTGTCGAAAGCTTTCTGGCATTCATCAGTCAAAGAGAAGTATGTCATTAAAACAAACCTTAGTACGTTCATACTAAATGATATCCGATATATAATATTATTCCATTCATAAACTAGATGATTGTAGTTAATTTATAGTGATTACTCAGTGTAAGTTATAAATAGTCGTACCACTTACTAGTCGTATATAGAATTTGAATTCGTAGTGTAACTACAATCTATTGCCTGAACTTATATCGTACCATTAGTTATGTTGTAACGACCCGGCCCGTCGTTACGGGAATTACCACCCCGTTATGTTTCAATTATATGTTTTATGATTTTATATCAGTGTTAGAGTCTATCGGGTGAGTTAGGAGTGAATTGGATTGAAAATGAAGCAAATAGCATGTTTGAAGAAGCTTGAATATGGAAAGTCAACCTAGAGTTGACTATTGAGTTAGAGTTCTCGGAATCAGATTCTGATGATTCGACTAGTTTCAGGGGATCATTCATGACTTAGGAGAGCAATCGGAATCGAATTCAGAGGTCCGATGTAGTTTTAGGCTTGAATTGGCTAAGGTTGAATTTTGGTGAAAACCGGACGGTAGGTGAGGTTTTGATCCGGAGTTCGGAATGGAATTCTGACAGTTCCTGTAGCTTCGTTATATGATTTTGGATATGTCTGCAAATTTTCAGGTCATTCGGACGTCGTTTGATCGGGTTTTGGATTGAATGTTAGTTTTGGAAGTTTTGAAGAAACTTAGGCTTGAATCCGTGTAAAAATGTTGATTTTGATGTTTAGGATGGTGTTTTTATGATGGAACAAGTCTGTATCATGTTTTGGAGTATGATGGTGGTTTTCGTTGGGGTCCCAGGGGCCTCGGGGTGAATCCGGACCCTCATCCGGCGTTTTGAAGTAATGAAAAGTCTGCTGTAAATTGCAGATCACTGGGCATAAAATAAGCCTCCGCGTTCGCGAGGGCAAGCCCCGCGTTCGCGTAGGCTGGGGCATCTTGGACATCGCATTTGCGAGGAGGAGGGCCGCGTTCGCTTAAGAGCAATCTGGGAAGCATCGCGTTCGCGATGGTGTTGGTCGCAATCGCGTAAGAGGAAATAGTGAAGCATCGCGTTCGCGTGGATGGAGGCCGCGTTCGCGTAGAAGGATCTCCGGATGGCTAAAGAAATGTGCATCGCGAACGCGTGGGGCATGTCGCGTTTGCGAAGGGAAAATTGATCAGTGCATCGCGGACGCATGATAGGTAACGCGAACGCGAAGAGTAAATTGGAGATGTGCATCACGAACGCGTGGGAGCTCACGCGAACGCGTAGGGTTAAATGTTCTGGCAGTGAAATTAAATTGCAGAACAGAGGGCTCACGGGTTCATTCACCCAAAACACAATTTTGAGCCCTAGAGAGAAGAACTCACGGGAAAACACTAAGATTTCATCGGGTATTCGTCGGAGGTAAGATTCTTGACTCAAAAACATAATTATATGGTAGAATTAACATCAATCTTCATGAATTTTGGTAGAAATTGTGAAGGATTGTGGCCTAGAAATTGAAAACGAAAATTTGGGTTTTGAAAGGCCAATCGAACTCCGATTTTGGTAAATTTTATATGTACAGACTCGTGGCGAGACGAGGATTCTGGAAATATGAATTTCGAAATTTTTCGAGATGTGGGCCCGGGGCTCGGGTTTTGCCAATTTCGTGATTTTTGATATTTTTCGAGTTCTTTCGATTGGGTTATGTTCCATTAGCCTATTTTGATATATTTGTACTGATTTTGGCTAGTTTTGACGTGCGTGGATGCCGGTTCGAGGAGCTAAGGCGTCGCGGGCATGAGTTTTCGCCGGTTCGAGGTGGGTAATACTTGTAAATGATGTCCCGAGTGTTAGTAAACCCCGGGCTTGCACATCTTAGTGCTGTGTTGAGGTGACTTGCACGCCAGATAACGGGCGTGGGGTAGAGCACCATTTGGGATTGTGACTTGGTCCGTCACCGCGTAATAAATAATAACACCTAATTGTTAAAAATAAAATTGACGCCTCAATAAAGATATTAATTATCATGAATCGGACTAATTATCGTGTTTGGGCTTCGTGCCGATTATTTGAATCCTTCAGGGATTGGTATCATTGTCTTGATAACACTGTGCATATTTCTATCTCATTCTAAGGTTTCAAATGGTATTTTGCTACTCAGCATTTTTTTATAAAGTTATGAAAAATTTGAACAAGGTCTTAATGACATTTTTAGCTGTGAGCTAATATGATACTGTTGCCCGAGGGGCTTTCTGGATTATTTGTTAGACTGATTGGGGTCATATACATGAATGGATCGGACTGCACGCCGCACTAGCATGTTGCATGGATCGGACTGCACGCCGCAGTAGTATATGGATCGGGCTACACGCCGCAGCAGGGGTGATATTGATATTGCGCTTGGGCTGTAGGAGCCCCTCCGGAGTCTGAACCCCCACAATGAGCACGGGCGCCTCACATGGATCGGGCTGTACGCCACGGCGTCATATGCATTGCATGGCATACATACATTGGTTTACGTGTACTACGTGGCATAACATTTAGCACTCATACATTACTGGCACACATGCATTATTTGCCTTATTGACCAGATCTCCTGGTGGAAATTGTTAAGGAGTGCTGAGCCCGAGGGGATGATTTGAGTGCAGACTTGCACTACTTGAGATTGTACCCAGGTATTGGTATGTTATCATGAAAGAAAGGAAGCTAAAATTGAGATTTCTAAATAATCTACTCACATATGCTGGAAAGGAATAAAAAGATAGTTATGTATTGTGTAGCATGAGATAGTGCCTTGCGTGGTTTTCTTCCCTTCAACATTATTTACTTTTATTATTGTTGAGTTGGAAGTACTCACACCCGACTCCCTGCACCTTGTGTGCAGATCCAGGTACATCACAGTAGAGCTGGTTCTATTGTGGCTCGGGAGTGCTTTTGGACAGTCGAGGTAGCTGCCAGCGTTCGCAGGACCTGATTCTCCAGTTTGTCTATATTTTTGTTCTGACCATCCCCCACTTGTGCACAGTTATATTCACTATTTACACTTTGTATACTCTGTAGAGGCTCATGACTCATGACCCCTGGTCTTTGGGGAGTTGTTATTGTTTTTGGGATGTGATCCCTGTACTTGGTTATTCCATTATTGTTGTTCTATTTTTGTTTAAGCCTAAAATGGTTTAAGTGAGCTAATAGCTCTGTGTTTCTGTTGATTAGTCGGGCTGGCCTAGCCGAGTGTTGGGCGCCATCACGACCGGGTTTGGGGTCGTGACAAGTTGGTATGAGAGCCTAGGTTACTATGCCTCATGAGTCTTGAGCCGGTTGGTAGAGTCTTGTGGATCGGTACGGGGACGCCTGTACTTATCCTCGGGAGGATGCAAACCTTTTAGGAAAAACATTTCACATTTCTTGGAATTCTTATCGTGCGTACTTGATTCACCTTGAGATAGAATCTTTGAAATTCCTTCCCCACGTCTGTGTACGCTTCGAGCGCTCAGTAATATAATTGCCTTGAGGGCTTGTGATTCCCCGATCGAGGGGCGAGATATAATCTCTGTGAATTCATGTTGGGCCACTCGGGAGGACTTGAGGCCAGATCTTTGTCTGTGGATTGAGCACCAAGGTACTAATTTCACGAGCCGGTATTATGAAGTTCATACGATCAGTATTGATCTTTATTGTGCAAATGGCAGTTTGATAATGGGAGAGATGTAAGGTATTCAGTTCTTGTTGTGGTTTGATATGTAGCCCTAGTTATGGGCATGAGAAATTTGTTCATTGCCTCTTAGCGGAAATGTAAAGTGCACTATGTGGTAGTACGAGTTTAGACTCAGGAAGACTAAAGTGATTGTGTTATGTATGTCCTGGTGGAAGGTGTTGTACTGAAATACTAGATTGAGGAAAAATAGGTGGGTTGATTCTGATGTGTAATTGAAGGGTATTTGATATATGTTTTGATTCGAGCAGGTGTAGTACATGTTCGGGTATAATTGTGATAAGATGATTCGTATAGTATTGAGATTTAATGTTGTTGAAATACATTGTGATGTCTGGTTGAGTTGTGGATGTATTGTTAGAATGGTTTGGTGCTTCTCTGGCAGGTGGATAGGCCAATTTACAAAGGAAACCCTGCCAAAATGTTTGGAAAATTTGGGACTTAGAAAGATTTCTGTCACTTAAAGAGAGTGGGCTTATTGGTGGTGTGTATAAATGCAAGAATTACAGAAGGGTTAAGGTGTCTGATGATTCGAGTGTCAAGGCTTGTAAATGACTTGAGTTTAATCTCACTATAACATTGTGGCATCATTTGAGGTAAGAATGCTATGAGAGGTTAAACGTGCTTTGATATATGACTTTGAGCTAAGTTGGGAAGGTTGCTATTGATTAACTGATTGCACTATTGTGTGCTATGTTGGATCTGTCTCTAAGTATGTTGGGAAATTCTGATAAAGGTTATGGTGCTTCGTAGATATGAAGAAATACTAGGATGCTTTGGATTACTGTTAGTAAAGGATGTTCGGTGTACAGAAAAGAAAGATAGCTAATTGTACATGTAGGTAATAATGTTCTGTGGTGTCGGAGTTCTAACCAAACACGGGTGGTTCTATTCAATAGGACAGTTGAATTATAGGTGAATAAGGGTGAATGACGCCCAAGAATGGTTTGCAGTGTTCAAGATTTTGCATGTAACGGTCAGGTGCCTTAAGAATTGTGTATGTGGCTAAAGGCGGTGGTTTCGCTAGAAAAGATCAAGACTTGTGTTATATTGTGTGAATCATGGGAATCTATGTATCCGTATTAAAAGGTAATGATAACGAATTTAAATATCGCGGGAAGTTCGTCAAAATAAAGTATTGTAAAATGTGGTGCTCTAGGAAACATTTGAGAGAGTATTCAGCGGCCCGTGAGCCTTAGACCGTGTGGTCTTGTGTACGAGTCTTGTGTGGTAAAAAGGGTTGAGGCATTGTCGTACTACAGTAAAGACTGATATGAAATTAAAGATGAATCAGAAAGGAAACTGGGTAAATGGAACAACTTGTTAATAAACCAGAATGGTATGAAAATGAATACGATTAATTCCTGCTATGTGGTTGAAGTAATGAGTCTTGTAGATATTGTGCAGCAAAGCTCTTGAGTGCTGGCAGTTTTGTAAGTTGATATGGGTATAAGGACTCAGTCCTGGCAGTTAAACTTATGCAACGAATGGGAAGAAAGAGTTTGTGATATGTTTTACCATGGTTTGAAAATGAGTATATTTCCTGTTGATATGCAAGGCTTGGAATGGGTAATGAGTTTTCTCTATATGGGATCATGAAAGTCCTTGACTAGTTGAGTGCGCCGATGTTTGCGGCGGAGGAAAGGGATATGAATTTCCATGTTGTCTCAGTGTGATATGGTATACACGATGTGTTATGGAAAGTCGATAATGGCTTATTCAAGGTTTTGAGATCAGTTCATAATATATGGGAAGTCAATAAAATTATTGAGCAGCGCGGACAACTGTAGGTGATTTAAGAATCGATCTTTCTGAGGATTTAAGAAAATGGTACTGCTATTCTAGTAATTTGGCAGGGAATATGGTCCAAAAGGACAAGGTAATGTAAACTGATAATATCTAATGGTATGGTGGTATTCTCTTGTTGCATCGACTGTAATAATTGAGTCGTTGATGGCATAGTGAAATTCTTAAATGGCTTTCGTGGTACGAATGGGCGCTTGATATGCGTTATGTATTCGTACGGTGGAGTGTGGAACCAGGTATAGTGATTCATGTGTTATATATGTGTTGGAGACTGGAAGTTCTCTTAATCCGCCTACACAGTGGTGGTATGTCGTGTGTATCGACACCGTTTAGCGGTTATTGGAAATTGGAAGCCCTAATGGCTCTCTTGTTACTTGATACGATGACTTTGAATAATGGTATATGATTGCAGATTGGTTGTCATAAGCCAGGTTGTCTAGACTAATGTGATATGGACTATGTTAGAAAAATGTCACAAACTGCGTGGCAGAGTGCATCAGATCATGCTCCCGCAGGGTAGATGTACCCTAGGACCAGCGGACGGCTGGTAGGTATTTATTTGTCGGTTGGGCCTTTGTGGCGGATGTCAGTGTAGAGGTATCTACCATTGATTCAGTTCCAGTATTGAGGAACTTTGTCGGATGCATTTCAGGTGGCCGAGCTTGAGGCTATGTATATGTTGTTGCGATGAGCGACTTGACTCGATGTGCATTCCCTTTTGCTAGATGTGTTCGTGGATCGGGTAGCACGCCGCCACAGGTAAATTATTTGGATCGGGTGGCACACGCCACAGGTATATTATTTGGATCGGGTGGCACGCCGCCACAGGTATGGTATCTGGATCAGGTGGCACGCCGCCACGGGTATGTCATTGGAGCGGGTTGCACGCCGCAACAGTGTAATGTGAAAATAAAGTTAGTTATATGTTACCTGGTATACGATACCTCCTAGCTTCTGAGGAAAAGTCCGTATTGAGCATCGCTCGGCGAATGACACATCGGTTGTGTCCTTTTAGGATTCGATAGCGTATATCATTGTATCACCGTGGGTGAGGTTGATTGCTTGGGTTCAAGACCTAGATCTGTGAGTGGCTAACATTTTGAGCTTGGTAACTGGAGGTGCTTCATGAGTAATAATGTTGGGATAAAATCACGAATCGTGGCAAGACCACGTGATGTTATGACCTCTCGAGGAGGATTCAGGTACTCTATTTATATTATGCGAGACGCGATCTCAGTTCTATATTATGATGGCACAGAGGGATTAAATTGTAGCTCTTTTGTTGGAGACAGTTGTCATGATTCGAGTGTGTTCAGGCATTTCTATTGGAGCCCATGTTGTGCTCGTCGCGGCTTAGGCCGGTGTTAAGGTGTCATCACACCAGTGCGGTGTGTTATAATCGAAATGATCGTTGAAGCCAATAATGAGTGTGAGTATATGTGATTTCACCTAGTTAGAAAGGTAGTATTGAGGTGCGGCTCCGAAATCTGTTGTGGTATCAGTTAAAAGTGAAATGGATTCATGAATGGTTGACCTGAGAAATGGTTTCGATATGTCGTGTGTTCGGTTGTCGTGGGCATGATATGAAGGTGTTGGAACAAGACTCTATCTAATGAAAAAGGTTTTTCGGTTGGTATTTGGTTATCATGGGAAATTGTTGTGATTAGAGACTATTATCTCGAGTGATTGGGTTGTTTGATACATCATATGATCTCACCCGGGGTGGCGAGTATGGACTATTACAGTTGGATCGTGTGTATCTTGAGTATAGGCATGGGATTAGCATTTGGCACATGATTTCAGAAAGTGCAATGTGGTTTATGGTTCAGTTGGAGCGAGAAATTTCAGCTATATGGTGTTGTCGGACTTATGTGAGATAGGGTGACGTATGATCACCCGAATATATGCTTGGTAAGGTCTTTCAGCTATGGAATTGCTTCCAGTACAACTCTGGGTACGCTCGAGGACGAGCGATTGTTTAAGTTGGGGAGAATGTAACGACCCGGCCCGTCATTACGGGAATTACCACCTTGTTATGTTGCAATTTCATGTTTTATGCTTTTATATCAGTGTTAGAGTCTATCGGGTGAGTTAGGAGTGAATTGGATTGAAAATGAAGCAAATAGCATATTTGAAGAAGCTTGAATATGGAAAGTCAACCTAGAGTTGACTATTGAGTTAGAGTGCTCGGAATCGGATTCTGATGATTCGACTAGTTTCGGGGGATCATTTATGACTTAGGAGAGCAATCGAAATCGAATTCAGAGGTCCGGTGTAGTTTTAGGCTTGAATTGGCTAAGGTTGAATTTTGGCAAAAACCGGACGGTAGTTGAGATTTTGATCAGGGGGTCGGAATGGAATTCCGATAGTTCCTGTAGCTTCGTTATATAATTTTGCATATATGTCTACAAATTTTCAGGTCATTCGGACTTTGTTTGATCGGGTTTTGGATTGACTGTTAGTTTTGGAAGTTTTGAAGAAACTTAGGCTTGAATCCGTGTAAAAATGTTGATTTTGATGTTTAGGATGGTGTTTTTATGATTGGAACAAGTCCGTATCATGTTTTGGAGTATGATGGTGGTTTTCGTTGGGGTCCCGGGGGCCTCGGGGTGAATCCGGACCATCATCCAGCGTTTTGAAGCAATGAAAAGTCTATTGTAAATTGCAGATCACTGGGCATAAAATAAGCCTTCGCGTTCGCGAGGGCAAGGCCGCGTTCGCATAGGCTGGGGCATCTTCGACATCGCGTTCGCGAGGAGGAGGGCCACGTTCGCGTTAGAGGAATCTGGGAAGCATCACGTTCGCGATGGTGTTGGTCGCGATCGCGTAAGAGGAAATAGTGAAGCATCGCGTTCGCGTGGATGGAGGTCGCGTTCGCGTAGAAGGATCTCCGGATGGCTGAAGAAATGTGCATCGCGAACGCGTGGGGCATGTCGCGTTCGCGAAGGGAAAATTAATCAGTGCGTCGCGGACGCGTGATAGGTAACGCAAACGCGGAGAGTAAATTGGAGCTGTGCATCGCGAACGCGTGGAAGCTCACGCGAACGCGTAGGGTTAAATGTTCTGGCAGTGAAATTAAATTGCAGAACAGAGGGCTCACGGGTTCATTCACCCAAAATACAATTTTGAGCCCTAGAGAGAAGAACTCACGGGGAAACACTGAGATTTCATCGGGTATTCGTCGGAGGTAAGATTCTTGACTCAAAAACATAATTATATGGTAGAATTAACATCAATCTTCATGAATTTGGGTAGAAATTGTGAAGGATTGTGGCCTAGAAATTGAAAACGAAAATTTGGATTTTGAAAGGCCAATCGAACTCCGATTTTGGTAAATTTTATATGTACGGACTCGTGGCGAGACGAGGATTCTGGAAATATGAATTTCGAAATTTTTCGAGATGTGGGCCCGGGGCTCGGGTTTTGCCAATTTCATGATTTTTGATATTTTTCGAGTTCTTTCAATTGGGTTATGTTCCATTAGCCTATTTTGATATATTTGTACTGATTTTGGCTAGTTTTGACGTGCGTGGATGCCGGTTCGAGGAGCTAAGGCGTCGCGGGCATGAGTTTTCGCCGGTTCGAGGTGGTTAATACTTGTAAATGATGTCCTGAGGGTTAGTAAACCCCGGACTTGCACATCTTAGTGCTGTGTTGAGGTGACTTGCACGCTGGATAACGGGTGTGTGGTAGAGCACCATTGGGGATTGTGACTTGGTCCGTCCCGCGTAATAAATAATAACACCTAATTGTTTGAAATAAAATTGATGCCTTAATAAAGATATTAATTATCATGAATCGGACTAATTATCATGTTTAGGCTTCGTGCCGATTATTTGAATCCTTCAGGGATTGGTATCATTGTCTTGATAACACTGTGCATATTTCTATCTCAATCTAAGGTTTCAAATGGTATTTTGCTACTCAGCATTTTTTTATAAAGTTATGAAAATTTTTAACAAGGTCTTAATGACATTTTTAGGTGTGAGCTAATATGATATTGTTGCCCGAGGGGCTTTCTGGATTATTTGTTAGACTGATTGGGGCCGAGGGCCATATGTCCGGGCATGACGATTTATGTGAGCATATGCATACACATGCATGGATCGGACTGCACACCTCAATGGTATATGGATCGGGCTGCGCGCCGCAGCAGGTGTGATATTGATATTGCGCTTGGGCTGTAGGAGCCCCTCCGGAGTCTGACCCCCCACCGTGAGCGCGGGCGCCTTTGCATGGATCGGGTTGTACGCCACAGCGTCATATGCATTACATGGCATACATACATTGGTTTACGTGTACTACGTGGCATAACATTTAGCACTCATACATTACTGGCACACATGCATTATTTGCCTTATTGACCAGATCTCCTGGTGGAAATTGTTAAGGAGTGGTGAGCCCGAGGGGCTGATTTGAGTGCAGACTTGCACTGCTTGAGATTGTACCCAGGTATTGGTATGTTATCATGAAAGAAAGGAAGCTAAAATTGTGATTTCTAAATAATCTACTCACATATGCTGGAAAGGAATAAAGAGATAGTTCTGTATTGTGTAGCATGAGATAGTGCCTATCGTGGTTTTCTTCCCTTCAGCATTATTTACTTTTATTACTGCTGAGTTGGAAGTACTCACACTCGACTCCCTGCACCTTGTGTGCAGATCCAGGTACACCATAGTGGAGCTGATTCTATTGCGGCTCGGGAGTGCTTTTGGACAGTCGAGGTAGCTGCCAGCGTTCGCAGGACCTGATTCTCCAGTTTGTCTGTATTTTTGTTCTGACCATCCCACACTTGTGCACAGTTATATTCACTATTTACACTTTGTATACTCTGTAGAGGCTCATGACTCATGACCCCTGGTCTTTGGGGAGTTGTTATTGTTTTTGGGATGTGATCCCTGTACTTGGTTATTCCATTATTGTTGTTCTATTTTTGTTTAAGCCTAAAATGGTTTAAGTGAGCTAATAGCTCTGTGTTTCTGTTGATTGATCGGGCTGGCCTAGCCGAGTGTTGGGCACTGTCACGACCCTAGTTCACCAATTGTGAACATGTCGTGATGGCACCCAGTCCCCACGACTAGGTAAGCCTAACACGTTGCGGAATATACAATTTATGAACACTTAAATAAGAAACAGCGGAAAATAGCATAAAAGATATGTAATTCGTGCCGCTTGGCACATACATCCGTCACACAATAAATAAAACACTACCAAGATCCGGAACCCCACGGTAGCACAGACTAAAAGAGAATATACAACTGTGGCTCTATGTGTAAAGAGTGTCTAACAACGAAATGAAGGAAAAATGCCAACTAGTACTATTAGAATAGAAGGAAAGCCTCTGGATCCGCGGACGTAGCAGATCATACCTCGAGGTCTCCCAGAAAGCTGCGGAATCACCTAGAATGAGCCTGTCCTGATATACCTGGATCTGCACATTAAAAGTGTGTAAAAGAGTAGCATGAGTACACCACGGCAGTTCTCAGTAAGTGCCAAGCCTAACCTCGATGGAGTAGTGACGAGGAAGGTCAGGGCCCTACCGAGAGAACAATAACATAATGATCAAAACAGTAATAAGCAAGAATAAGTAAGAATGAATCTGAAAAAACAACAATGAACTAATTACTTCAACCGACTACGATTAGCTAACTACAAGTAACCAACACAACATAAAACTCAAACCAACAAGTCCATGACCTGTGGGAATTGAACCCACAGTCCTTCTCTATATCCAACAACTCAAGAGCTACGGGAATTTAACCCGCAGTCCCAATATCAACATCTCCGGGTCTCCGGGAATCGAACCCGCAGCCCATGTCTCAATATCTCGGGATCTCGGGAATCGAACCCGTCGTCCCAACCAATAACTCGGGATCTCGGGAATCGAACCCGTAGTCCCTACCAATAGCTCGGGATCTCGGGAATCGAACCCGTAGTCCCTACCAATAACTCGGGATCTCGGGAATCGAACCCGTAGTCCCTACCAAATAACTCAGGATCTTGGGAATCGAACTCGTAGTCCCTACCAATAACTCGGGATCTCGGGAATCGAACCCGTAGTCCCTACCAATACCTCAGGATCTCGGGAATCGAACCCACAGCCCTGGGTCTCCGGGAATTGAACTCGCAGTCCACAAGCACGACAAATAAAGGAATACACAGAGAGTGTAAATTATGTTTAACTATAACTTCACCGAAAAATAGTGCCAATAATTATCAAAAAAATAAGTCAATTAGGCAACTAGACAGTTAGGTACTACCTAACCATGCTTTTCTAACTACTACCGGTAAAATATCAAATTAACAGCTAAAGACAGGAATATAACTCATCGAACATTTTAAATAAGGTATGTGTTCAACAACCAGCGCATGTACACGCCCGTCACCTCGCGTACAAGGCATTTAAATTATCACATAATATCCTAGGGGTGAAAATTCCCCCACACGAGGTTAGACAAGCCACTTACCTCAATTCCGGTACAAAACCGCTAAGCAATAACCCTCTTGCCACGAATGTCAGCCTCCATAAGTGTAGAATCCGATAAAAATCAATAGAATCACATCAAAATAGGCCAATTGGGCATTACCCAATCAAAATAACTCAAAATACACCAAAACCCACAAGTTGCCAAAACCCGACATTCGGTACGCATATCAAAAAATCACGAAAATTATATATTCAGGTTCCTTATCTCAATACGAGTCTAGGCATATAAAATTTACCAAAATCGGACTCCATTTGCCCACTCAAATCAGAGATTTTCTAACATTTAGGCCTAGGGCTCAAACCCACCTTTAATCCACCATTTTCAGGGAAATAATCACGGATTTCACGATAAACCAACAAATTAAGGTCAAGAAACTTACCCCCGATGATTTCCCGATAATATCCCAGCGTTTCCCCTTCAAAATCCTCTCTTGGAGCTCAAAAATGGCGTTTTTGTGTATGGGGGTCGCGGGTGTTATGTTCTGAACTTAAGCTCACGGCCAGACCCCATTGCTCATCACGTTCGCGTTACTGTTCAATCGTTCGCGATGAACAACCCAATTTCCTCTTCGCGAACGCGATGCCATCCCACGCGTTCGCGATGAACAATCTCCCAGCCTCCGGGTCCTTCCTCTACGCGAACGCGTACACTCCCACGCGAACGCGAAGCTCTACCCTTTTCTTCTACGCGATCGCGACCCCAAGTCACGCGAACGCGAAGCTTACCTTCCTTCCTCTATGCGAACGCGGCACCCCTTATCGCGAACGCGATGCTTTACTCTGCCAAGCCTTCGCGAACGCGGCCCATGCCTCGCGAACGCGAAGGCTTAATGCCTGGGCAGAAACCTGCAATTTTACAGCAGGCCTTTTCCAAGTTCAAATGCCCGATTGATGGTCCGAAATCCTCCCGAGGCCCCCGGGACCCCAACGAAAACCACCAACATATTCCAAAACACGATACGAACTTGTTCCAATCATAAAAACACCATCCTAAACATCAAAATCACCAATTACACACGGATTCAAGCCTAAGTTTCTTCAAAACTTTCAAAACTAACATTCGATCCAAAACCCAACCAAACGACGTCCAAATGACCCGAAAATTTGCGGACATATCCAAAATCACATAACGAAGCTACAGAAATTGTCGGAAATCCATTCCGACCCCCGATCAAAATCTCACCTATCGTTCGGATTCGCCAAAATTTCAACCTTCGGCATTTAAAGCCTAATTGAGCTACGGACCTCCAAAATACATTCTGAATGCGCTCCCAACCCCGAAATCACCTAATGGAGCTAATGGAACCATCTGATTTCCGTTCTGAGATCGTCTTAACACTGTTCCGGCTACGGGCCATTTTCTAGCTTTAAAGTTCTTATTTAGGGACTAAGTGTCCCAAAATGCTCCAAATTTCAGAACCGACTCTCCCGGCAAACCACAATTGCAGAAATGAACTTAGGGGAACAGTTAAATTAGGGATTGGGGCGTGATTTTTTTAAAACGACCGGTCGGTTCGTTACATCTTCCCACACTTAAAGATTTTTTCGTCCTCGAACGAGCATAGAAAACATACCTGGAGTAGTGAAAAGATGAGGGTACTGGCTGCGCATATCCTGCTCGGTCTCCCAAGTCGCCTCCTCGACCGGCTGGCCCCGCCACCGAACCTTTACCGAAGCGATGTTCTTTGACCTTAGCTTTCTGACTTGCCTGTCTAGAATGGCTACTGGTTCCTCAACATAAGACAAATCCTTGTCTAGCTGAACGGATGTGAAATCCAACACATGCGACGGGTCACCATGGTATCTCCGGAGCATGGAGACATGAAATACGGGGTGAACTCCGGCTAGGCTGGGAGGTAAGGCCAACTCATAAGCAACCTCCCCAACACGCCTCAAAATCTCAAAAGGGCCAATAAATCTAGGACTCGGCTTTCCTTTCTTCCCAAACCTCATAACGCCCTTCATGGGCGAGACTCGAAGTAGAACCCGCTCGCCAACCATAAAAGCCACATCGCGAACCTTCTTGTCCGCATAACTCTTCTGTCTAGACTGGGCCGCACGAAGTCTGTCCTGAATCACCTTGACCTTGTCCATAGCATCCTGAACCATATCAGTACCTAGCAACCTGGCCTCGCCCGGCTCAAACCAACCCACGGGAGACCTGCACCTCCTACCATATAGGGCCTCATACGGTGCCATCTGAATACTAGACTGGTAGCTATTGTTATAAGCAAACTCCGCCAGTGGCAAGAAGTGGTCCCATGAACCTCCAAACTCAATCACGCACGCACGGAGCATATCCTCCAAAATCTGAATAGTACGCTCGGACTGCCCATCAGTCTGGGGGTGAAATGCTGTGCTCAGCTCCACCCGAGTACCTAACTCCTGCTGTACGGCTCTCCAGAACCGTGAAGTGAACTGAGTGCCTCTATCTGAAATGATGGAAACTGGAATACCATGCAGCCGAACTACCTCCCTGATATAGATCTCCGCCAGTCGCTCCGATGAATATGTAGTGCTCACCGGTATAAAATGGGCGGACTTGGTCAGCCGATCCACAATGACCCAAATGGAATCAAACTTCCTAACCGTCCGTGGAAGTCCAGATACAAAGTCCATGGTAATGCGCTCCCATTTCCACTCGGGAATCTCAATCTGCTGCATCAATCCACCCGGACGCTGATGCTCATACTTCACTTGCTGGCAGTTGAGGCATCTAGAAACATAATCAACTATATCCCTCTTCATCCGCCTCCACCAGTAATGTTGTTTCAAGTCCTGATACATTTTCGCGGCTCTCGGATGGATGGAATACCGCGAGCTATGGGCCTCTGCTAGAATCAGCTCTCGAAGATCATCTACATTGGGCACACATATGCGCCCCTGCATCCTCATAACTCCATTATCCCCGATGGTAACATCTCGAGCATCACCACGCCGAACTCTATCCCGAAGGACAAGCAAATGAGGGTCGTCGAACTGACGCTCCCTGATGCGGTCAAATAGAGAAGACCGAGAAACCACACATGCCAGAATCCGGCTGGGCTCCGAAAGATCCAATCTAACAAACCGCCTGGCTAGAGCCTGAACATCCATCGCCATAGGCCTCTCTGAAACTGGTAGATATGCTAAACTCCCCAAACTCTCTGCCCGACGACTCAAGGCATCAGCAACCACATTAGCCTTGCCGGATGATAGAGAATAGTAATATCATAGTCCTTCAGTAGCTCCAACCATCTCCTCTGACGCATATTCAGGTCCTTCCGCTTAAGCAAGTGCTGCAAGCTCCGGTGATCAGTGTAGATCTCACAAGGAACCCCATATAAATAATGACGCCAAATTTTCAAGGCGTGAACACTGGCAGCTAGCTCCAAATCATGAACAGGGTAATTCTTCTCATGCACCTTCAACTGTCTCGACGCGTAGGCAATCACCCTACCATCCTGCATCAATACCGCACCGAGTCCAACTCGTGAGGCATCACAATATACAGTATAGGACCCCGAACCTGTAGGCAACATCAATATAGGGGCCGAAGTCAACGCTATCTTGAGCTTCTGAAAGCTCGCCTCACACTCGTCTGTCCACTGAAAAGGGGCACCCTTTTGGGTCAATCTAGTCATAGGTGCTGCAATCGAAGAGAACCCTCTACGAAACGACGGTAATAGCCCGCCAAACCAAGGAAACTGCGAATCTCAGTAGCGGAGGAGGGTCTGGGCCAACTCTGCACGGCCTCCACCTTCCTCGGATCTACTCGAATACCATCACTCGACACCACGTGGCCCAAAAATGCCACTCAACTCAACCAGAATTCACATTTAGAGAACTTGGCATAAAGCTGCTTCTCCCTCAGGATCTGAAGCACTATCCTCAAATGTTGCTCGTGCTCTTCCCGGCTCCGGAATATACTAGAATATCATCAATGAAAACAATCACGAACGAGTCCAGATAAGGCCTGAACACACTGTGCATCAAATGCATAAAGGCTGCTGGGGCATTTGTCAGCCCAAAAGACATCACGAGGAACTCATAGTGGCCATATCGGGTCCTAAAGGCAGTCTTCGGGATATCTGGCTCCCGAATCTTCAGCTGGTGATACCCAGAGTGCAAATCAATCTTAGAAAACACCTGTGCACCCTGTAGCTGGTCAAATAAATCATCAATACGGGGCAAAGGACACCGGTTCTTCACTGTAACCTTGTTCAGCTGACGATAGTCAATACACATATGCATAGAACCATCCTTTTTCTTCACAAACAACACAGGAGCACCCCAAGGCGAAACACTGGGTCGAATAAAACCCTTGCCCAATAACTCCTGTAACTGATCCTTCAACTCCTTCAACTCGGGAGGAGCCATACGGTACGGTGGAATAGAAATGGGCTGAGTGCCCGGCAACAAGTCAATAGCAAAGTCAATATTTCTGTCGGGCGGCATGCCCGGAAGATCAGCTGGAAATACATCAGCAAAGTCACGTACCACATGAACAGAATCAATAGAGGGAGTGTCAACACTAACGTCCCGCATATAGGCTAGATAAGCAGCACACCCCTTCTCAACCATACACTGAGCTCTGAGAAAAGAAATAACACGGCTAGGGGTATGATCTAGAGTACCACTCCACTCAATACGTGGAATGCCTGGCATAGCCAGCGTCACGGTCTTGGCGTGACAATCAAGAATAGCATAATGGGGCGACAACCAGTCCATGCCCAGAATAATATCAAAATCGACCATCCCGAGCAACAATAGATCCGCTCTGGTCTCAAAATCACAAATGGTAACCAAACACGACCGATATACACGGTCCACGACCAAAGAATCACCCACCGGAGTGGAAACATAAATGGGGGCACTCAAAGAATCCCGAGGCACACCCAGATGAGAAGCAAAGTAAGAAGACACATATGAAAAAGTGGAACCGGGGTCGAATAGAACCGATGCCTCCCTGTGACTAACCATAATAATACCTGTGATAACAGAGTCAGATGCAACAGCCGCAGCGCGATCAGGAATAGCATAGAATCTGGCCTGTCCACCCTCTCGAGGGTGGCCTCTGGAACCCTGACCCCTGCCCCTGGATGGCTGGGCAGGTGGAGTGGCAGCTGGGGCTGGAATGATAGCCTGCTGGCCCTGAGAACCACGCGGATGCTGTGATGACTGATGAGGGGCTCCTCTCCTACGCCTGGGGCACTCCCTAACCAGGTGGCGAGTATCCCCGCACTCAAAACAAGCTCTGGGAGGACGCGGTGACTGTGACTGACCGGCCTCACCCCCAATAGTCTGACCCCTGAAAGAACCCCGCGCAGGAGGTGCACTGGAAACTGGGGGAGCATAATAAGGCTCCTGAGATGCTGGAAGAGCTGAGGTACTACCGGCTGCGGGCAATGCTGAGTGAACTGGTCGGCCGGAATAACCCCTGCCAAAACGACCGGCTGCTGAAGTGCGGGCACCAGAGAAATGGCCCGACTCACGAGACCTCTTGGCCTCTCTATCTCCCCGCTCTCTAGGGAGCATACTCTCGATCCTCCCGGCAATACTAACTACCTGCTGATAAGATATATCTGTCTCCAACTCTCTGGCCATGCTGGATCGGATCGGCGGAATCAAGCCCTCAATAAATCTCTGCACTCTCTCCCGAACCGTGGCTACCAAGGCCGGTGCATGCCTGGCTAGACGGGTGAAACTGATAGCATACTCCGATACTGACATGGAGCCCTGTCGCAACCGCTCAAACTCCGAGCGCCAAGAATCCCTAAGGCTCTGTGGAACAAACTCCCTTAAAAACAGATCTGAAAACTGCGTCCAAGTCGATGAAGCAGACTCCTCTGGACTATCCAACTCATACGTGCGCCACCAATCATAAGCGGCCCCACGAAACTGAAAGGCAGTGAAGGAAACCCCGCCGGTCTCCACAATCCCCATAGTACGAAGAATACGATGACACTCCTCTAGAAAACCCAATGCGTCATCTGAAGCCAAACCACTAAACACTGGAGGGTCATATTTCTTGAACCTCTCCAATCTACGCTGCTCGTCCTCAGAGGTAGCTGGTCCACCTCCTGGTTGTGCTGGGGCGGCAGGAGGCATAACCAAAACATCTGGAACCTGTCCCACCGGCACACGCTGCTCCGGTGTAACGGCTGCGGGAGTTTGGGCCCCTCCCTCGGCCTGAGATGTAGCTGCGACGAGAGGAAGCAGTCCTGCCTGAGCTAAAGTGGTATACATACTCATGAACTGGGCCAGGGTCTCCTGTAGTGCTGGAGTAGTAGCAGTTGTAGTCGGTGTACCGGGTGCCTGCGCTCCAACCTGGTCTACCTGTGGCACCTCAGCGGCAGCGCGCGCGGGTGCTGTGGCTGCACCTCGGGCGCGTCCTCGTACTCTACCTCGGCCCCGGCCTCTGACGGCGGCAACATGGGGCGCGGGTACCTGATCATCGCGAGTAGATCGTGTCCTCACCATCTGTGAGAGAATAGAAAGTAGTAGTTTAGATTTTTGATGTCAAAAATGTCGCACGACAAGGAATTCAAAAGAAATGAAGAGTTTCCTAAACAGTTACATAGCCCCTCGTAGATAAATACAAACGTCTCCGTATCGATCGGCGAGACTCTAAGTAACCGGTCTGTGTCCCGTAACTCCTATGAACCTAGAGCTCTGATACCAACTTATCACGACCCTAGTTCACCAATCGTGAACATGTCGTGATGGCACCCAGTCCCCACGACTAGGTAAGCCTAACACATTGCGGAATATACAATTTATAAACACTTAAATAAGAAACAGCGGAAAATAGCATAAAAGATATGTAATTCATGCCGCTTGGCACATACATCCGTCACACAATAAATTAAACACTACCAAGATCCGAAACCCCACGGTAGCACAGACTAAAAGAGAATATACAACTGTGGATCTATGTGTAAAGAGTGTCTAACAACGAGATGAAGGAAAAATGCCAACTAGTACTATTAGAATAGAAGGAAAGCCTCTGGATCCGCGGACGTAGCAGATCATACCTCGAGGTCTCCCAGAAAGCTGCGGAATCACCTAGCACGGGCTTGCTCTGATGTACATGGATCTGCACAACAAAAGTGTGCAGAAGAGTAGCATGAGTACACCACGGCGGTACTCAGTAAGTGCCAAGCCTAACCTCGATGGAGTAGTGACGAGGAAGGTCGGGGCCCTACTGAGAAACAATAATATAATGATAATAACAATAATAAGCAGTTTAAATGATAATAATTTCCGCAATAACAACAATAAAATGATTACTGCAACCGTCTACAATTAAGCTAACAACAAATAGTCAACTCAATAAAACCTGTCCAGGACCTGTGGGAATTGAACCCACAGTTCCATTGACAGTACCTCTGGGTCTCCGGGAATCGAACCCACAGCCCATGTCTCAATAAATAATTAATAACTCAGGATCTCGAGAATCGAACCAGTAGTCCCTACCAATAACTCAGGATCTCGGGAATCGAACCCGTAGTCCCTACCAATAACACACCGGGTCTCTGGGAATCGAACCCGTAGTCCCTACCAATAGCTCAGGATCTCGGGAATCGAACCCGTAGTCCCTACCAATAGCTCAAGATCTCGGGAATCGAACCCGTAGTCCCTACCAATAGCTCAGGATCTCGGGAATCGAACCCGTAGTTGTCACACCTCCTTTTGGCGCGCCTACCCCGAAGGATAAACGTACAAGGGAGTTTTTCCAATTTAAGTGACAATATTCGAAACGGGATTATTTTATTTATTTCAGAGTCGCCACTTGGAATAAATTATGGTGTCCCAAGTCACCGATTTATTTAAATCCCGAATCGAGGAAAATTACGACTTTTCAAATGAAGTCTGCGGACCAGAAATTCTAAGTAAGGAATTATGTTGACCCGAGGGAAGGTGTTAGGCACCCCCAGATCCCGTGGTTCTAGCACGGTTGCTTCAATTATTATAATTGGCTAAAATACCTGATTTTATACATGTTTACAAATTATATGCTCCAATTAAATCTTTTAAACCGCTATATTAATTTGAAACCATGCAAAAAGAAAAGACTAATTGCAACATAGACTCGGACTTTTTGATAGATAGGTGAATATAAAAAAAAAAAAAAAAGTATCCGGATTATTTATTTGAAACTATGCCGATTAAAACCATCATAAAACTAACCCCAAAAAAATCAATTTACTTAATAGTGTATCCCTTAAAATTATTTCCGATTAAAGAATCATACCAAATGATATATTATTTCCTAGCTTTGATTTATGGCCGGAGATTGAATGACAAGATATAAGCTAACGGAAAATTGATCAAAATATACGAAATAGAAATAATTCACCTTGATCCAATTATTAAAAGTAAGATTGTTTACTATCCTTAATCCGATGTTAATTAGCGAAAGCGAGACTATGCGATTAAAATCGATCTAACATTAGCATCTAAAACCCGGGCTAACTTATCTTGTCTACTTAAGTATAAACAGATTTCAAGAGAAAATCGAGTGAAGAAATTCAAAAATGATTCAAAATACCTTGCATTAATAATTAACATCAACCAAATTAATAACTTAAACATGCTTAAATTGATTGACTTTAACAAATTACCAATTTAACATATCAAGGGAAATCTTAATCCGTACAAATACATTATACAACTAACAATGTATATCACAAAATTGAATCCGGTTCTAAAAATTACTAACCAATAACCCAAAGTCCCTTTAATCTAATTACTAAAACAAAACTCCGGAATTTCTAATGGTGACTTGATGTATTCCGAAAATCTATGACTGCAGTGACTGATTAAACAAAGATGCAATACAGAGGAAAATTTAAAATGATAACAGTAGTTTCTTCAGTTGATTCCGAAATGATTCAGGTACATTGAGCGAAAAACTTCAAAGCATTATAGAGGATGAAATACCTGGGATTTGAATTGAAATAGAGCAAAAGAAAAGGTCAGCAACAGCAAGTGAAGAAAACAACAATTGGCAGCAACAAACAAGCAACAGCAGTAACACTTGAAACTCCAGTACAACTCAAAGACCTCAAACTTAGACAGGAACAGAATCCAAGCAACGACCCAAGATCAATTGGTGAACCAAACAGAAACAAACGAATGATCTCCGAAGAATTGAACACTCAAAATTCGAAAGAGAACACTATATGTGTGTGTGTGTGAAAACAGGGATATATTCTTCTGATGCACACACTGTGAAAACAGAGAAGAATGTGAAAACAGTGTGTATGTGAAAACAGTTTTCTGTTCTGAGTGTGTGCCTGTATGTGTGAATTCCAGAGAGTATTCACTGTATGTGTGTGTGTGTTCACTGTATCTGTCTCTTTTCTGTGGGTTCTCTGCTTCTGAAAACCAGTGAACTCTCTGTTGGTGTCTTCACTGTTTTATAGCCCTCAAATGATACCTTTCAGCTTTATTTTTAAGTGTTTTAATACTATCCAGCTATGTTATTCCCTCTTTTTTGCACTTTTCAACTTTTGATGCACTAAACCAAAATAAGAAACTAATTTTTCCCATGTTCAGCCCCTATCCAGCATAAAAGACTGCCAATTTTATTTTAAAACATCCCAAGCCAGACCTTTCCCTCTTAGAAATATTAATCTGAAGTTCAACATAATGCCTATCTTGCTTTACAACCAAATTCACTTTAAACCATGTGCATTGCACTCTTAGTTGCCTAGCTGTTGGCTTTCAAACTCTAGACTAAGACAACTATCAGCAGTTAACTCATAAACTAAAATCAACCAAACAATTTAATTCAATTCAACAGTGAATCAATGAATCTCGGCCAATGCCGGATTTGTAGCTCTAGTGTTCTAACAAACGAAACTACGAACCTAATCGACAACATTTGATTAGCCGATTACAACAAACAACAATCAATAACACACAATCGATGAACAAATTTTTTCATTCTTCAACACTTAAAGCCGAGAGAAGAAGAAGAGAAATGAAGCAAATACGAAACTAAATGTTCGACGACGCTAATCGACGCGAACCTGTATTCAACAACATTGGTAATCAAATAGACAAAGCAAAATTTTAGACTCGACAATTCACTGACAGTGTTTCGGCCAAAGCAGAGGAAAGAAGGAAAATGAAGCTAACTAATCGACGACGCTAATCGACGCAAACACACATTCTATATTATTCGATTAGCCGATTACGATATGCGTAATCGACAAACAAACCCGACAAAGCAGTGACTAACAATTTCGGACAGCATGTATAAATTCAATATCAAACAACTTAACGATATTAACAACGAATCGAATTCGATTCGCAATCACTCGTTGAACAGCGAAGAATAACAAACAATCAAGTCGACCAAATAAAAGGTCCCAAGAGATGAAGAAGAAAACCGAGAGTTTGATGAAATCAACAATAATCAATAACAAACGAAGACTAACTAAACGACGAGTATAATTAAACAAAAATAGAGAAGAAAAAGGAAATACCTTGAAACAAAAGAATGGGGCTCGGCCGAATTGGATTCAAACGGGTTCGAGATTGTGTATTTGAAGTTAAACGGACTTTAATTGAAATGTTTTCAAGCGAAAACGTTTCAATTAAAGTCTATTGACTTCAAAACCTTCAACTCTTGATAAAAATCTTCAACCCGAAATTTAGGGTTCTTGACACATGGATTTGGGGTTCGACGATTTTCGGCTAGATTCGAACCGGATTAAGGGTGGTGTGGTGGTTAGGGAGGTGAGGTGAGGGTGTGGTATCAATTTGGGGTGGTTTGGGATAAATTTTTGAATTTCAACTAGTTTCGATCTAAAATCCGAGACGTTTGGGGACGATTTGAAACTAATGGTTGCCGGATTCGTGTTGAGGGGGAGAAGGGGAAGCTATGGTGTTAAAATGGGGTGGTTTGGAGTGCAACCGCCGGCGGAGGCGATTTCCGGCCGGCGGCGCACGGCGGGGACGGTGGAGGCGGTGAAAGGGCGGCTGGAGAGTGAGAGGGGAGAAATGAAGAGGGATATTAGGGTTTGGGTGTTTTGGGGTTAAAATGAATGAATTAATCCGAACCGTTGGATCAAATGAATCCAACGGTTGAGATCACACGGGTAAAAGAACCGGGCCGTTTTTGGGGGATAGGGTAACGAGTAAGGGCAATTTGGACTGGGCTGGGGCGTTATTTTTTTGGGCTTGAGTCCTAAAACTAGCCCAATTCCGAATTCTTCTCTTATTCTCTTTTCTTTTCTTTTCCTTCTTTTTCTTTTTTTTTTCTTTGTTTTATTTTAAGAATTCAAACTAAAAATCATAAATTAAACCACCACAATTACTAATTAACTCTAAGTAGTAATTTTTACGAACAATTAAACATCAAACCACACAATTTTGACTAAAAATGCAAAGATACCCGAAATTACTTAATCAAATCCTAAATTCAAATGCGATATACATATACATATACATATACATATATATATATATATATATATATATATATATATTATTGTATATGTATATGTAATAAACATGTATGGACAAAAAATGCGAATAATTTTAAGAAAAATCAAATAAAATTCAAGAAAATTACGCACAATGCAAAACTATTTTTTTTTTTTTTGATTTTGGGAGTAATTCTTATGCAGGGCAAAAATCACGTGCTCACAGCTGCCCCTCTTTGCGCGTAAACTCGAAGAGTTTTCGTGCAAAGATAACTGAGCAAATACGAGCGATTTTTGCCTGTTTGAATACTCCGTGTGAAGCATTTTGAAAAGATCTTGACCGAGCCTTTGCTTCGGGAGGCCTCCTACATATCCTGGGCTAAACAGGAATCAGGTCAATGTAGTTCGGGAAATTTTGGTAGCTGGGACTACCGTGGACTGACACTTTGCTGTTACTGTTGCTATCGTTGCTGCATGTTGCTGCTTACTGCTTACTGATCTCCTTATTACACCAAAAGAAATTAAAGCTGAACTAGTTATGCTATCAAACTACGAGTTACAAGATTCCTATCTATGATTCTCTTGAAAACTTGATCTTGAATCTTAGCTGATTTGCTGTAGACCTCGATCTGAATCTTGATGCTCCACAAGCTGTACGTGCTTGTTTATTTCTGTGACATTGAGTGAAACGGAGTCGGTGGAGCTTGTTACTTCGATCATCTTCTGAGCAATCGTGCCTTTGTTTACTCCAACATTTGAACTCTTTTCTTTTGGTTCTTTTCTTCTTTTCTTCACTCTGGGTTGATGTTCCATTTGTAGGTTATCTCGATCCTTGCGTCCCGAGGTCAAACCTATTTAGACAACAAAACAAACAAACGAACGAAATTTTTCTGCCCCAGTTTTGCTAGGAAAATTTCGTGAGTTAGTTGTGACACAGAAAGTGATTAAAAAGACTCTTTGGGTAAGAAAATCATGGTTTCACAAACGTTCAACGGCTTTCTGGCCGGGATTTTGTAGAATAGTTTCACGGCTTTCTGTCCGGAATTCAAACAATGTCTAACGGTTTTTGGCCGCTAGAACATCGGTTTTTTGGCCGGGGTCAAAACAAATGGCTCCGCAGTTTTCTGACTGGGGAGATCCTCGGTTTTCTGACCGGGATAAAAGTTTCACGGCTTTCGGCCGGAATTCAAACAATATCTAACGGTTTTTGGTCGTCGGATCCTCGGTTTTTTGGCCGGGGTAAAAGTAAATGGCTCCGCGGTTTTCGATGGGAGATCCTCGGCTTTTCGACCGGGATAAAAGTTTCACGGCTTTCGGCGGAATTCAAACAATATCTAACGGTTTTTGGCCGTCGGATCCTCGGTTTTTGGTCGGGGTAAAAGTAAATGGCTCGCAGAGTTTTCGGCCGGGAGATCCTCGGTTTTCGACCGGGATAAAAGTTTCACGGCTTTCGGCCGAATTCAAACAATATCTAACGGTTTTTGGCCGTCGGATCCTCGGTTTTTTTTTGGCGGGGTAAAAGTAAATGGTTCCGCGGTTTTCGGTCGGGGAGATCCTCGGTTTTACGACGGGATAAAAGTTTCACGGCTTTACGGCGGAATTCAAACAATATCTAACGGTTTTTTGGCCGTCGGATCCTCGGTTTTTGGCCGGGGTAAAAGTAAATGGCTCCGCGGTTTTCGATCGGGGAGATCCTCGGTTTTCGACGGGATAAAAGTTTCACGGCTTTACGGCCGGAATTCAAACAATATCTAACGGTTTTTGGCCGTCGGATCCTCGGTTTTTTGGTTCGGTTTTTTTGCCGGGGTAAAAGTAAATGGTTCCGCAGTTTTCTGACTGGGAGATCCTCGGTTTTCTGACCGGGATAAAAGTTTCACGGCTTTCTGGCCGGAATTCAAACAATATCTAACGGTTTTTGGCCGTCGGATCCTCGGTTTTTTGGCCGGGGTAAAAGTAAATGGCTCCACAGTTTTCTGACTGGGAGATCCTCGGCTTTCTGACCGGGATAAAAGTTTCACGGCTTTCTGGCCGGAAAGACCCTCAGTTTTTCTGACCTGGGTCCAAACAGATATTGGACTGATATGACTTGATTCTCTTTTTCGGAGTTTTCATTTTCTTTTCTTTCATTTTTTTTGGCCTTCTTTTAGGCGTTCTTTTTAAACATCAACAAATGCATAGGATAAATCTCTAAAAGAAACTTACCTTTTATGTGTTTTCCTTGTTCCAAAGCCATTTCAAAGCTTGCGTATTTCACTTATTTGAGTGGTACCTTCTTCTTGCACAATTAAACAGACCTGCTTTCAACAAAGAACATTTTATCAGTTGAAAAAGTGGTTGGCTTTGCGGCCTTGGTTATCTTCATTGCTTGATCTTTTCCCCATTTCCATTGAGAAGTTTGCTACCAATTGTCTTTGGGATGACTTCCTTTCGAACTGACCGGGTTCATTCCCGGAATTCCATGGGGATTTTCCGTGTAGGTTCTATCCTTCTGCCTTATTCTGTCTCTTCTAAGACCTTAACCTTTGATTTCCGTTTCCTTTCTAAAACTCTTTTCCTTTGGAAACAATCGATCATTACGATCCAATCGTGGATTGTAACAATATACCACTGAGGCTGTTTTTCTTTTCTTCTTTACCAGGCGGAGTCCTGTAAAACCGGTCCTGTCACCTTCCTTTGTAATATTTTCAGAATTAAAATTAAACCGAAAGGGATTCAAAGAAGAAGAATGAATCAAAGAATGGAAAAACGTATCAAAGATAGAGGAGTCCCTTTCGAGGGAGAAAAGAAGGACTTATCTGAGGTATACGCTGACTTTAACCAACATGACATGCTCCTCGGACTAGATGCTTGATCGTCACAAAACTCCCATTTTCTTATGAACCAAAACGGGTCTATATTTCCGAGCTAAGGAGCCGTGCCGAGACCTCTCGTGGTGAAACAAACTTTTTGGTTGATAGCGCCCTTTGCGGGTTTTCGCCAATCGACCTCTCTCATTTCTCTTCTCACCATCGCCAGATAGCACTGTTTGCGTGTTTTTACCAACGAGCTCTCTCATTTTGTATTTCTCTACTTCCATCGTCTTATGGTGCCCGAAGGTTTTCACCAATAAGACTCTCTCATTTTATTTCTTTTCATTCCAGGAACCTCGGATCGCAACAATGATGTTCTCACAATTTCCAATCGATCTTGAAGGACTTGTACTCGGTTCGGGTAACAAGAATTGTAAACAAAATTACAACTTTGGAATCATCTTGACGGATCTTAAACCGAATCAAAAATATCATCTGCCCCAGTTTCATTTTTGGGAAAACCGGGATTTTTGTTTTGGTGTGACTGAACCTCAGGGAGAGGTTGCCTACGTATCCTTTCGGAATCAAGTCAGAACGTAGTTCAGGAACTTTTTTTTTTTTTTTTTTTTTTTTTTTTTTTTTTTGGTTTGGTTTGGATTCCAAAGAGGGTAGCCAAAGAAAAGCAACCGGCTCAAAGGGTTTACAAAATGGTTGGTAGTGTTTGGGTAGCGGGAATAAAAGCCTTCAATCATTTCGATTTGTGAGGACCTCATTGAAGCAAGTTCAGACATAATACCTTTTCACAGCATCTGCATTCACAGCCGTTTCAGGATCTTTTCCTTCCATGTCTCCCAAGTATAATGCCCCTCTTGGCAGTATCTTCCTAATGATGTATGGTCCTTTCCAATTAGGAGCGAATTTTCCTTTCGCTTCCTCGTGATGTGGAAGAATGCGTCTTAAAACCAACTGACCTACTTCGAAATTTCTCGGTCGTACTTTCTTGTTGTAAGCACGAGCCATTCTTTGTTGGTACAGTTGTCCATGACAGACCGCGGCCATTCGCTTTTCATCAATCAAAGTTAATTGTTCCAAACGAGTCTTAACCCACTCGCTATCTTCAATCTCTGCTTCAACAATTGTACGAAGCGAAGGAATTTCTACCTCTGCCGGTATCACAGCCTCAGTTCCATAGACTAGCAGGTATGGAGTTGCTCCCACCGATGTGCGTACTGTAGTACGGTATCCCAATAAAGCGAACGGTAATTGTTCATGCCATTGTCTAGAACTTTGGATTGTTTTTCTCAAAATCTTCTTAATGTTTTTGTTCGCTGCTACTTCCACGGCACCGTTGGCTTTGGGCCGATAAGGGGTGGAGTTCCTATGCGTTATTTTGAATTGCTCGCATATTTCCTCCATCAAATGACTATTCAGG
Organism: Nicotiana noctiflora; assembly: GCA_032618575.1. Taxonomy (NCBI): domain Eukaryota; kingdom Viridiplantae; phylum Streptophyta; class Magnoliopsida; order Solanales; family Solanaceae; genus Nicotiana; species Nicotiana noctiflora. Next base: position 365,773 of record JASVEL010010295.1, read on the forward strand.
TTCGCAGCATTGTCTGTGATGATAGTTGCGGGTATACCAAAACGACAGATAAGATTTGAGTGTACAAAATCCACCACCGCTTTCTTGGTGACTGATTTGAGAGTGACGGCTTCGACCCATTTTGTGAAGTAATCGATAGCCACCAATATGAATCGGTGTCCATTTGAAGCTTTCGGCTCAATCGGGCCGATGACATCCATTCCCCAAGCGACAAATGGCCACGGTGCTGACATAGGATGCAACTCGGTTGGAGGTGCATGAATCAGATCTCCATGTACCTGGCATTGATGACATTTTCGGACAAAACCGAAACAATCTTTCTCCATGGTCATCCAATAATATCCTGCTCGAAGGATTTTCTTGGCTAAGACATACCCATTCATATGAGGCCCGCATACTCCTGCATGTACTTCGTGCATGATTCTTCCTGCTTCTTCGGCATCAACACACCTTAAAAGGTTAAGATCTGGGGTTCTTTTGTACATGACCTCGCCGCTCAAAAAGAAACCACCTGCATGTCTCCTAATGGTCCTCTTTTGATCTCCGGTAGCATGTTCTGGGTATTCTTGCGTTTTCAGAAATCTCCTGATATCGTAATACCAGGGCTTGACGCTCGGTCCTTCTTCGATCGCATTGCAATAACCGTGGCTTTCCCTGATTTGAATTTCCAAGGGATTGACATGGGCGTTGCCCGGATAAGGTAGCATTGAAGCTAAAGTGGCAAGTGCATCGGCTAGTTCATTGTGACATCGTGGGATATACCTGAACTCTATCGATGCAAACCGCTTGCCGAGAATGTTCACGTGCTGTCGGTAAGGGAGGCGTTTAACGTCTCGAGTTTCCCATTCACCTTGAGATTGTTTGATAATTAAATCTGAATCTCCCATGATCAACAAATCTTCGACACCTTGATCAATTGCCATGTTCATACCCATGATACAAGCTTCATACTCGGCCGTATTGTTCGTGCAGAAGAAACGGAGCCTAGCCGTGGCCGGATAATGCTGACCAGCAGGAGAGATCAAAATTGCCCCAATCCCTACACCTTTAGCGTTTACCGCCCCATCGAAAAACATTTTCCAAGCATGACTGTCTTCCGAAACAACTTCTGTCGTATTTACCTCTTCATCGGGAAAGTAGGTATTCAATGGTTGATACTCTTCGTCGATCGGGTTCTCGGCCAAATGGTCTGCCAATGCTTGGGCCTTCATTGCCGTGCGAGTGACATAGACTATGTCAAACTCGGTGAGCAGGATTTGCCACTTTGCCAATCTTCCGGTGGGCATCGGTTTCTGGAATATATACTTCAAAGGATCCAACCGAGTAATGAGGTGAGTCGTATGGGCTTGGAGGTAGTGTCTCAATTTATGAGCGACCCAAGTTAAAGCACAACACGTTCTTTCCAGCAAAGTGTACTTGACCTCATAACTAGTGAATTTCTTGCTCAGGTAGTAAATCGCATGCTCTTTCTTCTCTGCCGCATCACGTTGTCCGAGAACACAACCAAAAGAGTTTTCTAAGACTGTTAAATACAAGAAAAGAGGTCTCCCTGGCTCTGGCGGGACTAAGACTGGAGGGTTTGACAAATATTCTTTGATCTTGTCAAAAGCCTCTTGGCATTCGGTTGTCCATTTGATTGCAGCGTCTTTCTTCAACAACTTGAATATGGGTTCACATGTGGAAGTCAGCTGAGCGATGAACCTACTGATGTAGTTCAGTCGGCCTAGAAGACTCATTACATCTTTCTTTGTTCTGGGGGAAGGTAAATCCCGGATGGATTTTATCTTTGTGGGATCTAATTCAATACCTCTTCTACTGACTATGAAACCCAAAAGTTTACCTGACGGGACTCCAAAAGCGCATTTGGCCGGATTCAATTTCAAATCGTATTTCCGCAACCTCTCAAAGAATTTCCTCAAGTCTCGCACATGATCGCCTTGAGTTCTGGATTTGATGATCACATCGTCTACGTACACCTCTATTTCCTGATGCATCATGTCATGGAAAATGGCAATCATAGCTCTCATGTACGTCGCTCCTGCATTTTTCAAGCCGAACGGCATGACTCTGTAACAGTAAGTCCCCCAAGGTGTGGTAAAAGCGGTCTTCTCGGCGTCCTCTTCATCCATCAACACTTGATGATATCCCGCATAACAATCCACAAATGACTGTATCTCATGTTTGGCACAGTTATCAACAAGGATGTGGATGTTCGGTAAAGGAAAGTTATCTTTAGGACTCGCTTTATTCAAATCTCGGTAGTCAACACATACTCGAGTTTTTCCATCTTTCTTTGGCACGGGCACAACATTAGCCAACCACGTGGTGTATTGTACCACTCGAATTACCCCCGTTTTCAACTGCTTAGTGATTTCTTCTTTGATTTTATCACTGATGTCAGTCTTGAACTTTCTTTGCTTCTGTTGCACTGGGCGACAGTCGGGGTAGATTGGTAATTTGTGCACCACTAGATCAGCTCCTAATCCTGGCATATCATCGTAAGACCAAGCAAACACGTCTTTAAATTCAAACAAGAGTTGGATTATTGCATCTCGTGTTTTCTCATATGTGTGGATGCTTATCTTGGTCTCTCGGACCTCTTCATCAGTTCCCAAATTAACCGGTTCGGTGTCATTCAAATTTGGCTTAGGTTTATTCTCGAAATGTTCCAATTCTCGATTTATTTCCCTAAAAGCCTCATCTTCATCGTATTCTGGTTCTTGGTTCATTATTTCCGGATTAGGTGGCGTGTTCGGATTTGAGCATGAGTTCCGCAAGCATGTCATGTTATTTAAAGCCGCATTATTAGGACTGAAAAGGAAGAATAAATAACAAAATTAGAAAGAGTGCAAAAGTAAGGAAATATTTATTTTATTTTCTTGGAATTTTCTGAAAACAAACGAAATTACATTGGGGAAACAAAAAGTACAAGAAAACAAAGAAAAACATCCAAGCTACGTCCTGAAGTAACTTGTGATGAAGGAAAAACGACAGGACAAATCTACCAGAACTCCCGCTTGATTGGGAAGGGTGTGGCTTTCCAATTTTGCAATTTAGCTTCAGGGCCCACATACAGCACCTCAGCGGTGCTTGTTCCTTCTCCCGATTGGACCATATTAACATCATAGAGCATTTGCCTCATGGCCCCACATATGTCTTCAATTTCCTCCGTTGTAAAGACCTCGTCTTCTTCTTCTTCACTGTACCTTGGTCGGACAAAAGTTTGGTACAGATGCGGCAATGGTTGCGGCAGAACCCATCCTTTCTCCTTTCTCTTTTTGGCCCATCTTTCATCTTCAGGGGTTGGGCGAAAGCCCACTCCGAAAAACTTTTCAGCTACAGGTAAAGTTATCAGCTTCGGCACTCCTTGTAGGGATTTCCCCAAACCTTTTCCTGGCTGGAATCCATGTTTAATCATTTCTTTTGCCACCATGATGGAGCCATTAGACAAAAAAGGTTGGGGGAGAGGGTTCCCTTCTTCGTGTTGATCTGCCAACACAATCTCGAAAGCTTGATAGACAATGTTTTCGCTTCCCGCTTCCGCTTCCAAGCAAGGTATGGATGGATCTCGGTAGATTGATTGCTCATCTTCCCCGTGGACCACGATCTCTTGTCCCTTGTGCTCAAATTTCAACATCTGATGGAGGGTAGAGGGCACAGCTCCGGCCGCATGAATCCATGGTCTCCCTAGAAGAAAATTGTAAGAAGTGTCCATATCCAAGACTTGGAATGTCACTTCGAAGTCCACCGGGCCGATGGTCATAATCACATCAATCTCTCCGACGGTATCTCTTTTCACACCGTCAAAAGCTCGCACACATATGTTGTTAGGCCGAATCCTTTCGGCTCCGATTCCTATGCGGCCTAAAGTGGAAAGTGGGCATATGTCTACCCCCGAACCCCCGTCAACCATGACCCTCTTCATATAGTAGCCTTCGCTTTTGACAGTCAAATGCAAAGCTTTGTTGTGGGCGGCACCCTCCAAAGGCAAATCAGCTTTATTGAAAGAAATCTGGTTGATCGCGAAGAATCTTTCTGTCATTCTTTCAAGTTGTTCGGATGAAGTCTCAATAGGCACGTATGCCTCATTCAAGGCTTTTAGCAAAACCTTTTGATGTTCAGTAGACTTCATTAGAAGGGACAACATCGAAACCTGCTCTGGGCATTTACGCAGTTGGTCTATCACCTCGTAATCGGGCATTTGCATCTTTTGAAAAAAGACCTCGGCCTCTTCATCACTTACAGGTTTCTTCGACGGGAAACGCCTTTGTGTGGCGTTATTTACCTCCTCCGTGTTTAAGTACTTCTGTCCTAGGACACTCTCAGATGAATTTCCCACAATCTCTTTCCCTTTGCGCATAACAAGTGTTCGTTGGTAGCTCCAGGGTACTGCGGACGGATCTGTCATTGGTTTTTGTTGCATGCGTGCAATAACCACAGGTTCATCTGGTTTTCGGGCCACATAAGTTCCCTTTGGTACATACATTGATGTTTCTCTCTTTAAATGGAACTTCTTGGGGGCACCTATGGACAATGGTTTTTCCACTCTACCTCGTGGGAGGTAAAGGACTCCGCCCTTCCGAGACGATGCTTTCAATTCAATCGTCTTTTCGGATTTGGTTTCAAGAGCTTCAACCTTTTTCCCCATTTTCTCTTGTTTCGGGGTAGCCTCAGGACGCTTCTCTATGTTGGCGATGGCGATTATCGCTTTCAAAGCTGGGTCAAATTCTTTGTCGTCACAAATCATCCCAATCACCGGTCCGTTGTTGTGGGTTGGTAATGGGTTGTTTGTCACATTTGGGATGTCTTCATCTGCGAAGACGATCCTCCCTTGATTGATCAATTCTTGCACTGCCTTCTTTAACGTCCAACAATTGTCAGTACTGTGTCCTTCAACACCTGAATGATATGCACAATATATTCCTCTCTGGTAGGCAGGAGAATCTGGATTCTGCCTGTTCTGCGGAACAGGCTGCAGTAGGTTTTCTTGCCTGAGTTTTGGGAAAAGAGTGGAATACGGCTCCCCAATCGGTGTAAAGCTCGTTTTGGGTTGCTCGCGGTGGCGAGCGTTATTTGGCCGTGGATTATACTGGTTTGGGTAAGGAGGTTGGTTTCTCTGGAATGGAGGTGGATTTCTGTTGGCTGGTGGCTGCGGCCGTGCCTGAGGTTGAATGTTCATGACTGCATAGGGTGGAGGCGGAGGAGCATAAGCCATGCCGTGATGTGGATAGTAATGTTGGGGGACCCTGTCGGAGAATACCTGCCTTGAGGTTCGATATCTCCTGTCTTCTACCGCTGCCATAGTAGATTCTTCTTTCTTCTTGCTTCGGGGCATCCCTCCAGACCCGCCTTGAATGGCTTGGGAAGTTGCCCGAATGGCCGCTTGGCTCAAAATTCGCCCTGTTTTCAAGCCATTTTCTACCATCTCTCCGATCTTGATAGCTTCGGCGAAAGGTTTTCCCATCGCCGACATCATATTTTGGAAGTAATCGGGCTCTTGAGCTTGGAGAAAAGTCGTGACCATTTCAATTTCGTCCATGGGGGGTTTCACCCTGGATGCTTGCTCTCGCCACTTGATGGCATATTCTCTGAAGCTTTCCGAGGGCTTCTTTTTTAAGTTCGATAGAGAATTCCTGTCCGGCGCAATATCGATGTTGTATTGGAATTGTTTTACAAAATCTCTGGCCAGATCATCCCAGATGTGCCATCGAGATATGTCTTGATCCATGTACCACTCCGATGCTATTCCGATCAAACTCTCTCCGAAGTACGCCATCAACAATTCTTCTTTGCCGCCGGCACCCCTCAATTGATTGCAGTATTTCTTCAAATGAGCAATGGGGTCGCCATGTCCGTTGTACTTTTCGAACTTTGGTGTCTTAAAACCTGATGGCAAATGGACGTGCGGGAACATGCACAGATCGGCGTAAGATACACTCTTCTGTCCACTCGGACCTTGCATGTTCTTAAAGCTTTGTTCCAAACTCCTCATTCTTTTTGCCATCTCCTCCTGCTCGGGGGTCTTTGGATTTTGGCTCGGTAGGAACTCATATCGAGGTGGCTGAGAATATGTATTGGCTGCAACCTGGGTATGGTCCCGTGTAAGCGGTGGTGTTGGGAATGTAAAGGATGAGGAGTCGAAGAAAGGAGCATGTGCGGTGGGGTGCGTTGTGATTGGAACTGGCAATTCAACGGACGTTCTTGCAGATGTATCATGTGGTGCTACCCGAGGATGGGATGTGGAGGGTGATTCAGAGAGGTTTGTAGCATTGGAATACCCGAACAGAGTAGGTGGGTAATTGATGGGGGTATTTGAAATACCGCTTGACCTGAGAAGAATTTCAGGGAACCCAGGGACCAGACTCGGGGGCTCTTTCCCGTTGTTCCAATCGTCCAACATTTCGAGCATGCGGCAACGCAGCATTCTATTCTCTTCCAAAGCTGCCGACTCAGTAGCCGGGATGGTTGTCAATGAGCTTTCCTCTGAAACGGGAATGGTTGCTAAAGGCATTTCTGAAGACATGTCGGCACCCTTTTTGATCTAGTAAAATAGGAATGAGTACTTTCAGGCTGCCGAACTTTTCCTTTGGACCTTGTGAAGTACGAATGTGGTGCCAGATTACCGCAAAGTCAACCACTTTTACTAAAACCTGGAGTTTGGCAAACAAACGGTTAGTCTGAAACAACATAACAGATAAGTAATCTCACGTTGGGTGTGATGCACTTATACAGGTGATAATGTTGCTACATGTATTCGCTTGCGATGCGTCATTCCGGTTTGTATCGATCTTCTTTTTCTCTTAACTTCTTTCCTCCCCCCCTTTTTTTCATTTTTATTTTTATTTATTTATTTTTTAGTGATGGTCGAATCTTATGTGGATTGCCTACGTATCATGTCCCCGCATGAATCAGACCGAGCGTAGTTCGGAAACAATAGACATAAGATGAAGTGTTCATGAATTTTATTTCAACAAACTTAAAACTTGAAACAACTTGCAAAATACAACAATGGAGAAAAACTTGTAAAAGGACAAACAGACTCTAAAACAAAAGACTCTCCTAAGCACGTTCCAACGCCTCGAATCTTTGCGCCCGGGGGGCGCTGTTTGGCCTTGCTGCAGTTCTTGGGGTGAGATCTTTCTGTATACTTCCCAATTCTGCCATGACCTGGTGGACACATTCCATGATTGAAGAAAAGAGGGCAGGCCGAGGTACTTGTTCGCAGTTCAAACACTTCATAGTAATGTAGTGCCCGATCTCATTGATCCTGGTTCTGATTATGTCTTTTTCTCTGAGCAGCTGCCCTATGTGCCTGTTCTTTGCCCCTAATACTTGAGAGTTGCCGGAGACATGGTCCAAGAGCCTATCTATTTGTCTTTCCATCCATGCCATCAAGTTGTGACAACGGTCTCTATCTGCTTTAGCATCCTGGACTTGCCTGAGAGTTCGCTCTTTAAGAGTGGCATTTGCTTTTCTCAAATCAACGATGATTGCATCATAGTCTTTCTCTACTTGTTGTAGACGGAGTTCTTCTTGGTGGGCCGCTCTTTTCCATTTTGTTCGGATTGCAACCAAAGCCGCTTTTGCCTTCTCCAAGTCTTCTTGGTGTTCAAAGGCTTTTCTTTCCAAATCGTTTATCAGCATTTGATCACTCCGACTCCTCCTTGGCCTTTCTGCGGCCGATTGCATCTCTTGAATTCGAGTTTGGAGTGCTTCTCTTTCCTGCTCCCAACCGGCCCTTTCCCGATCGAAGTCAGCCTGTTGTATGTCCATGGCTGCTTCCAGGATTCCTTTGTCTTCTTTTAAAGTGTTGATGCAAGATTGGAAATTTTGTGCTGTTTCATGCTCAACCTCTCTAACTCTGGCTTCTATTTCTCTCTCCCAATCGACGGCATACTTCACTGACCTTTCTGACCTTTGCTCTGGTATTGGTTGGTTGTGGAACCATTCGAGATAAGCGAGACTCACTTCTCCCCGTTCCCGGTCGGCAACCATTTCGTTGATGTCGGAGAGTCGACTACCGAACCAAACCTTCTGTGCATAAGTCTCCCTCGGGGTCTCTTCTGTCACAAATTCCCATACAAATGATCGCATATCCTCAATTGGGGCCTTTTTCTGTTCTCTTCCCAGCTGCCGCATGACACGTAGCGGGGCATATGGTTGGAAACCCCCGAAACCCATTAATATGTAGAATGGGCGGTATGTCGACATATGCATGATTTTGGCGGAAGGGAACCAATAATAATTCCAGGTAAGTTGATCTGCTTTCAAAGAGTTGAGAAGTTCTTGCCAAGTCCTCAAGTCTTATGGAAGGTTACAACGGGCGGCTCTGTTTGTATGACGGCGAATATAATTCAGCCAATCTGCTTTGAAGTTTATCACAATTGGGTGATGGTAGAGATGCTCTATAAACCACATTTGTAATAAAATATTGCAACCCTCAAAATAGTCTTGTCCTTCTTGGCACCGAGTTAAGGCCCGGAAGATGTCTCCTAGTATCATCGGAAGAACAGTGTGTTCCTCGTTACTCTGTAGATATGAGACCACCGCAGCTAAACGGATTCTGATGCGTCCACCACGTTCGGGAAAAACCATGGTTCCCAAAAAGCGATCATGAAAGCATAGATTCTTAAATCTCCCCAGGCGTCATAATTTAGCTGGTTAACAAATTCGACGTTTGAGAATTTCCCAAACCCTTCCTTATCACCAAATCTGTCGTAGAGATAATCTAGTGGCACCCAACCGTTCTCCGGACAACCGAGGGGAACCCGCCGGAGACATAGCTTTTTCAAGAAGTTATTCACACTCATCTGCCTAGGAGCTGCAGGCCTCATCTTGTGCAAATCTCTTCCGAGCCCTGTGAGTCCGCCCAATTCTTCCAAAGTGGGTGTCATTTCACAATCCCGGAATTTGAAAACATTGCTTGTTGAGTCCCAAAAACTCACTAAAGCTCTGATCACATTTTTATCCGGTTTTATCATCATGATGTCCGGAAGAAATTTGAGGTGCTTGTGAACTTGATTTCTTTCCCAAGCTGAAAAACTAGTCCACCATTTACGGAGCCGATCCGGGGTTTTGTCCTGGACCATGAACATAGGTGGCATTTCGTCTCTCACCCTTTTCTGGCCGATTCGTTGCGAGGAAGTCATGCTGATCCTAGAAAAGATAAAAAATGGATTTAAGATTTTTTTTTTTTTTTTAATTATTTTTTATTTTTTTTTAATTATTATAAAAAAAAACGAATCTTGTTAATACGGCCTTTCAGCACTTGAAGAAGATTTGAAGGCTGTATAACAGGATACCAGTGTGATGTCTATATTCCGTTTTGCGAAATTAGTCCTCCGGCGCCCCTCTTGAGGCGTTTGGCTATTTTTGCAAAATTTCCTAACTCTCGACTAAGAACAAACATCCTAATTCTAATATTTTTATTATTAAATTTTTTTTTTTTTTTTTTTTTTTTTAAAAAAATCAGTATTAGTTGAGCCCGATATGGGTTGCCTACGTATCTCATTTTTGGTGAGAATCAAACTTGCGTAGTTCGAAAATAAAAGAACTAAATCATTTTAAGAAAAGAAAAACGAACTATTTTTTAAACAACATTTATGAAACAAATTATTTTCAAAGGAACTAAGAAAATTCATTTGGAATTTTATTTTCAAAGAAACTAAACTATTTTTGTAAAATTACGAAAATTTTTTTTTTTTTTTTTTATTTTTCAGAAATTATTTTCAAAGAACTAACTATTTTCATAAAATTAAGAAAATTTAGTTTGGAATTTTTATTTTTTTTTTATTTTTTGCATTTTTTTTTTCAGAATTTATTTTCAAAGAACTAACTATTTTCATAAAATTATTTTAACTATATACCCCGACGTTTTCCACTTCTTCCTCTTTTTTAACAAACCGGTCGGCATGTAAGATCGAAACAAATAAATGCACACAAAAAGATGCAACAAGTTGGTCTTTTTGTTTCGGGTACACCTGTCCTAGACAGGCCCAACCCCTGTGTTGAGCCTCCTAAGTCAAATATGCACATGATGCAAATAAACGTTCCTATCGGGGATCCGGCATAAGGTCTTGTTATTCTAAGTCATCATCCTGTTGGAAAAGTGTCTAGACCGGCTTTAACTCGAGCGGACAACTCGAGCCGAAGAGTGTCGGTGCACCGGTAGCATGGCTTTCCGGCTTAATTGACAAAACTCTCCGCCTAAACATGTGTGACTACAAAATCCTTCACCGGGTGCCAAGCACCACAACTATCTTTGAGAAAAACGGGCTATGTCCAGCAAATGCCCGATATTATATTTCAAAAGACTCAGAAAAAAAAAAAGAAAAAAAAAATGGGTATCGGCACAATTTATATACAGTTCACAAAATATCAAAGCGGTAAAACAACATTTAGCATATAAAATATAAACATGTAATAAAATCAGATAATAAGTAAGCCAAATAAAATAATTATTCAAAGCTCGAATTCTTAAACCCTGAACCAGTAGTTCTGGGTTTGTGTCCCCAGCAAAGTCGCCAGAGCTGTCACACCTCCTTTTGGCGCGCTTACCCCGAGGGATAAACGTACAAGGGAGTTTTTCCAATTTAAGTGACAATATTCGAAATGGGATTATTTTATTTATTTCAGAGTCGCCACTTGGAATAAATTATGGTGTCCCAAGTCACCGATTTATTTAAATCCCGAATCGAGGAAAATTACGACTTTTCAAATGAAGTCCGCGGACCAGAAATTCTAAGTAAGGAATTCTGTTGACCCGAGGGAAGGTGTTAGGCACCCCCAGATCCCGTGGTTCTAGCACGGTTGCTTCAATTATTATAATTGGCTAAAATACCTGATTTTATACATGTTTACAAATTATATGCTCCAATTAAATCTTTTAAACCGCTATATTAATTTGAAACCATGCAAAAAGAAAAGACTAATTGCAACATAGACTCGGACTTTTTGATAGATAGGTGAATATAAAAAAAAAAAAAAGTATCCGGATTATTTATTTGAAACTATGCCGATTAAAACCATCATAAAACTAACCCCAAAAAAATCAATTTACTTAATAGTGTATCCCTTAAAATTATTTCCGATTAAAGAATCATACCAAATGATATATTATTTCCTAGCTTTGATTTATGGCCGGAGATTGAATGACAAGATATAAGCTAACGGAAAATTGATCAAAATATACGAAATAGAAATAATTCACCTTGATCCAATTATTAAAAGTAAGATTGTTTACTATCCTTAATCCGATGTTAATTAGCGAAAGCGAGACTATGCGATTAAAATCGATCTAACATTAGCATCTAAAACCCGGGCTAACTTATCTTGTCTACTTAAGTATAAACAGATTTCAAGAGAAAATCGAGTGAAGAAATTCAAAAATGATTCAAAATACCTTGCATTAATAATTAACATCAACCAAATTAATAACTTAAACATGCTTAAATTGATTGACTTTAACAAATTACCAATTTAACATATCAAGGGAAATCTTAATCCGTACAAATACATTATACAACTAACAATGTATATCACAAAATTGAATCCGGTTCTAAAAATTACTAACCAATAACCCAAAGTCCCTTTAATCTAATTACTAAAACAAAACTCCGGAATTTCTAATGGTGACTTGATGTATTCCGAAAATCTATGACTGCAGTAATTGATTAAACAAAGATGCAATACAGAGGAAAATTTAAAATGATAACAGTAGTTTCTTCAATTGATTCCGAAATGATTTAGGTACATTGAGTGAAAAACTTCAAAGCATTATAGAGGATGAAATACCTGGGATTTGAATTGAAATAGAGCAAAAGAAAAGGTCAGCAACAGCAAGTGAAGAAAACAACAATTGGCAGCAACAAACAAGCAACAGCAGTAACACTTGAAACTCCAGTACAACTCAAAGACCTCAAACTTAGACAGGAACAGAATCCAAGCAACGACCCAAGATCAATTGGTGAACCAAACAGAAACAAACGAATGATCTCCGAAGAATTGAACACTCAAAATTCGAAAGAGAACACTATATGTGTGTGTGTGTGAAAACAGGGATATATTCTTCTGATGCACACACTGTGAAAACAGAGAAGAATGTGAAAACAGTGTGTATGTGAAAACAGTTTTCTGTTCTGAGTGTGTGCCTGTATGTGTGAATTCCAGAGAGTATTCACTGTATGTGTGTGTGTGTTCACTGTATCTGTCTCTTTTCTGTGGGTTCTCTGCTTCTGAAAACCAGTGAACTCTCTGTTGGTGTCTTCACTGTTTTATAGCCCTCAAATGATACCTTTCAGCTTTATTTTTAAGTGTTTTAATACTATCCAGCTATGTTATTCCCTCTTTTTTGCACTTTTCAACTTTTGATGCACTAAACCAAAATAAGAAACTAATTTTTCCCATGTTCAGCCCCTATCCAGCATAAAAGACTGCCAATTTTATTTTAAAACATCCCAAGCCAGACCTTTCCCTCTTAGAAATATTAATCTGAAGTTCAACATAATGCCTATCTTGCTTTAAAACCAAATTCACTTTAAACCATGTGCATTGCACTCTTAGTTGCCTAGCTGTTGGCTTTCAAACTCTAGACTAAGACAACTATCAGCAGTTAACTCATAAACTAAAATCAACCAAACAATTTAATTCAATTCAACAGTGAATCAATGAATCTCGGCCAATGCCGGATTTGTAGCTCTAGTGTTCTAACAAACGAAACTACGAACCTAATCGACAACATTTGATTAGCCGATTACAACAAACAACAATCAATAACACACAATCGATGAACAAATTTTTTCATTCTTCAACACTTAAAGCCGAGAGAAGAAGAAGAGAAATGAAGCAAATACGAAACTAAATGTTCGACGACGCTAATCGACGCGAACCTGTATTCAACAACATTGGTAATCAAATAGACAAAGCAAAATTTTAGACTCGACAATTCACTGACAGTGTTTCGGCCAAAGCAGAGGAAAGAAGGAAAATGAAGCTAACTAATCGACGACGCTAATCGACGCAAACACACATTCTATATTATTCGATTAGCCGATTACGATATGCGTAATCGACAAACAAACCCGACAAAGCAGTGACTAACAATTTCGGACAGCATGTATAAATTCAATATCAAACAACTTAACGATATTAACAACGAATCGAATTCGATTCGCAATCACTCGTTGAACAGCGAAGAATAACAAACAATCAAGTCGACCAAATAAAAGGTCCCAAGAGATGAAGAAGAAAACCGAGAGTTTGATGAAATCAACAATAATCAATAACAAACGAAGACTAACTAAACGACGAGTATAATTAAACAAAAATAGAGAAGAAAAAGGAAATACCTTGAAACAAAAGAATGGGGCTCGGCCGAATTGGATTCAAACGGGTTCGAGATTGTGTATTTGAAGTTAAACGGACTTTAATTGAAATGTTTTCAAGCGAAAACGTTTCAATTAAAGTCTATTGACTTCAAAACCTTCAATTCTTGATAAAAATCTTCAACCCGAAATTTAGGGTTCTTGACACATGGATTTGGGGTTCGACGATTTTCGGCTAGATTCGAACCGGATTAAGGGTGGTGTGGTGGTTAGGGAGGTGAGGTGAGGGTGTGGTATCAATTTGGGGTGGTTTGGGATAAATTTTTGAATTTCAACTAGTTTCGATCTAAAATCCGAGACGTTTGGGGACGATTTGAAACTAATGGTTGCCGGATTCGTGTTGAGGGGGAGAAGGGGAAGCTATGGTGTTAAAATGGGGTGGTTTGGAGTGCAACCGCCGGCGGAGGCGATTTCCGGCCGGCGGCGCACGGCGGGGACGGTGGAGGCGGTGAAAGGGCGGCTGGAGAGTGAGAGGGGAGAAATGAAGAGGGATATTAGGGTTTGGGTGTTTTGGGGTTAAAATGAATGAATTAATCCGAACCGTTGGATCAAATGAATCCAACGGTTGAGATCACACGGGTAAAAGAACCGGGCCGTTTTTGGGGGATAGGGTAACGGGTAAGGGCAATTTGGACTGGGCTGGGGCGTTATTTTTTGGGCTTGAGTCCTAAAACTAGCCCAATTCCGAATTCTTCTCTTATTCTCTTTTCTTTTCTTTTCCTTCTTTTTTTTTTTTTTTCTTTGTTTTATTTTAAGAATTCAAACTAAAAATCATAAATTAAACCACCACAATTACTAATTAACTCTAAGTAGTAATTTTTACGAACAATTAAACATCAAACCACACAATTTTGACTAAAAATGCAAAGATACCCGAAATTACTTAATCAAATCCTAAATTCAAATGCGATATACATATACATATACATATACATATATATATATATATATATATATATATATATATTATTGTATATGTATATGTAATAAACATATATATATATATATATTATTGTATATGTATATGTAATAAACATGTATGGACAAAAAATGCGAATAATTTTAAGAAAAATCAAATAAAATTCAAGAAAATTACGCACAATGCAAAACTATTTTTTTTTTTTTTGATTTTGGGAGTAATTCTTATGCAGGGCAAAAATCACGTGCTCACAGCTGCCCCTCTTTGCGCGTAAACTCGAAGAGTTTTCGTGCAAAGATAACTGAGCAAATACGAGCGATTTTTGCCTGTTTGAATACTCAGGATCTCGGGAATCGAACCCGTAGTCCCTACCAATACCACTTCGGGTCTCTGGGAATCGAACCCACAGCCCTGGGTCTCCGGGAATCGAACCCACAGTCCACAAGCACAGCAAATAAAGGAATACACAGAGAAAGTAAATTATGTTTAACTATAACTTCACCGAAAAATACTGCCAATAATTATCAAAAAAATAAGACAATTAGGCAACTAGACAGTTAGGTACTACCTAACCATGCTTTTCTAACTACTACCGGTAAAATATCAAATTAACAGCTAAAGACAGGAATATCACTCATCGAACATTTTAAATAAGGTATGTGTTCAACAACCAGCGCATGTACACGCCCGTCACCTCGCGTACAAGGCATTTAAATTATCACATAATATCCTAGGGGTGAAAATTCCCCCACACGAGGTTAGACAAGCCACTTACCTCAATTCCGGTACAAAACCGCTAAGCAATAACCCTCTTGCCATGAATGTCGGCCTCCACAAGTGTAGAATCCTGATAAAAATCAATAGAATCACATCAAAATAGGCCAATTGGGCATTACCCAATCAAAATAACTCAAAATACACCAAAACCCACAAGTTGCCAAAACCCGACTTTCGGTACGCTTATCAAAAAATCACGAAAATTATATATTCAGGTTCCTTATCTCAATACGAGTCTAGGCATATAAAATTTACCAAAATCGGACTCCATTTGCCCACTCAAATCAGAGATTTTCTAACATTTAGGCCTAGGGCTCAAACCCACCTTTAATCCACCATTTTCAGTGAAATAATCACGGATTTCATGATAAACCAACGAATTAAGGTCAAGAAACTTACCCCCGATGATTTCCCGATGATATCCCGGCGTTTCCCCTTCAAAATCCTCTCTTGGAGCTCAAAAATGGCGTTTTTGTGTATGGGGGTCGCGGGTGTTATGTTCTGAACTTAAGCTCACTGCCAGACCCCATTGCTCATCGCGTTCGCGTTACTGTTCACGCGTTCGCGATGAACAACCCAATTTCCTCTTCGCGAACGCGACGCCATCCCACGCATTCGCGATACTCAGCCCCAGTTACCCTTCGCGAACGCGACGCTCCATCACGCGTTCGCGATGAACAACCCAATTTCCTCTTCGCGAACGCGACGCCATCCCACGCATTCGCGATACTCAGCCCCAGTTACCCTTCGCGAACGCGACGCTCCATCACGCGTTCGCGATGAACAATCTCCCAGCCGCCGGGTCCTTCCACTACGCGAACGCGTACACTCCCACGCGAACGCGAAGCTCTACCCTTTTCTTCTGCGCGATCGCGACCCCAAGTCACGCGAACGCGAAGCTTACCTTCCTTCCTCTACGCGAACGCGGCACCCCTTATCGCGAACGCGATGCTTTACTCTGCCAAGCCTTCGCGAACGCGGCCCATGCCTCGCGAACGCGAAGGCTTAATGCCTGGGCAGAAACCCGCAATTTTACAGCAGGCCTTTTCCAAGTTCAAATGCCCGATCGATGGTCCGAAATCCTCCTGAGGCCTCCCGGGACCCCAACGAAAACCACCAACATATTCCAAAACACGATACGAACTTGTTCCAATCATAAAAACACCATCCTAAACATCAAAATCATCAATTACACACGGATTCAAGCCTAAGTTTCTTCAAAACTTTCAAAACTAATATTCGATCCAAAACCCAACCAAACGACGTCCAAATGACTTGAAAATTTGCGGACATATCCAAAATCACATAACGAAGCTACAGAAATTATCGGAAATCCATCCGACCCCCGGATCAAAATCTCACCTATCGTTCGGATTCGCCAAAATTTCAACCTTCGGCATTTCATGCCTAATTGAGCTACGGACCTCCAAAATACATTCCGAACGCGCTCCCAACCCCAAAATCACCTAACGGAGCTAATGGAACCATCGGATTTCCGTTCCGAGATCATCTTAACACTGTTCCGGCTACGGGCCATTTTCTAGCTTTAAAGTTCTTATTTAGGGACTAAGTGTCCCAAAATGCTCCAAATTTCAGAACCGACTCTCCCGGCAAACCACAATAGCAGAAATGAACTTAGGGGAACAGTTAAATTAGGGATTGGGGCGTGATTTTTCTAAAACGACCGGTCGGGTCGTTACAGGCGCCATCACGACCGGGTTTGGAGTCGTGACATATGTATAATGTCCATTTGGTAGGACCTTCCGTTTATTTGGTAGGACCTTCAAATAAATAAGTATTGAATCATTATATGTAATAATAGCTAGACTTACACATACGGACATTTATGTGACATATACCAACGATATTATAGTATTCAGTGCATATCTAATACACATATGAAATTCAGGACTCCCAAAATTACGTACAATATAAGATGTTATTATATGATACACCACACGTATTAAATAATGATAATTAGAACCCTTTGATATAGATATATGTTTATATCTAGTATTAATATATGATATTTTATATTAGTATGCCAACCTAAGTATTGGCCTTTCATTTTGTTTAAGAGGTAATATAATACTTAGATATGTATTAACGTATATATTCTAGTATAAACGATTAGTAATACTACAATACGTATATTTTAGACTTATTCATTCTACCTAACACACTATAAATACGTATATTGTTAGACTTATTCATCTATAGTATGTTAGGGATAGACTAATACGAATTCATGAATGTACTGGGTATATGATAAGACACCTAATAGCATAGGTTTGATAGGTAATATAATTTTGATTAAATATTCTGAACTAGTACCTAGATAGTGAATTCATGAGTATCACAGTAAACGATTGTTAATGACTATTGTAATCATATAATAGTTACGTATAAATTATATACTTAGTCCAAATAGTGACACACATGATACTTACATATATTTGACTCAATAAGTAGGGATAGTTAATATATATATATATATATATAAATACGTGCACTATCGTATAAGTATGATATATACGTGGACTAATATAACCTAAAATTGGCACACTACTCCATATGGTCCCAATCTATATGACTAGTACACTACTACAGGGCCTATACCACTTAACTAAAATGGATATTCAATAGTATAATGGATATACTATATTACGATATACTATTGACATTTATATTCCTAGTACTATTTCACATAAGAGTATGGCTCTAGTATTTAATAACGATCTCCTAGTAACTTCAAATATTTAATACGGAATTGACACTAGATTTAATAAGTATTTTAATACTAGACGATTGTAGCATGGTAATTCCCAAATACCATGCTACGTTCATACCACAGCTAGTATATAATGGATTTATTAATATTACGTGGTCCTAATATAGGAACATTATTAGGTATTGATAGTCAATGTATATCGCAATCTATAGTCCTATAACCTAATGGGCCCAGTAACAGTATTACCACTATATAGCCAACCGATTTATAGTACATTAGGATATTAAGATGTATCATCGTAATGGCAAACCTAGTATACAATCATATATTAGTATCAATATATATATCACATAAGAGTATGGCCCTAGTATTTAATAACGATCTCAATATAAATGGACGATCCATAATATATGGACTTTATATATTAATTAAGTCAATAAGATTACTATAAGTATGATATGATATTTCCACTATAAAATCCAATAGTTATATAACTATTTATGACTCCTTAGGTATTATTCACTCGTAGAATATCGATATCATAATAGGTACATCACACTATTATATGTAATATAGTAATTATCAGTTGAATGGAGTATAACATGCTAAGTACAGATACTATCTACCATTTTCATATACTGTTATAACTGTTTATACAACTGATATATATATACAGATTAATATGATATTTCCATAGAACTACTCGTACGACCTAAACACTTTACCATAACTAGTTTGTAATGGATATAACGGTATGATAGTATCATAGTCATATATACAGATTGAGATTTATTGAGCTTGGGAGTAATATATTCACATAATTATCGTAATATATTTAATAATATATTAATAAACGGGCCTATATGGTATCTTAGTAATATTAGATACTAATGTATGAATGAGTAATTTATGTTAACGATACTAAAATTAGTTATCACTTAAATAAACCACAATTATTAACACGCTGAGCGAGTGGGTGGCGATACCATTTACTAATAATCTAGTATAGTAATAGGCACTTCCGTTTATATATCGTGGTATTGTTAGATAATTTTGGATATGTCTGCAAATTTTCAGTTCATTCGGACATCGTTTGGTCGGGTTTTTGCTAGCATGTAGGTTTCGAAAATTTTGGATGAAACTTAGGCTTGAATTCGCTTTGATTTGGTGATTTTCATGTTTAAGGGTGTGTTTTTATGATTGGAACAAGTTCGTATCGTATTTTGGAGTAGGTTTGTGGTTTTCGTTGGGGTCCCGGGGGCCTCGAGGTGAATCAGGGGGTCCAAACGGACCATTTTGTGCCAAAATGCACAGCTGATCTGCTGCAATAAGATTTCAGACAATTTATTCTTCGCGATCGTGAAGTGTTTCATGCGATCGCGTAAGGTAATATTTTGGTGCATCGCGATCGCGAGGGTCTGTCTGCGATCGCGTAAGGCGAGGTTTGAAGGCAATGCGATCGCGGTTGAGTTCATGCGATCGCGTAGGGTCGAGTCTGGACACAGTGCGATCGCGGTGCGAGTGTTGCGATCGCGTAGTGGTGTAAAGCCGGTCACTGCGATCGTGGGCCAAAGGTTGCGATCGCGTAGAAGAAAAATCAGGCCGACAGAAATTTATGCATTGCGATCGCGTGCCAAGGGCTGTGATCCCGTAGAGTATCAAGGCCTGGCAGTAAGGTTAAGTTCAGAACATTTCATTCGTGACCCATTTACACAAAACCTCCACTTTTGAGTTCTTAGAGAGCAATGTGACAGGAATTGAAGGGGATTTCACCGGGTAATCATCGGAGGTATGTTTTACGGTCCAAATACGTGATTTTATCTTAGAATCTTCAATTATTTCACTGTAAAAGGGAGGATTAACGAGGGATTTTTGCCCTAAGCCTGGATTATGGTAAATCGTCGATTTCAATGGGCAAACGGAGTCCGATTTTGGTAAACTTTATATGTATGGACTCGTGTTGAGATAAGGAATCCGAAAATGTGACTTTTGTAATTTTTCGAGAAACGTACCGAAAGTCGAGTTTTGGCAACTTTGTGGTTTTTGGTGTAATTCGAGTTGTTTCGATTGGGTAATGTTCCTTTGGCATATTTTGATGTATTTCTATTGATTTTCATCAGATTCTACACCTGTGGAGACCGATACTCGTGGCAAGAGAGTCGTTTCTTAGCCGTTACGTACCGTAATTGAGGTAAGTGACTTGTCTAACCTTGCGTGGAGGAACCTTCTCCCCTAGGATATTATGTGTTAATTTAAATGCCTTGTACGTGAGGTGATGGGCGTGTACATGTGTAGATTGTTGGAAAACCACCTTACTTGAACTGTTCAAATCGTGATATTTTTGTTATTTAGTTGATTCAAATATAATATTTATGTGATATTAGTTAGAAAAGCATGATTAGATAGGATTATCTGTCTAAGTGCCTACTTGTCTTAATTGAACTTCATGGATCTTGTTGATGCTGGTTTTGGTGTAAATTGTAGTTATGTATTTCATATTTCTCTGTGCTTTTCCTCTTATTGAATGTGTTTGTGTCTGTGGACTGCGGGTTCAATTCCCGGAGATCCAAGAACTGCGGGTTCGATTCCCGAAGACCCGGAGTTATTGAGATACGGACTGCGGGTTCAATTGCCAGAGATCCGAGGGCTGCGAGTTCGATTTCCGGAGACCCAGAGATATTGATGTATGGACTGCGGGTTCAATTCCCGGAGATCCTGAGTTGATGAAGATAGAGAGGGACTGCAGGTTCAATTTCCGGAAATCCAAGGGCGGCGGGTTCGATTCCCGAAGACCTAGAGTTATTGAGATACGGACTGCGGGCTCGATTCCCGGAGATCCTGAGTTGATGAATATAGAGAGGGACTGCGGGTTCAATTCCCGGAGATCCTGGACTTGTTGATTTGTAATTTTGTTGTGTTTGTTACTTTGTTAGCTTAATTGTAGACGGTTGCAGTATTTACTTTATTGTTGTTATTTCAGTCTTATTCTTATTTGAACTGCTCGATATTATTATTATCATTATGTTATTATTTCTCGGTAGGGCCCTGGCCTTCCTCGTCACTACTCCATCGAGGTTAGGCTTGGCACTTACCGAGTACCGCCGTGGTGTACTCATACTACTCTTCTGCACACTTTTGTTGTGCAGATCCAGGTACATCAGATCAGGCTCATTTCAGGTGATCTAGCAGCACTGTCAGAAGACTTGAGGTATGATCTGCTACGTCCGCGGATCTGGAGAGTCCACTTCTATTCTCATTAGTGATATCAGTTATTTCCC
Organism: Nicotiana noctiflora; assembly: GCA_032618575.1. Taxonomy (NCBI): domain Eukaryota; kingdom Viridiplantae; phylum Streptophyta; class Magnoliopsida; order Solanales; family Solanaceae; genus Nicotiana; species Nicotiana noctiflora. The sequence goes on from JASVEL010010295.1 coordinate 386,860, forward strand.
TTGTTTCCGTTGTATAGACATTCTTGATGTATAGAGCCACAGTTGTATTCTTTCTTAGTCTGTGTTGCCCGTGGGTTTCCAGGTCTTGGTAGTATGTTATCTAGTGTGTTTTGGCGAAATGTGTGTGCCGAGCGGCACTTATTACATTTTATTTACATTATTCCGCTGTTATCTTATCTTTTGTTCATGAAATTGTATATTCCGCATCGTGTTAGGCTTACCTAGTCGCGAAGACTGGGTGTCGTCATGACATGTTCACGATTGGTGAACTAGGGTCGTGACAGTATACCATACTAATTGATACCATATATGTGCTAATACTAGAATTTTGATACCTAGTATTAACACAGACCTATGTAGTAATTAATAACCCATTAGTACACTAATTACCACGTATAGTCACACATATGTTATTGATATCGGTCAAGGACATATTCCGTATAGTAGTACAATCTAATTGGGAACGTATATATTAACTACACTAAATGATACTGTTAAGAATAGAATTCTATTTGGAGTGAATGTCTATAATTCTATTTGGAGTGAATGTCTATCTTGTGGAGAGTTTTACTTTGTGACAAAGTCATAATTTCTCCTATAAATAGAGGGTCTTACCACATTGTAAATCATCCCAAAATTCAATAAGAATTTCCCTTCTCTCTTTCTCTGCAATATTGATCTTCTGCTTTTATTATTTCATAACACGTTATCAGCACGAGACTCTAACCAATTGAGTAGAAGCTTTGGGATTGAGCACAATGATTGTCAATTGTTTCATGAACTTCCTTCATGATTAAAATTCTGGATTTAAGGTAAGAATTCTGGATTTTATTGTTTCATGGGCTGGCCATGGTCAAAATCATTGATCACGCACCTATTGTACGCCAACATATTTTGGCATTGTGATTATTAAAAGTCAACGATAATGCAAGAAATAGTTCTTGCATATTATTTTGACCATGGCCATAATGGTATAACTTTCTCTTTAAAAGAGATAAGTGCAAAATTAATTGAGAGATCTGGAAGAGCCGATTATTATTATTTTGGAGAAACATAATTGGTTACCAATAAGGTATTGTGTTGTAGTAAGTCTCAAAGAAACTTATTCAGTTTCCAAAGTATATGCGAAAGCGGTTGATTATATTGAGACTATAAATAAAGAAAAGATTTAATATCTTCTATTACTACAACTTGTAGCGGGATAATATGTATGTAAAAAGCTACCCGCTTTATCTCCAATTTGTACTACATAAACAAAATAATACCACAATGAAGTGGATATTTTATTGATATAAAACCCATATCATAATAAACTTGGAGTTTATTCATAATTGCACATATCATGGTGTAAATCTGAAGTTTATCAATATTGATAATTTATTCAGTTGCCATAATTGATTTACCCATATCAATTTAAGTATGATATGCAAAAATAAAGTGAAATCACATGGGTAAATATTAAAGAACTAGAAAGTTCTTTACGAATTCTTTTATGTGGATGTTCTCATTAATTAATTGACCAACTAAAATTGGGATTGAATCTCATGAATGCTGGAAATATCAAAGGTGAATATGGGCTCATTCACCTGTCATGTATACCACATAAGATGCATCTATGAGATGGTTACATGTGCAATTATTATTAACCCGCAACCTGGCGGTATGTGCGAGGTAACTTGCTCATTAATTTAATTTCGAGCATAATTTTCAGATTTCCTATTCAAGATAGTTTATCTTGATAAGTTGGTTTACATCACAGTTGGTTTAGCAAAATAATTTATTAAGTGCCTCCACTTAATAGCTAAACTATTGCTTATGAGAACAAAGTTATATATATTAGTTTGATATACATTATATACGAAAGTATATTATTTTCTCCCCTCACAAGTGGTTCAGGGTCAGGAACCAAATAATTCCATCTTATTATTATTGATGTGCGGTGTATATTTTGATTAACACCATAACGCACAAAGATGAGTTCTCAAAGTTGAGGAAACAAGTTAGTTTTTTCTAACATTAGGGGGAGACAAGATACAACAGTTGCTGAGAAAACGTTACATGGAATGAATTATCATTTATATATCTAGATCCTCGAATAAAATAATATGAACTTGAAGTTCATAAAAGGCTAATTCATGTGCAATTTATTGCAAAGCATGTTAAACGCATTTGCTGACCCAGATAAAGTAACTATATTCTTATTGCAAATGCTCATATTAAGTCCTAGAAGGACAAAGTCTATGGTAAGCTTAATGCGTATAGACAATCGATTAAACTTCTTGATAAAGAAGATGAGCAAATGATCATAATAAATGAGGCAAGTGATCTAGAAGATTACATGACATAACACTTCATAATATCTCATGAGAGATTCATGTACCTGAATATATGAATGAAGAGATCTCTATGTTATGTCATTATGAAAATACATTGAAACTGATATAAAATCTTTGTCGACGTCAACCTTCAAGAAGCTAGTGTACAAGATCGGGATGCGAAGGCTTAAGGATGTGAATTGATGCTCTCATCAGGGGGAGTTAATGCGCATTGCACTCTTTTTCCCTTACAAGGTTTTGTCCCACTGGGTTTTCCTTGCGCGGTTTTTAACGAGGCAACCAAAAGGCGTATTATTAGATATGTGTACTCTTTTTCCTTTTCTAAATTTTTTTCCCATTGGGTTTTATTTTAGTTAAGGTTTTAATGAGGCACATTACTTATTGAGTAGACATTCAAGGGGGAGTGTTAAGAATAGAATTCTATTTGGAGTTAATGTCTATAATTCTATTTGGAGTGAATGTCTATCTTGTGGAGAGTTTTACTTTGTCACAAAGTCATAATTTCTCCTATAAATAGAGGGGTCTTACCCCATTGTAAATCATCCCAAAATTCAATAAGAATTCCATCTCTCTTTGTCTGCAATATTGTTCTTCTGCTTTTATTATTTCATAACAGATACGTAATTATATACTATTTGATAATATTATTTACTATAACTCAAGATACCCGTATATGGCAATATTATAAATAGGATTATATTAACCATGGATCGGTTAATATTACTATTGGACTATATTAACAATTACCCGTATACAATTGCTATAATATGAAGTATATAATCATACAATGGATTTAGTTAACAGGTAATCTATAACCATTAGCATACCTGGTAATCTATAACCATTAGCCTATATTAGGTATTACTAGTCTTACGTTACGTGCGTTGCCCGTGTACACTATCTCAATTAGTAAAAAACTTTTTAAAAAGTGTATATATTATATTAAATATTATGTTTGAGTTATAAAATAAAGTATATACAGTCAAATCTCTATAACAACATCGTTTGTTCCGGATACATTTGATTGTTATAGCGAATTATTATTGTTATAGAAAATATATATTATAATAGAATATGAGATTTGATTCCGTAAAATTTTGACTTTTATAGATAAGTGATGTTATATAAGAATGTTGTTATAAAGAGGTGTGACTGTATTGATGAAATGATGAATATTGATCCTATTTATATTACTCAATAAAAATATAAAATAAGCTACTCCAATAAAAGTTCTCAATCTCCGGTCAGTATATTCAACTTAAATTTATTCTTGTTATAATTTTATTTGATATAAAATAGATATAGATTAATGCTTCACACGTATCCTGTTTGGCATTATATAAACATCTCTCTTTCTCATCTTTGTAATTTTGAAATTTATTAGGTAATTAAAATATTTTTAGATACAACTTGTTTATCTTACTATAATAAATAGTAATGGTTAAATGTATTTGTAATTTTTAATTTGTCACTACACGGGAAATATTCTTATATAATTATTTCAAATAAGAAATCACTTTAAAAGTAAAATTTTAATTGATTTTAAAGTCCTATATATTATGAAAAATAATTAGATAAGTTTGTCACTGTGAAATATTTTTTTCATAGTACCACTTAGTCCACAAGTATATTTCTTCTAAAATAAAAATAAAACAATCTTCTAAACAAACGAACAAAATGGCAATCCCTAATTATCGTATAAAACAATCTAAAATAATAGGAATTCCCAATGAATACGTGTCAAAATGGAAAGGAAATATGGTCTTTTAGCTAATGATCTCCACCAATGACACTATCTTAGTTTACATGTGTCTACAATTGATTCCTATGTAGATTAGAACTTTTAAGCCTACAATTGATTCCTATGTAGATTAGAACTTTTAAGCATATACAACCGGAAGGGTGCTTTTTAATTTAAGCAAAGGATTTATATGAATATAAATTAATCGATTTAAAGTCCTAAATAAAAGGAGTTCTTATCTCATTGTAATAAGGAATTGATTTAATTCATAGGCTTAACTATTAGAGAAAATAATTAAATGGTTATTTTGTCTAGTGTGAAATTACTTTTTAAAGGGTAAAAAAAGGCGAACGACATTACACTAAGGGTCTTCGGGCTTTTAATATAGAATAGATAGTGGATGCTAATGGTATCATATAATTACTAATCATATCAGTATACTTATAACTTTTACCGTAGGTATTGATCGTGTAAATATGTAGTTATAAGCAAAATTGTTAGGTATACTATTAATACCGTATACTACCTGGTAATTTATACCTATACAATTAACCTTAATAGTAGTATATACTAGTAAATGAGTCATGATATGGTAAATTATTGCTATATGGCATATTTGTAGGTCTATTATCGAAATAAATCATATAGAGTACAATAGATTGGGAATAGTACCTCTAAGTTCCTATAGTACAATATATATGCAGTGTAATTCAACAATCGTATTAATATTCTATGACTAAAATATCACTAATATGGCCGATGTTAAATAGTTATCGTAAGTCATTGCATCTGTATATATTTCATATCAATTTGTATATATATATATATATATATATATCAGATGCAATGTAACCTAGACCATATGTATTTGTCACAACCCAAACCCCGATTGTGATGGCGCTCAACACATTGCTAGGAAAGCCTGACCATGTTACCCAATTTACCAACCAGTTATTAAATAGTAGTGATCAATCAGTGTAATTAGCTTGTTTTCATAACAAAACAAGAAGTGTGGAAACGAAATACACAAATACAGCACCAATGATCTCGGTGTCACAAGTCTGAGCCTCTACATATGAAAAATATCCTATACAATCCATGTCTAGGCAGAATAATTAAAGACAAAATGATTGAGAGGGAGAGATCAGGTCCTGCGGACGTTGGCAGCTACCTCGAAGTCTCCTCGGAATAGTAATAATGAAGCAATTGCGATAGCTCAACTATCCTCCTGAACCTGTGGATCTGCACAAAACGTGCAGGGGAGTAGGGTGAGTATATTTCAACTCAGTGAGTAATAATAATAAATAACAAATGAAAGTAAGAACTCATGTACTATCACTAAACAGTTCTAAGGGTAACCTCATGGGTAAGTTCTACAGTAAATAATCTCATTTTCGGTCCACATCTGTCCAACAACGGTCCCACATTGACCTTGTCCTCACTCATATTGCTGCAGTGTGTAGCCGATCCAATATATGTGTATATATATGTATAATGCTGCAGCGTGCAGCCCGCTCCAATATATATGTATATATTATGTATAATGGTGCGGCGTGCAGCCCGCTCCAATATATATAACGCTGCAGCGTGCAGCCCGCTCCAATATATATAACGCTGCAGCGTGCAGTTCGCTCCATTTAACGTCAACGGCGCTCACTGGGGGGTATATACAGACTTCGGAGGGGCTCCCTCGGCCCAAGTGCTATGACACTGTGGCTTGCAGTCCGATCCACACATATATCACTGCGGCGTGCAGTCCGATCCAATATATATATATATATACTGCTGCGGCGTGCAGCCCGATCCAACAATATATAGCAGCGCTAACTAGGAATGTGCACAGACTCCGAATCGGCTCCTACAGCCCAAGCGCAATAGTACTGCGGCGTGCAGTCCGGTCCACATGTATATTACTGCAGAGCGCAGTCCGATCCAATACATATAGTAAGGTGGCGTGCAGTCCGATCTAATATAGATATATATAATATCTCATAGTGGGTCCTCAATCCTATCTCAGTCAATATAGACTTGGCCTCTCAAGCCCACTCAGCTAGAACAGGGAATCCCACCCTAGGTAGTCTCTCTCAAAGTACACATCTAGTACTGGCTCATGATATGCTATACAACTATAATTACGGCTGAGTGTATGTATCTCGCATGACATAAGGGTCACCTAGCTCTACAAGCTTGCCTAATACTCTACAGATCGGCACAAGGCCCCAAACATGGCTACAAGCCCAATTACACAGTTATAAACTCAATCTCAGTCATAATACACAGTAAGACTATCAATCGGGAAGGACCAAGTCCAAATTCCCAGTCACAATGCCACCACGCTCGTCACACGACACATGTTTCATCTCAGCATAGCACTGTATAGTGCAAGTACGGGGTTTCAAACCCTCAGTACATCATTTACTACCACCACTCACCTCGAACCGGTAGAAGTCCTAGCTCGCTTTTGCGCTTGCCTCGCAAATCAATCTCCTCGGATGCCAAATCTGCTCAAAATCAATGAGAATACATTAATATAGGGTAATTGGACGTAACCCAATTGAAATAACTCGATTTACACCAAAACCCACGAAGTTGTCAAAATCCGACTTTCCATACGCTTCTCGAAAAATTATGAAACTCATATTTTCGGAATCCTCGTCTCTCCACGAGTCCGTACATACCAAGAACTCCAATTCGGATCACAAATGGTCCTTCAAATCCCCATTTTAAGAATTTTGCTCAAAGCCCTAATTTTCTTGATTTCTTACCCAAATTCGGAGAATTAATGGAAGATTCTTTGATAAAATCATGTATTTAACTCATAAAACTTACCTCCAATGATTCCCCGTCGAAATCCCTTCAATTCCCGGCCAAAAGCTTTAAAGAATGACCAAAAATGGTGGAAAATGGGTTAGATTTCGCGACTGAAATGTTTTTAACATTCTGTCCGGATACTGTAGCTAACACTATGCGATCGCATTAGAGCATTGCAATCGTATAGAACAAAATTTCCGGGCAATGTAGCTAAGTCTATGTGATTCCATAGAACAAAATCCTGGGGTACTGTAGCTAACACTATGCGATCGCATTAGAGCATTGCGATCGCATAGAACAAAATTTACGGGCACTGTAGCTAAGTCTATGCGATTTCATAGAGCGAAAATCCTAGAAACTATAGCTAACACTACGCGATCGCATTAGAGCATTGTGATCGCATAGAACAAAATTTCTCTGCAATTTTTCTGCTGTATTTTTCAACTAAAAAACTTCTGCTAGCCATCCGAAATCACCCCGACGCCCTCGGGACCTCAACTAAAAACATAGATACGATCTATTATATCATTCAAACTTGTTCGAATCATAAAATCACTATCGAAATCACCAAAATCATCCATTTTCAACAAATTCAAGCTTAAGTTTAACTATAACTTTAAATATTCACTTTCGATCAAAAACCCGAACAAACGATATCCAAATGACCTTAAATTTTATAGGCATATCCAAAATCACCTAAAGGAGTGACTGCAACTATCGGAATTCCATTCCGACTCGCGGATCAAAATCTCACCTACCGTTCGTATTTCGCCAAAATTCAACCTTAGCCAATTCAAGCCAAAAACTACATCGGACCTCCATATTCAATTCTGATTGCTCTCCTAAGCCACAAATGACCTCCCGGAGCTGACCGAATCATCAGAATTCGATTCCAAGCTCTCTAACTCACAAGTCAACATCCGGTTGACTTTTCCCAACTATTCCTTCTTCTAAGAGACTATTTGTCTCATTTCCAACCAAACTCAATCCGAATTGACTCAAACTCACCAAACATACATATTGAAACATGAGCAAGAATATAACAGGGGAAAATGGGGTGATAACTCACATGATGACAGTCCGGGTCATCACATTCTCTCCAACTTAAGCAAACGCTCGTCCTCGAGCGGATCAAGGGGTTTACTAGAAGTAACCCAATAGCTGAATGACATTGCCAAGAATATATTCGGGGCGATCCTACGTCACCCTATCTCACATATGTCCGGGTACACACTATAGCTGGAATTTCACAGCTCATCCGAACCATAGACGACATTGCACTTTCCGAAATCACATACCAATCCTAATCCCATGCCTATACTCAAGATACACAAGAACCAACTGTAATAGCCCATACTCTCCACTACGGGTGAGATCACATGATGTATCAAACAACCCAATCGCTCGATATGATGGCCTATGATCACAACAATTGCTCACGGTAACCAAATACTAACTGAAAAACCCTTTTTCATTAGCTGAAGTCTTATTCCAATACCTTCAAATCATGCCCACGGTAGCTGAAACACGCAATATATCAAATCCATCTCTCATGTCAGCCATTCGTGAATCCATTTCCCTTTTAACTGTTACCACAAAACTTTTCGGAGCCAAAACCTCGATGTTACCTTCATGTCCAGCTGAAATAACATATGCTCTCACTCATTAATGACTCCAACGATCATTTCGATTATAACATACTACACTGGTGATATGACACCGCAACACCGGCCTAAGCCACGACGAGCACAACACAGGCTCCAATAAGAAACGTGTGAACTTACTCAAATCATAACAGCTGACTCAAACGAAAGAGCTGTAATTCAATTCATTCGCACCATCATAACATAGAACTGATATCTCGTCTCACATAATAGAGTACCTGAATCCTCCTCGAAATGTCATAACAGCACGTGGCCTTGCCACGACTCATGATTCTATCCAAACACTATTACTCATGGAGCACCTCAAATCACCATGCTCAAAACGGTCAGCCACGTGCATATTAGGTCTGAAGTCAAGCAATCAATCACACATGCGGTGATACCATTAATATACGCTATCAAATCCTAAAAGGACACAACCGATGTGCTATTCCCCGAGCGATACCCAATACAGATTATTCCTCAGAAGCTAGCAAGTATATTATACAAGGTAACATATAGGAAGCTATATTTTCCACATCACACTCTTGCGGCGCGCAACCCGTTCCAATAACATACCTGTGGCGGCATGCCACCCGATCCAGATACCATACCATGTGGTGGCGTGCCACCCGATCCTGATAACATACATGTGGCAGCGTGCCACCCGATCCAGATACTATACCTGTGGTGGCGTGCCACCCGATCCACGCATACATCTACCAAAAGGGAATGCACATCGAGTCAAGTTGCTCATTGCAACAAACATATATATAGCCTCAAACTCGGCCACATGAAACGCATCCGACAAAGTTCCTTAATACCGAAACTGAATCAATGGTAGATACCTCTATACTGACATCCGCCACGAAGGCCCAACTGACAAAGCAATACCTACCAGTCGTCCGCTGGCCCTAGGGTACATCCACCCTGCTAGAGCATGATCTGATGCGCTCTGCCACGCAGTTGTGACATTTTTCTGACATAGTGCATATCACATTAGTCTACACTACCTGACTTATGATAACTAGTCTGCAATCATATATCATTATTCAAATTCATCATATCAAGTAACGAGAGAGCCACTAGGGCTTCCAATTTCCAATAACTGCTAAACGGTGCTGATACACACGATATACCACCACTGCGTAGGCGGATTACGAGAACTTCTAGTCTCCAACACATATGTAACACATGAATCACTATGCCTGGTTCCACCCTCCACCGTACGAATACATAACACACATCAAGCATCTATTCATACCACGTAAGCCATTGAGAAATTTCCCTATGCCATCAACAACTCAATCATAATTGTCAATCCAACAAGAGAATGCCACAATACCACTAGATATTATCAGTTTACATCCCTTTTGACCATATACTCTGCCAAATCACTATAAAGATTGATTCTCAGATTATCTGCAGCCGCCCACGCTGCTTGAGAATTTTAATGACTTCCATATAATATGAACTGATCTCAAAACCTGGAACATGCCGTTATCAACTTTCCATAACACATCCCATATACCATACTACACCACGATACATGAAAAATTTCTATCCCTCTCCTACGCGGCAAACATCGACGCACTCAACTAGTCAAGGACCTTCATGATCCCATATAGAAGAAAAGTCATTACACATTCTATGTTTCGCATATCGATAGGAAATATACTCATTTTTCAACCACGGTAAAACACATCACAACTATTTCTTCCCATTCATTGCATAAGTTTAACTGCTAGGACTGAGTCCTTTTACCCACACCGAGCTACGTAACTGCATGCACTGAAGAGCTTTGTTGCACCATATTTGCAAGACTCATTACTTCGAACACATACCAAGAGTTACTCGTGTACTTTTCATACTATTCCGATTTAATATCATCTTTAATTTAATATTCTCCTTTACTGAAGGATCATGATACCTCAACTCAGGTTACCACAAGAGACTCATACACAAGACCAAGCGGTCTAAGGCTCACAGACCGCTGAATACTCTCTCAGATGTTTCCCATAGTACCACTTTATACAATACTTTATCTTGAAGAACTTCATGCGATTCTGAATTCGTTATCATTACTCCCCAATACAGATACATAGAATCCCATCATTCACATAACATAACACAAGTCTTGATCCCTTCTAACGAAACCACCGTCTTTAGCCACATACACAATCTTAAGACACCTGACCGTTACAAGCAAAATCTTGAACACCGCAAGATTATTCTCGGGCGTCATTCACCCTTATTCAGTTATAATTCAACTGTATTATTGAACAGAACCACTCGTGCCTTGTTAGAACTCTAACATCGCAGAACATGATTACATAGAGGTACAATTAGCTATCTTTCTTTTCTATGCACCGAACATTCTTTACCAACAGAAGTTCAAAACATCCTAGTATTTCTTCACATCTACGAAGCACCATAACCTTTATCATAATTTTCCCCAACATACTTGGAGACAGAACCAACACAACACATAACAGTGCAATCAGTTAATCAATAACAACCTCCCCAACTTGGCTCGGAGCCATACGGCAAAGCACTTTTATCCACTCATAGCATTCTTACTCAAATGATGCCCCAATGTTACAGTGAGATTAAACTCAAGTCATTTACAAGCTTCGTTGGAGACTCGAATCATCAGAAATCTTAACTCTTTTGCAATTCTTGTATTCATTCACACACAACAGCTAAGCCCATTTTTTAGGTGACAAAATCTTTTCTAAGTCCCAAATTGTTTTCCAAAAATTTCGACAGAGTTTCCTTTTTAATTTGGCCTATCCACCTGCTAGAGAATCACCAAAACCATCCTAACAATACATCCGCAACACGACAAGACATCACAATGCATCTCAACAACACAAATCTCAATACTACACGAATTATATTATCAAAATTAGTACATGAACATGCGCTGCGCCTGCTCACATCATAACATATATCAAATACCTTTCACCCCAATACTCATAGCACAACCAATTCGGTCTTCCTGCGTCTGAACTCATACTACCACACGTAATGCACTTTATTTATTCACTACCTCGAAGTCTCCTCAGAATAGTAATAATGAAGCAGTTGCGATAGCTCAACTGCCCTCATGAACCTGTGGATCTACACAAAAAGTGCAGGGGAGTGGGGTGAGTATATTTTAACTCAGTGAGTAATAATAATAAATAAAAACTGAAAATAAGAACTCCTATACTATCACTAAACAGTTCAAAGGGTAACCTCACGGGTAAGTCATCTCTACAATAAATAATCTCATTTCAGGTCCACATCTATCTCACAACGGTCCCACACTGACCTAGTCCTTACTCATACTGCTGCGGCGTGTAGCCAATCCAATATATATGTATATATATGTATAATGCTGCGGCGTACAGCCAGCTCCAATATATATAACGCTGCGGCGTGCAGCCCGCTCCAATATATATATCGTTGCGGCGTGCAGCCCGCTCTATTTAACGTCCAATATATGTATATATATATTGGATCGGACTGCACGCCGCAGTATCATAGCGTTTGGGCCGAGGGAACCCCTCCGAAGTTTGTATACACCCCTAGTGAGCGTATATATATATATACTGTTGCGGCGTGCAGCCCGATCCAACAATATATAGCAGCGCTCACTGGGAATGTGCGCATACTCCGAAGGGGCTCCTACAGCCCAAGCGCAATAGTACTATCGCGTGCAGTCCGCTCCACATGTATATTACTACAGCGCGCAGTCCGATCCAATACATATAGTGCTGCAGCGTGCAACCCTATCCAATATAGTTATATATAATATCTCATAGTGGGTCCTCGACCCTATCTCAGTCAATATAGACTTGGCCTCTCAAGCCCACTCAGCTAGAATAGGGAATCCCACTCTAGGTAGTATCTCTCAAAGTACACATCTAGTACTAGCTCATGATAGGCTGTACAACTATAATTATGGCCGAGTGTATGTATCTCGCATGATATAAGGGTCACCAAGCTCTACAGGCTTCCCTAATACTCTATAGATTGGCACAAGGCCCCAAACATGGCTACAAGCCCAATTACACAGTTATAAAATCAATCCCAGTCATAATACACAGTAAGACTATCAATCGGGAAGGACCAAGTCCAAATTCACAATCACAATGCCACCATGCTTGTCACACGACACATGTTTCATCTCAGCATAGCAATGTATAGTGTAAGTACGGGGTTTCAAACCCTCAGTACATCATTTATTACCACCACTCACCTCGAGCCGGTAGAAGTCCTAGCTCGCTTTTACGCTTGCCTCGCAAATCAATCTCCTCTGATGCCAAATCTGCTCAAAATCAATGAGAATACTTTAATATAGGCTAATTAGATGTAACCCAATCGAAATAACTCGATTTACACCAAAACCCACGAAGTTGTCAAAATCCGACTTTCAGTACGCTTCTCAAAAAATTATGGAACATATATTTTCGAAATCCTCGCCTCTCCACGAGTCTGTACATACCAAGAACTCCCAATTCGGACCACAAATGATCCTTCAAATCCCCATTTTAAGATTTTTGCTCAAAGCCCTAATTTTCTTGATTTCTTACCCAAATTCAGAGAATTAATGGAATATTCTTTGATAAAATTATGTATTTAACTCATAAAACTTACCTCCAATGATTTCCCATCGAAATCCCTTCAATCCTGTCAAAAAGCTCTCAAGAATGACAAAAAATGGTGGAAAAATGGGTTGATTTCGCGACTGAAATGTTTTTAACATTCTCTCTCGGTACTATAGCTAACACTATGCGATCGCATTAGAGCATTGCGATCGCATAGAATAAAATTTTCGGGCACTGTAGCTAAGTCTATGCGATTGCATAGAACAAAATCATGGGTATTGTAGCTAACACTATGCGATCCCATTAGAGTATTGCGATCGCATAGAACGAAATTTCCGGGCACTGTAGCTATGTCTATGCGGTTCGCATAGAACAAACTCTCCGGGCACTGTAGCTAACACTATGCGATCGCATTCGAGCATTGCGATCGCATAGAACAAAATTTCTCTGCAATTTTTCTGCTGCATTTTTCAACTCAAAAAAAATTCTGTTAGCCATCCGAAATCACCCCGAGGCCCTCGGGACCTCAACTAAAAACACAGATACGATCTATTATATCATTCAAACTTGTTCTAATCATAAAATCACTATCGAAATCACCGAAATCATCTATTTTAAACAAATTCAAGCTTAAGTTTAACTATAACTTTAAAAATTCACTTTCGATCAAAAACCCGACCAAACGATGTCCGAATGACCTTAAATTTTGCAGGCATATCCAAAATTACCTAACGGAGCTACTGCAAATGTCGGAATTCCATTCCGACTCCCGGATCAAAATCTCACCTACCGTTCGGATTTCGCCAAAATTCAACCTTCGCCAATTCAAGCCTAAAACTACACGGGACCTCCAAATTCAATTCCGATCGCTCTCCTAAGCCACAAATGACCTTCTGGAGCTGACAGAATCATTAGAATTCGATTTCGAGCTCTCTAACTCATAAGTTAACATCTAGTTGACTTTTCCCAATTATTCTTTCTTCTAAGAGACTATTTGTCTCATTTCCAACCAAACTCAATACGAATTGACTCAAACTCACCAAACATACATATTGAAACATGAACAAGCATATAACGGGGTGATAACTCACATGATGACGGGTCGGGTCATCACAGTATTTAATAGAAACACGTGACTTTTACGATTCCGGGCATCGAATGTGTATGTGCAAGTCCAGTAAAATAGGAACTAATTGATACACTATGATATATTATCATTTAGATACACCCAACTATTACTATCCGTATGACATATATCGTGTTTGTATTTCCTCAATAGAGTATTGGATGATTTCATTTGTACTAATATAATAGTGTCATTAGTCCATTATATTATAAGATCTAGTATACGGATGCTAATAGATATTACTTTATAGACACAAGTATAATATACCATAGTTATTCCTATGGTAATATCTATTAGAATATTAGTATTACGGATAGTATCTATTAGAATATTAGTATTACGGGAGTATCATTTAGTATACGAATTAATAATGACTTATTACGTTATTGGATACAATATACCCATTCGGTTGCCACCACCTATCCAATATCGTAGTAACTGATAGGATATTTATATAGTCCTATAGCAATTATACTTTAGTTCAGCTATGAATATTACCTATAGTATACCAATCATACTTCAGTATATTTTATGATACTTAAATTATCTATAACTATTAAGTGTTAAACGAATGATATATACTAAGTAATCACATATAGCTGTGGATATAATGATAGTGTGGCAATTGTATGATTGAGAGAGTACTGTATAATTATATGTGTTATCATTCCACTATATATGTGAATTGTGAATTTCATGGTATCTATGACATATAATTATCATATCTATAAATGTGATAATTATTTCATGGTATCTATTACATAAATGTATAATGTAATACTATTTATGTAATCAAACACAGAGAATAATCTAACCGTCTATTTTGAATATCCACTTAGTACATACGATGATTTGTCTAGGTGATTGGTATTATTCAACACCAAATGCAATACGTAATAATAGTCCTAACGTACCGTTATCGTGGTAACATTATCACTATTGTTATCAATAACTATCGTATAGAATATACTATTGGTATCTAGTAATCCATTTGACTATGATATTAGGAACTAGTTAAGCATGAACAAATGTGTATAATTCATAGACTTATATCAGCAATCCAACTTCTAATATATTACTAAACGGGCCTATACGGTTGCTAAAGGTGGATTAAATTACCCCTATGGACACATAGTATGATACTAATATATATCTCAACAAGGATATACCCATTATTCACATATTGAGGTATATGCATAATATACCCCAGTATACTATTATACTAAATATAATAACCTAGTTCATTCATATTATATAATACGGTAGTATTATTTAGTAATATTCACAATGTATCCTATTGACTTGTGTTACTATTATCTTAATATGTGGAACCAGTATATATATATGGAACCAGTCTAGGTCCTAAGTAATATGCAATCGTATTGGAGACTAAAAGCTAGACCCACGTAGGTGTACGTTAGACGGAAAAAATTCAAAAATAGCCAGATTTACCACTGGTCGTTGAAAAATAGCCAAGTTTCAAAAGTCATCGAAATTTAGCCACTTTAATCTGAGCGAAAACACTATTCAAAATCTGGAAAAATATGCCCGCAAATTTTACTGGAGTTCCAGCATAAATATGTTTGAACTCCCATAAATTTTACGGGAGTACCATGATAACTATACTGGAACTCCCGCAAATTTTACTGGAGTTCAATCATAATTATGCTGGAACTCCCGCAAATTTTACGGGAGTTCCAGCAGTATAATTGTCCAGTATAATATATTGGGGTTTGGAGCACTAGTGCTCCAGTCTCCCGCAAATTTTACAGGAGTTAGCAAAGTATACCGGTTTAGCATAATATACTGGAGTTCGTACACAAATGCACTAGAACTCCCGTATATTATACGGGACCGGTCCCTATTGCAGCAAAATAGTGGCTATTTTTCATTGATTTCGTAAACAGTGGCTATTTTTCATTTACCGATGTGAAAACTGGCTATACCATGAAATTTTAACGTGTAATATGCGTACCTATTTTGAACGTATATAAATACTCAGGCTACATAGTGTACGTTTATTACTACGATTGTAGTCATAGGACTATATTTATTACTAAGTTATATATGTGCTATAGTATACATATTATTGTATACTATTATAATATCGATTACTTATGTCATATAATAGGTATTGTGTGGCCCATAGATTCATATAATGTCTGGTCCACTAACATACATGGAGTATAATCTGATTGTCAATGTCTAAGTATACTATATGAATGAAATTAATTGAATCTATACTAAGAGAATTAATATACCATATGGTTTAACACGATGAACGGTCTTAATTGCTACCTATGGCGTATACCTACGATATATAACTACATACGTATCATTTCTAGCTATATTGTATACTAATATAATTGATTATTAGTACTATTTTATTGTAGTGATATACGTAATATTCTAAGGTCCAATGGACTTTGATAGGCCTAGGATCATTACTAATACTACAATAGTACCTATATATATATATATATATATATATATATATATATATATATATATATATATATATATATATATATATATATATATATATATATATATATATATATATATATATATATATATATATACATATAAAATTAATCTTATCTTTCAATAAGTGACACTCGTCGACTGTATGGCCTTTCATTCCGCAATGGTATGCGCAAGTTTTCTTTAGATTGACCCACTATGGCTGGGATAGGAGTAACATAACCGGCTGTTTTGAATTTTTAATATAGTTGGTCGATTGGCTCGGCCATGGCGGTATATTGTCTGGGGGGTCTACGGTCGAAATTTGGACTGGGTCGTGGAAAGTTTTAGCGAATCGGTAAGGCCAGCACATAAGCATATAAGTACTATAGTAACCGATAGAATAAATCACAATTGAGTAAATTGCCTATTTGGTTAACGTAAGCAATATCATGGTTATTCATAGTCATTCATAGACCTTCATACGTGATATATACGATATATCATTACATCTATGATGATATTATTATTAGTGTATGATTTATAACCAACATAATAAGATCATTAAAATTAGAAGTGTAATACGATTGTATTTGAATGACGGTATAATAGACTATACTCATAGTCCATTGGATTTCATAAGGTAATAGACTATACTCATAGTCCATTGGATTTCATAAGGTTATACTTATATAGACTATACTCATATGAAAATTAATTTATCATATAATTTGTTTACATACGATTAAAATCCATTGGTATAATATTAGTATTGGTTATTAAACATATAGGACAATATAGTATCTACATATGTGTAATTGTATTACCCTAGTACATCTATTACAGTCATACAGTTATGCAGAATGGACATAAGTTATTATAGGTTGTATCCTAGTCCTATGATTATAGACATATAGATCTAAGACTTATATGGTTGTCGCCCGTTCATATATGGAGTAATCGTATACTCCATATATGGACTATCCTATATCATAACAGATTGGTTGTCGTAGGCCGATGCGTCCTAGTATATGAATGAAATTACTAGTACAATATTAATGACTAATTAGCTCATACGTAGCAGAGACATAAGATAACTTCAATCAAATCCCCAAAATCTCTCTTTGATTCTCATAAATTTGAAGTTAGATCTCATATATAATTATAAAATATAGTTAAAAATTGATTAAACTATAATGGACAATCACGTCCTAGTAATTTCGGAATTGCCCTAGTAATAATGTGGGAGTAATATAGTATATACTATTGACCTTCCACATAAGCCGATAAGGAATATAAACGGATATCCTCTATAATAGGACGCATACATATACTAATAAGTAATCATGGTTGGGAGTAATGTAATTAATATAGTAATAATCAATTTTATACCATTTGACTACGACAAATGATTATTTATGTTAGAATTAATACTTAATATTTAGTAATACCTTATGACATTAAGTGGACTATAGTCATAACAAATATTATATAGACGATATCACAATATATTATCATAATGGTATCCATTAATGAACATAAGTCATGTGAGTTCATTTGACTAATAAAAGGTTGAATATAGATTGAATACGGTTGAATACTATATAGATCATTGGGAGTAATGTCAAATTGGGTAATGACCTATGTCCTATATAGATCATTGTAACAACCACGATCATATTAATACGATCATATTGACCATCGATTAATATTATTTCATTCATATACTAGGACGTGTCGTAGGCCATCGTTCATACGCCTACGACAACCACATAAGTCCATTAGACTAATACGGTTGTAGTCATAGGCCGATGCGTCCTAGTATGAACGTATGACATTACTCCCAATCAAATTTTGATAGTATATGCATAGGTAATCATATTAGTAGACGGGCCTATACGGTTGCTATAGGCCGATGCCCGTCTACTAATAATTTAAGGTAACTCAACCACGATAATAATTCAAACTATTTATAGTCATAGACGATATAATCATTTAGTGATATCCTAATATCGTGTTATCCTATGAATATGACATTCCACATACGTTTTGTTTCTGTCACGACCCCAAATCCGGTCGTGATGGCGCCATGCACACTGCTAGGCCAGCCTGACCAATCAATAACAACGACGGAGCTAGAAGCTCGCTTTATCCCATTTAAGCATATCAAAATATGAAACAACAGAGATACATATATCGAAAACGGGGAACCAAGTCCCAAATTATACCAACTCCCATAGACCGAAGGGTCAAGAGTCATGAGCCTCTAATGAACATAAGTGTATAATGGTTTACATGATACCAAGTGCGGAAAGAAATATCAATACAGAATCAGAAGATAGTAAGAAGGAATATCGGGTCCTGCGGACTCTGCAGCTACCTCGAATATCCTACAGATGTCGCCTCGAACAACTACCGGATCACTGCTGAGAGGTACCTGGATCTGCACACAAGGTGCAGGAGTAAAATGAGTACTGCCAGACTCAGTGGTAATAAACAGGGGTAAGACAGCGTAGATAAGAAATCCGCAATAAAGCACTATGTAAGGCTGTAATAAAATCCCCTGTACCAGAATCAATATCAACTGTAACTATACCAATAAGTATCAACAACAAGTATATATAACAGCTAGCATGTGTAGCTAAAATGCAATGCAATGCATGAAATGACCGCTACGGCGCGTAGCCCGATCCAATTTGGGTACCCGTGCTCACCGTAGGGGTTCAGACTCCGGAGGGGCTCCTACAGCCCAAGCACAATATTACTGAAGATACGCTGCGGCGCGCAGCCCGATCCACTATATATACCGTTGCGGCGCGCAGCCGACCCACTACCAGTCAGCTAATATACAATTATAGCCTCGCGGGCTCCAAAGTAGTTTTGAAAACTCTTTTATCATTTTTCAGTTAAAAACAGTACTATCAAGTTCCAGAGATTGGAAATAACATGATAACAGTAAATAGCTACGGACTGGTAGTAAACTAACATGTCTATATCACAAGACAACGATAACGATCCTCGCGGGATCCAATGACTGGCTCGCAGCCCACAAGTATACTCAACCATCCAAGAAGGAGGTTCAACGGCTCAAGAGTAGCCATTATCACAATATAGTATGCAACCATCCGAGAAGGAGGTTCAACGGCTCAAGAGTAGCCAATATCATAATACAGAAACAATAGGTCGGACTAAGCTATAGTCCTTAATACACAATCGACCCCGCACTCACAAGAGAGTACGTGTCTCGCCGCTATACAGCGTCACAAAGTGGTATTACTCACCTCAATACGACTCGACGACTAGTCCGCGATGCCCTTGCCACGAGAATCAAGCTCCGCGCGCGTAGAATCTGATCAAATATGGTAGAAACACAACAAATTAGGTCAATGGGACGACACCCAATCAATACAACTCAATTTACATCGAAATTCCCAAAGTTGTCAAAACTCGACTTTCGGTACACTTCTCGAAAATTTACGAAAGTTACATATTCGGAACCCTCATCTCAATACGAGTCTAGGCATATAAAATTTACCAAATTCGGACTCCATTTGCCCATTCAAAACCTTGATTTTCTAAAGTTCAAGCCTAGGACTAAATCCTCCATAAATTACCCCAAATTCCTCCATTTTCATGATATAATTGCATAATATTATCAATACTATTCATAGTTTAAGTCCATAGTTGATTACCTGATGATTTTCCTTGAGTTTCTCTTCAAAATCGCCCAAATCGCCTCCTTAAGCCGAGACTCAAATGTGTGAAATGTTTCTGAAATTTTCTAGCTTCTGATAAACTTAACTCACTGCGATTTTTGCTTCTGCGGACTATTTTCCGCCCCTACGTAACCGCTTCTGCGACCAATTGGTCGCTTCTGCGAACCGAGGCCTATTTAGCCAATTCCGCTCCTGCGATACACGGACCGCTCCTGCGCTTCCGGTTCTGTGGGAATTCTTCCGCTCCTGCGCGGGATTTCCGTTTTCTGCGATAAAGAGTCCGCTCTTGCGGACTCGCCTATGCGATCGATCTTCCACTTCTGCGGACTTCCCATCTCGCCTCTTGACCGCTTATGCGGTCTCCTCTTCGCTCCTGCGATGCCACCTTAGCGGACACTTTTCCTCTTCTGCGAAGACAAGCGTTCCTGCGCCCCCTCGTCCGCTCCTACGGACTCGCTCCTGCGCCCACATTTCCGCCGGAGCGAAAACAACAGAACCTGAGCAAAAACCTGCAGCCATCCGAATACACCCCGAGGCCCCCGGGACCTCATCCAAACACACTAACACATCCTAATACCTTATTCGAACTTGTTTCAATCCTCAAAACACGTCTAACAACATCAAAACTCATAATTCACATCGAATTCTAGCCGAAATTCCTTAAAACTTTCCGAATTACACATTCAATCAAAAACCCGACTAAACGACGTCCGAATGATCTGAAAATTTGCGGACATATCCAAAATCACATGACAAAGCTACATGAATTGTCGAAATTCCATTCCGACCCCCGGATCAAAATCTTACCTACCGCTCGGATTTCACCAAAAATTCAAACCTTAGCCAATTCAAGCCTATTTCTACACCGGACCTCCAAATTCAATTCCGATTGCTCCCCTAAGTCACAAATCACATCCCGAAACTAACCGAATCATCAGAATCCGATTCCGAGCCCTCTAACTAAATAGTCAACTCCAGGTTGACTTCCCATGTTCAAGTTTCCTTCTAAAAGGCTATATGCCTCATTTTCAAACCAATTCACTCCTAACTCACCCGATAGACTCTAACACTGATATAAAAGCATAAAACATGTAATTGCAGCATAACGGGGTGGTAATTCCCGTAATAACGGACCGGGTCATTACATTCTCCCCAACTTAAACAATCGCTCGTCCTCGAGCGTACCGAGAGTTGTACTGGAAGCAATTCCATAGCTGAAACACCTTACCAAGCATATATTCGGGCGATCATATGTCACCCTATCTCACATAAGTCCGACAACACCATATAGCTGAAATTTCTCGCTCCAACTGAACCATAAACCACATTGCATTTTCTGAAATCATATGCCAAATGCTAATCCCATGCCTATACTCAGGCTACATACGATCCAACTGTAATAGTCCATACTCGCCACCCCGGTGAGATCATATGATGTATCAAACAACCCAATCACTCAAGACAATAGTCTCTAATCACAACAATTTCCATCGATAACCAAATACCAACCGAAAAACCTTTTTCATTAGATAGAGTCTTGTTCCAACACCTTCATATCATGCCCACGGCAACCGAACACGCGATATATCGAACCAATTTCTCAGGTCAACCATTCACGAATCCATTTCACTTTTAACTGATACCATAATAGATTTCGTACCCAAATCTCGGTATTTCCTTTCTAACCAGCTGAAATCACATATACTCACACTCATTATTGGCTTCAACGATCATTTCGATTATAACACACCACACTGGTGATATGACACCTCAACACCGGCCTAAGCCACGATGAGCACAACATGGGCTCCAATAGAGACGTCTGAACACACTCGAATCATGACAGCTCAAATCATGACAACTGTCTCCAGCAAAAGAGCTGCAATTCAATCCCTCTGTGCCATCATAATATAGAACTGAGATCGCGTCTCGCATTATAGAAATAGAGTACCCGAATCCTCCTCGAGAGGTCATAACATCACGTGGCCTTGCCACGATTCGTGATTCTATCCAAACACTATTACTCATGAAGTACCTCAAGCTACCAAGCTCAAAACGGTTAGCCACGCACATATCTAGGTCTTGAACCCAAGCAATCAACCTCACCCACGGTGAAACAATTAATGTATGCTATCAAATCCTGAAAGGACACAACCGATGTGCCATTCGCCGAGCGATACTCAATATAGACTTTTCCTCAGAAGCAAGGAAATATTGTATACCAGGTAGCATATACCTAACTATATTTTCACAGTATTCCGTTGCGGCGTGCAACCCGCTCCATTGACATACCCGTGACAGCGTACCACCCTGATCTAAATAACCCGTAGCGGCGTGCCACCCGATCCACGCATAAATCTTGCAAAAAGGAATTGCACATCGAGTCAAATTGCTCATTACAGTGAACATATATAGCCTCAAGTTTGGCCACAAGAAACGCATCTTACAAAGTTCCTCAATACCGGAATCGAATCCATGGTAGAAACCTCTACACTGACATCCGCCAAGAAGGCCCAACTGACAAAGCAATATCTACCAGCCGTCCGCTGGCCCTAGGGTACATTTACCCCGCTGGAGTATGATCTGATGCACTCTGCCACACAGTTGTGATATTTTTCTGACATGGTCCATATCACATTAGTCTAGACAACCTGACTTATGACAACCAGTCTACAATCATATATCACTATTCAAATTCGTCAAATCCAGTAGCGAGAGAGCCACTAAGGCTTCCAATCTCCAATAATCATCAAACGGTGTTGATACACACGACATACCACCACTGCATAGGCGGACTAACGAGGACTTCAAGTCTCTAACATATATATGACACATGAATCACTATGCCTGATTCCGTACTTCACCGTACGAATACATAACGCACATCAAGCGTCCATTCATACCACGAAAGCCATTTAGAAATTTCACTATGCCATCAACGACTCAATTATTATAGTCGATCCAACAAGAGAATACCACCATACCACTAGATATTATCAGTTTACTTTACCTTGTCCTTTTGGACCATATTCACTGCCAATTCACTAGAGTAGCAGTACCATTTTTCTTAATCACCAGAAAGATCGATTCTTATGTCACCTGCGGCTGCCTGCGCTGCTCAATAATTTTAATGACTTCTAATACATTATGAGCTGATCTCAAAACCTTGAATATGCCATTATCAACTTTCCATAACACATCGCATATACCATACCACACCAAGATAACATGGAAATTCATATCCCTTTCCTACGCCGAAAACATCGGCGCACTCAACTAGTCAAGGACTTTCATGATCCCATGCAGAGAAAACTCATTACATATTCCAAGCCTTGCATACCAATAGCAAATACATTCATTTTCAAACCACGGTAAAACACATCACAAACTCTTTCTCCCAATTACATTGCATAAGTTAAACTGCCAGGACTGAGTCCTTATAACAATATCAAGTTACACAACTGCCAACACTCACGAGCTTTGTTGCATAATATCTGCAAGACTCATTACTTCAAACACATACCAGGAATTAATCGTATTCCTTATCATACCACTTCAGTTTATTAACAAGTTGTTCCATGTACCCAATTTCCTTTCTGATTCATCTATAATTTAATATTAGTCATTACTGTAGCACCATAATACATCAACTCATGTTACCACACGAGACTCGTACATAAGACCACACGGTCTAAGACCCATAGGTCACTTAATACCCTCTCAATGTTTCCCAGAAGTACCACATTCTACAATACTTTATTTTTAAGAACTTCCTGCGATTTTTGAATTCGTTATCATTAACTTCCAATACGGATTACATAGAATCCCATCATTCACATAATATAACACAAGTCAACTTGTCACAAGCAAGATCTTGAACACCGTAAAACAATTCTCGGGCGTCATTCACCCTTACTCCGCTGTAATTCAACTGTCTTATTGTATAGAACCACTCGTGCCTTGCTAAAACTCTGACACCGCAGAACATGATTACATACAGACACAATTAGCTATCTTTCTTTTTAACAAATAACATCGGTGCACCCCACGGGACACACTAGGGCGGATGAAACCCTTATCCAGAAGCTCCTGAAGCTGCTCTTTCAGTTCTTTCAACTCAGCTGGTGCCATCCGATAAGGAGGAATGGATATGGGCTGAGTGCCCGGCACCAAGTCAATGCCGAAGTTAATATCCCTGTCCGGCGGCATGCCCGACAGGTCCGAGGGAAATACATCTGGAAAATCCCACACAACCGGTACAGAATCAATGCTAGGAGACTCAGCTCCCACATCTCTCACAATTGCTAAGTATGACAAACACCCTTTTTCAACCATTTTCTGAGCCTTTAAAATGAAATAACACGGCTAGGGACGAAATCAGTCGAACCCCGCCACTCAATCTGAGAAATACCAGGAATAGCCAACGTAACTGTCTTAGCATGACAGTCCAATATAGCATGGTACGGAGACAACCAGTCCATACCCAGTATCACATCAAAGTCCACCATCCCCAACAATAACAGATCTGCCTGGGTCTCCAGACTGCCAATAGAAATAATACAGGATCTATAGACATGATCCACAACAATCGTATCACCCACAGGGGTGGATACATGAACAGGTAAATCAAGACTACCACGAGTCGCATCCAAATGATGTGCAAAATAACAAGACACGTATGAATATGTGGACCCTGAATCAAATAAAACAGAGGCATCTCTGTGACAGACAGAAATGATACCTGTAATCACTGCATCGGAGGCAACTGCATCACGCCTGTCAGGGAGTGCATAGAATCGTGCCTGTCCTCCACCAGATCTCTCCTCACCTCTGGGGCGACCACGAGAAGACTGACCTCCACCTCTACTAGCCTGAGATGGTGCTGAAGAGGAGGGCTGATTCCTCTGCTGAGTCATGTCCCTACGAAGTCGAGGGCACTGTCGCCTCATGTGGCCAAACTCACCACACTCATAACAAGCACCATAACCTTTATCAAAATTTTCCAACATACCTAGAGACAGAGCCAACACAGCACACAACAGTGCAATCAATTAATCAATAACAACCTCCCCAACTTAGCTCGGAGCCATACATCAAAGCACTTTTAGCCACTCATAGCATTCTTACTCAAATGATACCAGAAGGTTCTAGTTAGATTAAACTCAAGTTATTTACAAGCTTCGGCAGAGATTCGAATTATCAGAAATACTAACCCTTTTTTTTGCTATTCTTGCATTCATTCACACACAACCGTTACGCCCACTCTTTAGGTGACAAAAATCTTTTCTAACTCCCAAATTTTTCCAAAATTTCGGCAGAGCTTCCTTTGTAAATTGGCCTATCCACCTGCCAGAGAATCACCAAAACCATCCTAGCAATACATTCACAACTCGACGAGACATCACAATGCATATCGACAACATTAGTGTCAATACTACACAAATCATATTATCAAAATTGTTACATGAACATGCGCTGCACCTGCTCAAATCATAACACATATCAAATACCTTTCAATTACACGTGAGAATCATCCCACCTATTTTGCCTCAATTTAGCATTTCAGTACAATACCTTCCACCGGATACACATAGCATAATCATTTTAGTCTTCCTGAGTTTGAACTTGTTCCACTACACATAAGGCACTTTACCTTCCAATTAAAAGATATGGTAAATGTTCACCACGCCCATAGTTCGGGGCTACACAACAGATTAGATAAGAGTAGAACAATTAACAGCTCATCCATTAGTAAGCCTCCCTAATACTCTACAGATCGGCACAAGGCCCCAAACATGGCTACTAGCCCAAATACATAGATATAAGCCCAGTCTCAGTCATTATACACAGTAATCTATCAATCGGGAAGGACCAAGTCCAAATCCCCAGTCACAATACCACCACGCTCGTCACATGACGCATGTCTCATCTCAGCATAGCACTGTATAGTACAAATACGGGTTTCAGACCCTCAGTACCTTATCTATCGCCATCACTCACAAAATCATCACCTCGATGCTCTAGTCATATACAAGGTCCAGCCTCAACTTGTTACATCCCAGATTTTCGTGCGTGAAAGTATGTCATAAGTAAAGTGATAAAATTCCAGAGAAAAAAAAAGAGATATTATATTTGGCGTCGTCGTACGTTAAAGCTTCGTCGTAAAATTAATCGACATAAATTCAGGAATGAGATTTATTTTGGGATTATAAGTATTACGCTATTTATAACAAGCGGTAAATAAGGATTATAAAGAATAACAGGGTACACGGATTAAAGAAACGAGTTATGTTGAAAACGGTTAATTTGAAATAAAATACGGGTCGAACGATAATACCCGATAATTATGAACTAGTACTATGCAAGGTATCATATGACCACGGTAGTATAATATATAGAGCATATTGAAGTATTTAAAAACTAAATAGAATTTTAAGTAATTTGTGATAATTTTAAAATTATACGAGTAATTGGTTAATTATCGGGTAATGAAATATTATCCAGTTAACTAATAAGCGGACAAAATTTAATCAATTACACCAAGAGAACGTGTCAGCATCTTTATTAGTTTTAAGGTGATTCGTCAATCACCTTTACACGTGTCAAAGTCCAAATTATAAAGTCTTATCAAGACTTTTTGTGAGATTTATCCATCAAAATGAAAAACGCTTCACTTAAGATCTTTTGACATTCTGTCCTTGGACAAACGTGAAAAGCAGAAGCATTACTTCGGCATTTAAGCCAAGAACTATTTCCATTTCGTCCAAATTCCTTGGGTTAAACAACATTCTGCCTTGGATTTTAAAATTCAAGAACTTGGAATAGAAGTTGCTTTCGTCCAAATTATTTAGCCAAAGTTCGATTGGAAATTCAAAGAACAACAACAATTTTGTTCAATCCAAGACTAGGTTTGTTCGTATTTCGCAAGAAGCAGAAAGCTTTATTTTGTTCAAATAAATTCCAGGAACAGGTATGTTAAGGCATTTTCTTCTTTCTTTTGGCATGATCTAATATGAATTGAATATGATATTTCATAATGAATCTACTCCTAGCAACTACGATTGTCAATGTTGTTCTTTCCATACAAAGTTATTCTAAGAAAGTATGTATGATCCATAAGTCCTAGTGAAGTTCATATTCTATGTCCATAATGTTCTTACGTCACTCAAAAAGGTTTAGAACGTGATTCCATGAGTCGAGCATGCATTATATATATGTATCTATATTACTCTACCGAGCCGCACTATAGTCGGCCGGGTACGGCACCTATTGTGCAACCACTGATCAGTTGGATTTACCGAGCTCCACGTGGCCGGGTACGTTTTTACCGAGTCCTCTTTGAGGCCGGGTACGATATGATGATAATGATGCCCCCAGAGGCAAATGTTTTTAAAGATATATGTATATATATGTATTATGCATTTCATGTCAATAGCCCCCAGAGGCACTCAGATGTTCGAGGTTGTATTTCCTTCATCTCTCTTTACATTATTGTTCTTGTTTATGCTTTCTTGCCTTACATACTCGGTACATTATTCGTACTGACGTCCCTTTTGCCTGGGGACGCTGCGTTTCATGCCCGCAGGTCCCGATTGATAGGTTGATTGTCCTCCTATTAGGCTATCAGCTCAACGAAGGTGTTGGCGCACTCCACTTGCTCCGGAGTTGCCTATTTGGTCAGTATGCTTAAGATATGTATTGGTTGGTATAGTGGGGCCCTGCCCCGACCTTTATGATTTTATGTACTCTTAGAGGCTTGTAGACAGATGTCATGTGTATGGATACTTGTATGGCCTTGTCGGCCTATATTTTGAGTTTACAAATGGTCATGTCGGCCTTATAGGCCCGTGTGTCATATGTATAAGTTTGTATATCATGTTGGGTCATCATATGTTGAGTATTCCCTTATGTTTTATTCTTGTTATCTCATGGCGGGTTTTCTGGCTTATTTACTCATAGTAGTATAATAAGAAAGATATGTTACGTTGGTACTCGGTTAAGTAAGGTAACTAGTGCCCGTCGCGGCCCATCGGTTTGGGTCGTGACAAAAAGTGGTATCAGAGCAGTTATGTCCTAGGGGGTCTACAAGCCGTGTCTAGTAGAGTCTTGTTTATGGGTGTGTCGTGCACCACACTTATAAGCAGGAGGCTACATGGCATTTAGGATTGTCACTCTTTCTTCTTACTCTAGATCGTGTGGTAGAGCCCACTTATAAGAATTCAAATCCGAAGTTTTTTTGTTATTCGTAATAAGACAATACGTACATCCTGAAAGAAGGATTGGAAAGAAATATAGTTGTGGAAGAGTTGAATCAAAGGAACTGGATTTTTGTATAATGCCTACGATAAGTAAATTTGAGGTCTTCAGCAGATCATGGGTGTAGTGAAAGGTGTAAGCCTCTTGATAAGGAGCCTTAAGCCACGAATGCATACCCACCTTTATGGTGAAAGACGATGAGAGATTAAAAACTACAAGTTTCAACAAGCAAAAGAAGCAAGATAAAGAAGGGTACGAGGCGCCCAATTAATGAAGGTTAACAGTGTTTATAATTGAGGCAGAGGAACATAAGCTTTTTGAGTTATATTCAATAGTAGCAGAGGTATATACAATTGCTCGCACTCATTCAAGATATGCCCTATGGGGGTTAATATAAGTAGTATAAAAAGATAGGATGGCGGAATTGTTTGTGTCAGTTGACATTTCTGAAGGATATTGCAAATGTGCTAATAGATCTCCTTGTGAGACACCCAGATGGTACACTTTAAAATAGTTTAGCCAGATTTGAGTACGACAAAGACATGCACCATAAGTCTTGAATGGATACATATTACCTTAGTGTGGCTCGTGTTCCTATTAAAACAAGAACATTAAGCAACCTGAAGAGCCACTGGATGGAGCAAATGGAAGCTAAAGGCAAAAGAAT
Organism: Nicotiana noctiflora; assembly: GCA_032618575.1. Classification (NCBI taxonomy): domain Eukaryota; kingdom Viridiplantae; phylum Streptophyta; class Magnoliopsida; order Solanales; family Solanaceae; genus Nicotiana; species Nicotiana noctiflora. The sequence goes on from JASVEL010010295.1 coordinate 416,214, forward strand.
GTTTTGTTCGAGTGTTCAAAATAAAGTGATTGACAAAAATGTTAGCAAGAAAATAAGAAGAGAGTTAATGAAGCATTATGAGTAAGAGCTAATACATGAATGACAACAGTAGAAAAAAAAATGACAATATTATAGAGTTTATAGTCAAGTGAAAGGAAATACAAGAGGTGACAAGCCTTGAGACAACAAAAAAGTATAGGCCATAAGGTTATATCCTCATTTCGAGAAATAAGTTCGTGACGCCAACGCGACTACCAGAGGGGAGAGTTAATCCCTAGAGTAACAAAAATCAGTATGGACTATTAAATACGATCATCTAAATATGAATTAGGGACTGAATGATTGGAAAGTACTCGGCATTATGGGAATTTCAGATTTCGTTCCAGTGGTAATAGAATGTATCACATAAGAAGATTCACGTTGAATTCAGAGAATAGTCATTCAGAGAGATGCTTCCCTAAAATAAGCAATATGAGCAAAGTTAAGCTTAAGAGACTGTATGTGCCAGTTACGCTAAGTTTCACCCTCGCGTGTAAGGGAATTTGTCATCCTAGGTACAGAAAATTGCCGCAAGGCAAGTAAGGATCATTGATGTTGAGAAACGACGCCAAAGATGAAGAGGTAAAACATCTATAGGTATATCATCGTGGCTTCAACTTTTAGCACACCCCTAAAAGGGGGGAATATGGAGTAACAAATGAAGAATGCGGTAAACAAAAAAAATGAGATTACACTTATTCAGGTCCTACGTATATGCTACAATTCTAGAACATTATGCAAATACGATATCGATTAAAGGAAGTAAGGGTCCCTTCCCGAGATGTTATTAATAGAAAAGGAGTCAGTGCAAAACATAAGTTTAGACAAAAGAAATGACCCAAGAAAGATTTCGCAAAATATTAACATGAGAATGGGCCAACGAGTAGTTAGTAGTTGATTCCGGAAAAGCCTAGTCACGACTAGATAACAAGTTACAGACAAATCAGCAGATCGTGCAAGATAGATGTAGTAAACCCTAATATGGAGAATTCAGCCCCGCAGTTATGTCATTATAATACTTGAGATGTGTTTAAACAGGATTCAAGGTAGTTAAAGGTACCGCAAGAGTGTTACGGGAATAAAAGAAAGTGACACTGGGAAGGCAGTCAAAATATCAGTTCAGAAGCAACCCTGCAAGCACAAGAGCACGAAGGTAAGCAACTACGGATGATTATAGGCAAGGAAGGACATCAAAAGGCCCGTAATAGGCTTACAACTTTATGAGAGTCAAAGGTTCTCCCTAAGTACTATAACCGAAGACTAACTGAGGAAATAAGGAAGAAGACTTCAACCTAAACACAACGACCTAAAGAGGAAATGGTCGTGTAACAACAATCTCGCAACAACATTGTAAGCATTCCAAAGGAATGTGGCACTTACCATGGCTAATAATCGGGAAGTAAGAATTAAAAGTAATATTCGAGATCATATGAATTGTATGAAAAGTCTGGCAAGTGTGTGCACTAAGATAAGCTAAGTATGGACGCAACAAGGGGCAGAAAGACCAAGAAAAGTAGTTGCCTACTTTTAAAGAAAATTGAGATAGAAAGAAAGAAATTATTGATTAATGATCTAGAGTTAGTTATGTAATGAACGCACTTAAGATTTCAGAGTATTATCCATGAAATAATATATATGTGGACAATCATACAGTCGTAGAAGATTCCGGTATAAGTTAAAAGAAAGAATTGAGCCCAGATCATAGACAAAGGAATGAATTGTCAGAAATTTTATCATGGATATTTATAACGTCCATGAAGGGCTAAAGTAATAACTAAAATCATGAACCGCTTATCGGGAAGTAGCTTAATCCTACATAAGGGCTGATCAAAAGGAAGAGGAAACTAAAGAATTGCATCACCCAAGTAAATCAGGAGTCCGATTATTGGACCTAATTTTTTTTATAGAAGTTGTGCTAGAGAACATGACAGAATCACTCTAATATCATATGTTCAAGAGAAATAACACAACAAGCATAATAATAATGACTCTCCAAGGAAACCACTTAGAAGAAGTACCGGCCTCATAAGAAGTCAGTACGAAGCTCTCACCGGATTGTGTATGTACCAGAGGTGCGAGCATTATAATAGTGCTTCAAGTTATGGACGTGAATTACACCTAGGTAGAAGGGAGGTTATGAAGGAGATAAACGATATGATACGAGGTTTTAAGAAAGTAAGGTAAAAGTGAACGATACTCAAATGCAGGAAGTTGTGAATAGTCAATATTTTGGATAGAAGGCTATAAGCACGGAATTCCAATAATTGGGAATGATAGCAGCATTGTCGGCGGCATGTCTTCCAGCCTATGGTTTCTTAAGTACTGAGAAATCTAGTTAAGAGAGTAGAGAAGAGTTCGAGACGATGTGATGTCTCGTATAACATTCCAGAATAACATAAGGAAATTTATGGTGCAAGCTAGTTGAATGAATGTTGCGAGTGGTATAAATGGATATATATATAGGTCGCAAACTAAAGCATGGCAAAACAACAAAGTTTTAAGGGAACATGAGTAAGTATGGGGAAAGGTAAGTGAAAAGGTGATGAGAATGGATAAGTCCTGAGGATTAAGCGCATGAAAACAAGAAGAGTTGATGGTTTCTCTAAGTTATAGAAAGCCTAGTATTGCCTGACTGAACTCAAATGAGTCTAAGATTAGTAGCATATAAAAAAGATGGTATGATGCCATGATAGTACAATGAGGGTGTAATCGTGATGGATAAAAGATGACATTTAGGCCTTCGAGTGAGTAATGATTTCAAGAGGATTTCATGGATTGTAAAGGATTAAAATACCCACGTAAGGTAAAATCGCACTAGGATGCTATGAACTGTGATAATGTAAGTATAGTATCGTATCACCCTCAGATGGATCAAGATAATCACTTCAAGTGTTCCACGATGAGACATGAGCCTTAGAGGCAGTGTTACATAAGAGATCAAGTGATCAGTGATAGATGATACATCTACATTATGGTGAATCGACAATGGATGGACAAAAGTTATAAAGTATGAGATGAGATAAGTCTATCACTCTTAAGATGAACAGTGGTGAGGAAAAATTAAAGTACTTATAGGATAATTAACGAAAGCAACCTGGAGTTAGGTAGTACGACCTATCTAGATATAGTAAAGTCATACATATCGATAAATGGGTCTAATTAATTGCCCGCAAAAAAATGAGAATTATTTCCACTTACAATATTTGTAAGTTCAACAAAGTATCGAGCAAAAACTTCAGCACTCATATAGATACCCAAAGGGACATCTTGTCAAGTTCTATATATATTCCCAAAGTAATGAAAGGTGATGGGCTAAAACCTAAAGGAAAGAGTCCCATAGGCACATATAGTAGGAAGAAGTCGTACAGGCTACATGACAAAAGATAGTAACAGTTACATGATTGGACGAATTCCGACCACAAGTCGTGGTGTGTGAAAGAGGCCTAAAGGGAAAAATGCCCTAGCATTTGGATTTACTCACGGAATAGTTGCCAAGATGAAAAGAAGAGTATAAAGTATTCAGAAGACATAAGTTACGAAAATGATAAGTGCACCAGTCAACATTCGAGGACGAATGTTCCAAAGGGGGGAATGATGTTACATCCCAGATTTTCGTGCGTGAAAGTATGTCATAAGTAAAGTGATAAAATTCCAGAGAAAAAAAAGAGATATTATATTTGGCGTCGTCGTACGTTAAAGCTTCGTCGTAAAATTAATCGACATAAATTCAGGAATGAGATTTATTTTGGGATTATAAGTATTACGCTATTTATAACAAGCGGTAAATAAGGATTATAAAGAATAACAGGGTACACGGATTAAAGAAACGAGTTTTGTTGAAAACGGTTAATTTGAAATAAAATACGGGTCGAACGATAATACCCGATAATTATGAACTAGTACTATGCAAGGTATCATATGACCACGGTAGTATAATATATAGAGCATATTGAAGTATTTAAAAACTAAATAGAATTTTAAGTAATTTGTGATAATTTTAAAATTATACGAGTAATTGGTTAATTATCGGGTAATGAAATATTATCCAGTTAACTAATAAGCGGACAAAATTTAATCAATTACACCAAGAGAACGTGTCAGCATCTTTATTAGTTTTAAGGTGATTCGTCAATCACCTTTACACGTGTCAAAGTCCAAATTATAAAGTCTTATCAAGACTTTTTGTGAGATTTATCCATCAAAATGAAAAACGCTTCACTTAAGATCTTTTGACATTCTGTCCTTGGACAAACGTGAAAAGCAGAAGCATTACTTCGGCATTTAAGCCAAGAACTATTTCCATTTCGTCCAAATTCCTTGGGTTAAACAACATTCTGCCTTGGATTTTAAAATTCAAGAACTTGGAATAGAAGTTGCTTTCGTCCAAATTATTTAGCCAAAGTTCGATTGGAAATTCAAAGAACAACAACAATTTTGTTCAATCCAAGACTAGGTTTGTTCGTATTTCGCAAGAAGCAGAAAGCTTTATTTTGTTCAAATAAATTCCAGGAACAGGTATGTTAAGGCATTTTCTTCTTTCTTTTGGCATGATCTAATATGAATTGAATATGATATTTCATAATGAATCTACTCCTAGCAACTACGATTGTCAATGTTGTTCTTTCCATACAAAGTTATTCTAAGAAAGTATGTATGATCCATAAGTCCTAGTGAAGTTCATATTCTATGTCCATAATGTTCTTACGTCACTCAAAAAAGGTTTAGAACGTGATTCCATGAGTCGAGCATGCATTATATATATGTATCTATATTACTCTACCGAGCCGCACTATAGTCGGCCGGGTACGGCACCTATTGTGCAACCACTGATCAGTTGGATTTACCGAGCTCCACGTGGCCGGGTACGTTTTTACCGAGTCCTCTTTGAGGCCGGGTACGATATGATGATAATGATGCCCCCAGAGGCAAATATTTTTAAAGATATATGTATATATATGTATTATGCATTTCATGTCAATAGCCCCCAGAGGCACTCAGATGTTCGAGGTTGTATTTCCTTCATCTCTCTTTACATTATTGTTCTTGTTTATGCTTTCTTGCCTTACATACTCGGTACATTATTCGTACTGACGTCCCTTTTGCCTGGGGACGCTGCGTTTCATGTCCCAGGTCCCGATTGATAGATTGATTATCCTCCTATTAGGCTATCAGCTCGGCGAAGGTGTTGGCGCACTCCACTTGCTCCGGAGTTGCCTATTTGGTCAGTATGCTTAAGATATGTATTGGTTGGTATAGTGGGGCCCTGCCCCGACCTTTATGATTTTATGTACTCTTAGAGGCTTGTAGACAGATGTCATGTGTATGGATACTTGTATGGCCTTGTCGGCCTATATTTTGAGTTTACAAATGGTCATGTCGGCCTTATAGGCCCGTGTGTCATATGTATAAGTTTGTATATCATGTTGGGTCATCATATGTTGAGTATTCCCTTATGTTTTATTCTTGTTATCTCATGGCGGGTTTTCTGGCTTATTTACTCATAGTAGTATAATAAGAAAGATATGTTACGTTGGTACTCGGTTAAGTAAGGTAACTAGTGCCCGTCGCGGCCCATCGGTTTGGGTCGTGACACAACTCATCCCGACTGGCCCAACATGAACTCACAGAGATTATATCTCGCCCCTCGTTCGGGGAAATCACAAGCCATAAAGCAATTATATTACTAAGCGTTCGAGTGCGCGTACAGGCATATGGAAGGAATTTCCAAGAATTATATCTCAAGGTGAATCAAGTACGCACGATAAGAATTCCAAGAAATGTGAAGTGTTTCCTAAAGGTTCGCAGCCTCCCGAGGATAAGTATAGACGTCCCCGTACCGATCCACAAGACAATACTAACCGACTCAAGACTCATGAGGCCTAGTAAACCTAGGCTCTGATACCAACTGTCACGACCCCAAATCCAGTCGTGATGGTGCCCAGCACACTGCTAGGCCAGCCTGACCAATCAATAACAACGACGGAGCTAGAAGCTTGCTTTATCCCATTTAAGCATATCAAAATATGAAACAACAGAGATACAAATATCGAAAACGGGGAACCAAGTCCCAAATTATACCAACTCCCATAGACCGAAGGGTCAAGAGTCATGAGCCTCTAATGAAAATAAGTGTATAATGGTTTACAAGATACCAAGTGCGTAAAGAAATATCAATATAGAATCAGAAGACAGTACAAAGGAATATCGGGTCCTGCGGACTCTGCAGCTACCTCGAATATCCTACAGATGTCGCCTCGAATAGCTACCGGATCACTGCTGAGAAGTACCTAGATCTGCACACAAGGTGCAGGGAGTAAAATGAGTACTGCCAAACTCAGTGGTAATAAACAGGGGTAAGATAGCGTAAATAAGAAATCCGCAATAAAGTACTATGTAAGGCTGTAATAAAATCCCCTGTACCAGAATCAATATCAATTGTACCTGTACCAACAAGTATCAACAACAATTATATATAACAGCTAGCAGGTGTAGCTAAAATGCAATGCAATGCATGAAATGACCGCTACGGCGCGTAGCCCGATCCAATTTGGGTACCCATGCTCACTGTGGGGGTTCAGACTCCGGAGGGGCTCCTACAGCCCAAGCACAATATCATGAAGATATGCTGCGGCGCGCAGCCCGATCCACTATATATACCGCTGCGGCGCGCAGCCCGACAAACTACTAGTCAGCTAATATGCAATTACAGCCTCGCGGGCTCCAAAGTAGTTTTGAAAACTCTTTTATCATTTTTCATTTAAAAACAGTACTATCAAGTTCCAGAGATTGGAAATAACATGATAACAGTAAATAGCTACGGACTGGTAGTAAACTAACATGTGTATATTACAAGACAATGATAACGATCCTCGCGGAATCCAATGACTGGCTCGCAGCCCACAAGTATACTCAACCGTCCAAGAAGGAGGTTCAATGGCTCAAGAGTAGCCATTATCACATTATAGTATGCAACCATCCGAGAAGGAGGTTCAACGGCTCAAGAGTAGCCAATATCATAATACAGAAACAACAGGTCGGATTAAGCTATAGTCCTTAGTACACAATCGACCCCGCACTCACAAGAGAGTAGGTGTCTCGCCGCTATACAGTGTCACAAAGTGGTATACCGGGGTTTCGAACCCGCTGGTCATCACCCATATCTATTACTCACCTCAATACGGCTCGACGACTAGTCCGCGATGCCCTTGCCACGAGAATCAAGCTCCGCACGCGTAGAATCTGATCAAATACAGTAGAAACACAACAAATTAGGCCAATGGGACGACACCCAATCAATACAACTCAATTTACATCGAAATTCCCAAAGTTTTCAAAACTCGACTTTCGGTACACTTCTCGAAAAATTACGAAAGTTACATATTCGGAACCCTCATCTCAATACGAGTCTAGGCATATAAAATTTACCAAATTCGGACTCCATTTGCCCATTCAAAACCTTGATTTTCTAAAGTTCAAGCCTAGGGCTAAATCCTCCATAAATTACCCCAAATTCCTCCATTTTCATGATATAATTGCATAATATTATCAATACTATTCATAGTTTAAGTCCATAGTTGATTACTTGATGATTTCCCTATAGTTTCTCTTCAAAATCACCCAAATCGCCTCCTTAAGCCGAGACCCAAATGTGTGAAATGTTTCTGAAATTTTCTAGCTTCTGATACACTTAACTCACTGCGATTTTCGCTTCTGCAGACTATTTTCCACCCCTGCGGAATCACTTCTGTGACCAATTGGTCGCTTCTGCGAACCCAGGCCTATTTAGCCAATTCTGCTCCTGCGATACACGGACCCCTCCTGCGTGTCCGCTTCTGCGGGAACTCTTCCGCTCCTGCGGGGGATGTCCGCTTCTGCGATCAAGAGTCCGCTCCTGCGGACTCACCTATGCGATCGACCTTCCGCTTCTACGGACTCCCCATCTCGCCTCTTGACCGCTCCTGCGGTCTCCTCTTCGCTCCTGCGACGCCACCTCAGCGGACACTTTTCCGCTTCTGCGAAGACAAGCGCTCCTGCGCCCCCTCGTCCGCTCCTGCGGACTCGCTCCTGCGCCCCCATTTCCGCAGGAGCGAAAACAACAGAACCAGAGTCAAAACCTATAATTTTCCACATTTTCTCCCGTTTAGCCATCCGAAAATACCCCGAGGCCCCCGGGACCTCATCCAAACACACAACACATCCTAATACCTTATTCGAACTTGTTCCAAACCTCAAAACACGTCTAACAACATCAAAACCCATAATTCACATCGAATTCAAGCCGAAATTCCTTAAAACTTTCCGAATTACTCATTCAATCAAAAACCCGACTAAACGACATCTGAATGATCTAAAAATTTACGGACATATCCAAAATCACATGACGAAGCTATAGGAATTGTCGGAATTCCATTCCGACCCCCGGATCAAAATCTCACCTACAGCTCGGATTTCGCCAAAAATTCAACCTTAGCCAATTCAAGCCTATTTCTACACCGGACCTCCAAATTCAATTCCGATTGCTCCCCTAAGTCACAAATCACCTCCCGGAACTAACCAAATCATCAGAATTCGATTCCGAGCCCTCTAACTAAATAGTCAACTCTAGGGTGACTTTCCATGTTCAAGTTTGCTTCTAAAAGGCTATATGCCTCATTTTCAAACTAATTCACTAATAACTCACCCGATAGACTCTAACACTGATATAAAAGCATAAAACATGTAATTGCAGCATAACGGGGTGGTAATTCCCGTAATGACGGGCCGGGTCGTTACAGTTTCGATATATAAACGATTAGGTAAAGCCAAATAACTACCTCCAAATGACATTATAATTGCACAACCAAGTGCTCAATTTATTGTCCACATTACACGAAATAAAATGCTACTCCTTTTCTTATGGACTTATGTGGTTGTGAAGAAGAAGGACGGTTCTATGCGTATGTGCATTGACTATCGTCAGTTGAACAAAGTTATAGTGAAGAACCGGTATCCTTTGCCACATATTGATGACTTATTGGACCAGTTACAGGGCGCACAGGTGTTCTCCAAGATTGATTTGCGCTCTGGTTATCATCAGCTGAAGATTCGGGAAGGGATGGTCAATGCGTTCGCAAGAAGGTTCACGGGTTCGCGTAATAGAGCCTGGGGGCCCAACCTACTTTATTCATCATGTTCGCGGTAAAGGATCCCGCGTTCGCATAGTGTTGAAATCTGTAGCATCGCGTTTGCGGGGAGAGTACGCGTTCACGTAGGGTTAAAATGGTCTATTGACGTATACTAGGACTAATACAATTACTAACTCGTATGACTTATGTGTTTGTTGTAGGCCGATGCATCCTAAATAACACATAAGATTGTAGTAATGACCTTAGTATATGAATGTCATACGTGCATACTAGGACGCATCGGCCTACGACAACCACATAAGTCCATTGATTAAAATGCTATATGACAATTATCATTACCTACAATTTTATGGTAATCGTTTATAATATGGGGTTATATCGTATAAATACTAATAGTTCAACTAATTGTCTAATTGAAGGAGGCTGACTTCTAGGATAATCTATAGTATGAATAATGTTGTATCATAGATTTCATTCATGCGTATTACTAATAGGACTTATATAAAAATGTTCCTATATAGGACCTTTTATACATATTGACATCGGCAATAACACATGGCTGCGCGTCGCGTGTTGGGGCTGTGACACATCGGCCTATGGAGTCTAAAGTAATTCTGCTAAGGTGTGTATATAAGGTAATCTGAACACACACATGAAAAGTATCCGTTTGTCCGTTGTCCGTTGTCCATTGTCCCAAACAAATAGCAAAATATTGTGGACCCTGTATGACTACTATGAAATAGTATCAACTCCCACATAAGTCATTGTACCCACGATAATTGACCTTAATGAATATGATTGTAGTCATAGGAACTTCCGTTTATATATCGTATTGGGGGTAATGAAATCATATTCATTCACGATCAATTACTAACTACAATCTTATATGAGGCCCTAGGATATGACAGATACGATTGTAGTCCATTACAAGATCATATATTTTGATACTATTAAGAAGTACACAATCATAATAGTATACTTAGTTATTACGAATGAAATAATAGATTATATAGCCTTCAGTACTGAGGTGCCTCATTAGTCCAATAGGAGTAATGTCATATTGGTTCTTCTTATCCCGCTTATTTTCTATTTTCCAACACCTTTGCATCATCGAATTAAATCCCCTTAAAAAGAGAACTTTATTGTCTGCATTTGTGTGTTCCCTAATATGCTTTATTGTCAGGTATATAGGTTGATATAAACGAAGTATAAACGACATACGTATGGATATGATTTCATGAGATGGTGTAGTTGGACCCACGATATATCTCTAAATTATAACATGAAATACCTCACTAAGTCTATATGGACAATGAGTATAGGCTTGACATAGTAATATATTACGCATCGGCATACGACAACCACATAAGTTTATTGGACTAATACGATTGTAGTCGTAGGAAACTGGCATTCTCGCTGGCCTTGCTTCCACCGTCTGCCTCATCTTGCTTCATATTGCTTTGCAACTTATTCCTGATCGTCTTCTCAATTCTTCCTTGTGATCCATTTTTGCTTTTCCCTTTTTGTTTCTTCTCTTTTATTCCCTTTGACTATGTGATCGCCCATACAATATCTTATGTGGTTGTCGTAGGCCGATGCGTCCTAGTATGAACGTATGACATTACTCCCAATCTGTTATGACTACAATCGTATTAGTCCAATGGACTTATGTGGTTGTCGTAGGCCGATGCATCCTAGTATATGAATGAAATCATATTCATAGACGGTCAATTACTAAATAACAACCACAATATATAAACGAAAGGTCCTATTACTACAATCATATTAGTCCAATGGACTTATGTTATGAATACATGCGTTGTGCATATGATTATACGTACTAGTTCACTCCAATCGTATATTGATGCGTAGTATATTAATTGAATAATATGGATTATGAATCGTAATATGATATAATAACTAATCTTCCTATAATTCCCAATCATTATATACCAATACGATTTGTATGATTTTGATAGGACCACATATTATTCCTAGCATATTGTGGACTAATATGATTGTAGTCATAGGAACTTCCGTTTATATATCGTATTGGGAGTAATGTCATACGTTCATACTTGGACGCATCGGCCTATACACAATATACTACACATTACGTATATTATGCTACTGCATTTAGTAAATCATTATGGACTCATATATATGTTAATACTAGGACGCATCGACCTACGACAATCACATATTATGGGAGTAATGTCATGGTTAATACGATTATATAATTAGTTATGCGATTAGTTAGGCCATGTATCCCATATTCCTATTATAAGTAATTGACCCTGAATGAATATTACTCCCATTTGACTAGTATATATCGTATTTATCATATGTGGTCTATTAAATACTACAAACCCATACCATGGACAAAATACTACAATACATATATAGCATTATATCATATGCGCAATACTAACTAAATATACGATTGTAGTCATATGACATTTCGTTTATATACCGTATTGGGAGTAATGTCATGCGTTCATACTAGGACGCATCGGCATACAACAACCACATAAGTCCATTGGACTAATACGATTGTAACGTATTAGTATTCAAATTAGTATTATATATATGTCAATTATATATAATATTCATTCACGGATATTATATATCATAATATTACTATGAATATATTGGTGAATCAACAATTGGTAATGATCATTATATTATTTAGTATGTTATAATCATATTATAGCATAATAGTTCAAACCACATTACTTAGTTTATTGATATTAACCATTTATATGCATTTCAAATAGATACGATTGTCATACTAGTCCAATGCTTATGTCAGTCTATCACGATATATAAGTTCCTAGTATAAGCTCTACGTTATCTTAGATACGGCCTTGTGGTAGTCATAGGTATATAGGCCGATGTGGTAGTCATAGGTAAATTATACTTTAATTAATATCTTAGTATAACACTAGAAACATTTTTTTAATCTTCTGATTCATTCTTTCTTCAGAAATATACGATAATGAACTTATATGGTTGTCGTAGGCCGATACATAATAAGTAGGTATAAACTTATGTAGCATATTACCGTGAATGAATATCAAAAAAGGTCAAAGATTACTTATTAAGTAGGTTGACTTATGTGATTAGATCGGTTATACATGCACATATATACTATGTTGATACCACATATACCGTTACGTTCATGTAGTGTTTGGACTTATAGCATTTATTAGTCCTAGTGAATAATACTATGTAAACTATATCCACGTATCATACATAGTATGCAAATGTCATAATCTGGCTTATTCTACCCTACTTATCATTTAATGTGGCCTAATATATTGATTCATTTGTACACATTGCGTATATATATATATTCATATTTAATGAATATATATATATATATATCAACGTTACTAAATAATGTAGGAATACGGAATAATATTCATAGACGGAAGTTCTACTTATAATTAGACATTTCCGTGAATCAATAGTATTTTATTTCATACGTATTGGAATATGGACTAGTATTTAACTTGTACCATATCGTATTGGGCCTATACCAAATTAAGTTTATATCAGTATAATTTATATTAAAGTCTACGACAACCACATAAGTCCATTGTACTTATGAAATGTGGTACGTATACATCGTTATCTAATACTGTATGAACGTATGACATAGGAACTTATGTGGTAATCATGTGGTTAGTAATGACCTTATTACGTATTGAGATACTATAATAGTCAATAACACTACAGATTAACCCATTGATAATCAATGCATGTGGTAATACCCCCACAGTTATTTTTCTAGCCCACTAATAATCATATAATGCTCTTACTAGGTATGTCAGTAAATACCTACGTTATAATATATTGGTATTATACTATAACATATGACTTAAAACATTAGTATATTATAGTATTACTAATGTTATCAATGCATTACGTATACATAAGCTATAGGGAAGTACTAATGTTTCCTATATGGTATATTGTAATAGATATCATGTACGATATGCTTATATCATTGATATATATATCAGGGTATGATGATATACGATTGTAGCAAGTCCTTTCATTGAAGGAATATAGCTGGAGTAGTATATGAATATATATATTATAACGTATATATTCATATACTAGTAGTAAAATATTGTATATACGTATAACAAATCAATTACTAAGTATAAACACAATATAATGAATGTGAATAGTCCACGCCCGAATCGTAGTAATGAATTTATATATTACCCGTTTAAGTATTAGTCCAATGGACTTATGTGGTTGGAGAGAAAATGACTATAATCGTCGGAATAGGCCCGTGGGAGTAATATAATGTATGTGTTAACTATAGTCCTATTATATTACTCATTGGTTGCTAGGACCCTTGTTATCAATCAAAGTCTGAATCTTATCTTTCAATGAGTAACACTCGTCGACGGTATGACCTTTCATTCCGCAATGGTATGCGCAAGTTTTCTTTAGATTGACCCACTATGGTTGGGGTATGTTGGGGAAATTTTTTTATGACATGGCAAGACATTACAATTGCCAGCCTGGAGGTGGGAGATCGAATCCAGCCTATTTCACTCCCACTGGCAAGACACGTGGAATATGCACAAGAGGATAAAATAGATACGGAACGCAATACGATTGCAAAACCCGTGCCTATTTGAAGCAGGTTAGAACGTGATTTCAGAAGACAAAAGAAATAGATACGAGCACCGTATCTATTCAAAACATCCAAAAGCAACGGGTCAAAACATATTTGGAGCATGGATCTGAAGGCAGAAAGGAGTCTAAATTCAATCATTAAATACCCTATACGTTAGAGGACCAAGCATTTATGGAAAATGATTGTGTAACAACCTATTTAATGTCATTTATTGCTCATTAAATTTTACGTTTTATTCCTCCATCTAGAGTCAGCTATAAAAGGAGGAAGTTAAACCCACTATACACAACAATCACTGAAATACAATCTCTCTTACTGTTTATTCTGATTATTGAAAGCCTATTACTTTTTTTCTGTCTCTTGATTATCAGTAACCCGATTTTTCTATTATTTTCTAGGTTTAATCGAAGTTCAATATTTTGGTTAAAAAAATTGGTTCCGTTACCAGGAATGTGATAATCGATTCTTTCTAAAACTTATACATTTCATTTGTTAAGAACGTCACGTCGAACAATAACAACAACAACAACAATGTCAAAAACCAGGTCCCTCACGATCAAGGGGACTTGAACAATGATAATATGGTCTTGTCCCTTCCAGCCTCTCCACGCCATTCTAGAGAAGGCACTCTCATACCTACTTCTAGTGAACAGGAGCAACCGGGACATCTTGAAGGAGTTGAACAAACTCTTTAGCGCATAATCGACGCACGAGTCAGTCAAGCCCTCCAAACTTTGGTTGATCGCTTACCATCATCTTCACCGACCCCTACTCCTAATAACAACACTCTCGAGAACCCTCGCTCTGGTCTTGATAACACGAATGCAGGATCTCCCATGGACCAGGTGAAGTGGATACAGGTAATGCAAACAATTCTTATTTACAAAACATGATACTAACTCTCCAGGCACAACTCAAGGAACAAAGTGAACGGATCGAACAAATTTCGGGAGTTCCCCCAATAATTAAAGGGATTGACGCGGATAAATATTCTCAGCAACCGTGGAAGCCAAGTGCAGCCCCTCTTCCTATTCCAAAGAAGTTCAAAATGCCAGATATTTTAAAATATGACGGTACAACCGACCCTCGAGATCATGTGATGGCCTTTATCACATGCGTTAAGGGGAACGATTTAACCAAGCAAGAAATCAAATCTGTCTTGGTTAAGAAATTTGGAGAAACACTCACAAAGGGAGCCCTAACCCGGTATTCACTCTTACCTGAAAATTCTATTAACTCTTTTGCTGAGCTTGCAGATGCTTTTATAAAAGCACACTCAGGAGCACAAAAAGTTGAAAAAAGGATGGAGGACATCTTCAAGATTAAACAAGCCGATACAGAATTACTCAGAGATTTCGTTGATAGGTTTCAACGAGAATGGATGACTTTGCCACGGGTACCGGATAATTGGGCTGCCATAGCCTTCACAGACAACCTAAATGAAAAACGTTCGGAAGCCACGAGAAAGCTGAAGGAAAGTCTACGTGAATTTCCTGCTACAACGTGGAACGACGTTTATAACAGGTATAGCACAAAGCTCAGAATTGAAGAAGATACCGTGCATTCTCGTGATGAAAGGAGCCGGTCCCGGAGGTATTAAACCGAAAAAAGAACAAGTTGGAACAGGTACGATCCATATCTGGGCCCTGCAGGAAGAGATTCAAGAACGAAGGAAGAAAGTCAGGGATATGACCAAAAATCAAGGGGTAGAGACTCAGGTTCCTCTTCTAGATTTAGAAATGATAGAAATAGGCAGAACACGTATGATGATGACGGGAGTTCAAATGTAAAGTTTGGTGGAAATAATTTCAACATTACCACTCAAAGCTCGTAACTGTTTTACGAGGCATGGGAGATAAAGTACGATGGCCAAGAGAGATGCGTTCAAGTCCAAATAAACGTAATCCAGACCATTAGTGTGAATTTCATAATGATCATGGTCACAAGACGTCGGAATGTCAGCTTCTAAAAAGTGAAGTAGACCATCTATTGAAGTAGGGTTATCTCACTGAATTATTTAGTAAGAAAGGAAAGCAGTCTTACATGAAAAATAGACAAGAACCGCTGAAACCCCCGTCACCTAAGAAAACCGTGAATGTTATAAACGGGGGAGAAGGTATATGTGAGGTAACGTATCCATCTTCCAATAAAGTCTTCAAACTCTCAACTATGCCCGAGAAACGCGAACGTCGGCCGAGGGAAAGAGAAATTATTGCTTACGACGATGCAGACATGGAAGGAGTCATCTCCCCTCACAACGACGCACTGGTAATATCTTTACTTATACATGATATTAAAATAAAAAGAGTCTTGATTGATCCAGGAAGTTCAGCAAACATCATCCTACTAAGGGTGTTACGGGAGATGCAAATGGAAGGCAAGATGATCCCAAAGGCACATACTTTATCAGGATTCAATAACTCCAGCAGAGTAACTAAATGATAGGTAAATTTAGTAACTTTTATAGAAGGTATAGAAAAATATACCAAATTTCAGGTAGTAGATCTAGAGATGGCATACAATATAATCATGGGAAGGCCGTGGATCCACGAGATGGGTGTTGTTCCATCAACCTTGCATCAAATCATGAAGTTCCCAACACCATTGGGAATTCGTCAAGTTTATGGGGAACAATATGCATCTCGTAGCGCCAAATAGAGAAGTTAAAAGTCAGGAGGTAAGTCAACTTGGAAGGTACGTGATATCATTTTAGTAAAAGCTACGATAAGCACCCTCTAAGACTAACCTGTCAATTTCTTACATACGTGATATTTTTCTTAAGCATGATATTCATAATCATGATGCTTGAAATAAATCGACTTATGAAATGAAAGCACAGGTTCATGCAACACCTAAGAAGAAAAAACGTCGTATATGATTTCTGCCCCAGTCATCACTAGAAAGTATATCCTAAGGTAGATATATTCGATTATAGTATATCTCAAGCAACATATAGCCAATTTGTGCAGAACTCTTCAACTTACACGTGAAAAGCCTCTCAAGTCTTATACTCGAATTTCAGTAGAAAGTTGTTAGCCTTTACTGGAAATTATAATGTCTATCGTTTTTACTAACGGTTTTAGATGCTAGGCACAAATCCTAACCAGTACCAAATGATGAGATACAACCTGCATGGCAAAAACGAATACTCGTAAATTCTAATCCTAAGCTTACACAGATCTAATAGAAATACATACGGGTAGGCAGTCTACATCTAAAAGCTATATTTTCGAGTATATATTGTTTCAGGGAAAAGGTCAACTTAAGAATAACCACCAAAATGCTCAAATCCCAATAGCGCCTGCACACTTGGGGAATGCACAGTACAAATAGCTTCGACCAGGAAAGCAGACACGAGACCATAAAAAGATACGGGAACTCAAAAAAACCCGTGCAAAAGACAGCTTCGTGCAAAAAAGTAGATGTGGGACCATGAAAGAGATACAGGAGTTCAAAGGAAAACTAAAAGCTGCAATAGCTACGAATAGCTACGTTTTATTCTGCAAAAAATATTTTTCAATGTTGTAGACACTTTTCAAGTCCTTTCTAAAGATAGGACTATGGTTATATGCTAAAACAGGTTGTAAAGAAAAACCTTGTGTATTTGTTTAAAAAATCTGTTGCATGGAAAACAGTTGCGAGAAAGTTATGGACGTACTACAACGCATGTATTATTCAAAATTTGCTCAAGTTAATGAATAAAAACTTGTCCAAATTACTTTACACAAATATGTGCTTCCTATTTATTTCATCGTATAGCACCATTTATGAAGTTGAGACATCTTCTTCATTAAGTGCCAATATATAAAAGGGCCCTCTTTTATAATCCTCGTGTTGACAAGTCCACGAGTGAATCAACAAAGCATTTTCAAAAGGACAAAAATGCAAAATTATTCCATAAGTCCTAAGTACGAAAATAGGCAAGAATAAAATATAAAGAGGTATTAATTAAATCTCTAAAATATAAAGGGTTCAAACAAAAAAGAAATCCTTACAGAATAAGAAAATTATACAAATATCCCATAAACTGGGGACTGATTCAAAAAATTGAAAATCTTAACTCGCTCCTAAGGAAGTAGACCTCTCTCACGCTGTTAAGTTAACCTCCTCACTTACAGGATTTATGGACGCTAAGGAAGCAAAAATAGTTGAATCACCAGGGCAGAAAGAAGGCACGGCAACCTCGATTGTTGTAGCCGGAATTACGGCAGGAGCAACTCCCTCATTGGGGGGATCATTAGCCACGGTCAAGTCATCAGGAGGAGAAGGAGATTGTTGGTTCATCTCAATAGTGCTCAAAACCTTGGCTAACTCAGACTCCAGGTCGAAACCCTCTTGGCTAGCTTCCATTAAGGCATCCCGACGAGAATTCAGGAAAGCCCACCTCACCTCCGCATCAAAACTCTCCTCAAGGAGGGCATAATCCTTCTTCTTTAAAGTAAGTTCATCCTTTAACAATTGATTTTCATTCAAAGCGGAGTTAAAAGAGATTTACAGGGAGGCACGGGATTCTTCCAAGGCACGTGCCTTATCAGAGGTAGCTTGCAAATCAGCCTGAGCCTGAGATAAGGTTTGCACTAGCTCTCCCTCATACTCCTCTTTCTTCTTCAAGAGAACCTTAAGCTCCCTAATCTCCTCGCTGGACCTAGACAACTGTTCAGAAAAAGAACATTCTTGACATTCCTTTTCTTCCTCCACCTCGCCAAGGGAAGCCTTAACCCCGTCCAATTCAGAAGCCAAAGTTCGATTTTGTTGCTCTAGGTTGCGGATGTGCTCCTGTAAATCCGTAACCTTCTTCTGAGCATCTTTCAACTGTTCTTGACAATTAGCTGCCTGTGCATCCGCTTCCTTAGCCTTCCTTTCAGCTGCAGAAATAGCTTGCTCGGCTTCACGAGCTTTCTTCTCCAAAATGGAAATTCTCCCCATAAGCTCCGTACCTATAAGATTGGCCTGTATAACAAATGTGTATGAGTGAAAATCAAGAGAAACGATTTTTCTTAAAAGAAGAGAGATGAAAAAACATACCCTCAAAGTTTTATGAACTATGTCATTCACTAGAGTCAGGCAGCTATGACTGTCCATTTTACTTTTTTCAATATCCCCAATTAGGGGCTTAAGCCAAGCATCTGCCCCGCTGACTTCCTTAAAAGGCTTATGTCTGCCAGAACCTTAATGTAACACTCCTCATAGCCATGCTCCTGTTGCTAGAACCCTCCTCAAGTGTAACACTCCTCAAAGCCATGCTCCTTAGAAAGGCAGTTTGTCAGACTGGATCTTTCGGAGCCCAGCCGGGTTCTGGCTTGTGTGGCTTCTCGGTCTTCTCCATTTGACTGCCTCAGGGAACGTCAGTTCGACGACCCTCATTTGCTTGTCCTTTAGGATAGAGTTCGGCGTGGTGATGCTCGAGATGTTACCATTGGGGATGATGGAGTTATGAGGATGCAGGGGCATATCTGTGTGCCCAATGTAGATGATCTTCGAGGAATGATTCTAGCAGAGGCCCATAGCTCGTGGTATCCCATCCATCCGGGTGACGCGAAGATGTATCAGGACTTGAGACAGCATTACTGGTGGAGGCGGATGAAGAGAGATATAGTTGATTATGTTTCTAGATGCCTCAACAGCCAACAGGTGAAGTACGAGCATCAGGGTCCGGGTGGATTGATGCAACAGATTGAGATTCCAAAGTGGAAAAGGGAGTGCATCACCATGGACTTTGTATCTGGACTTCCACGGACTGTTAGGAAGTTTGATTCCATTTGGGTTATTGTAGATCGATTGACCAAGTCCGCCCATTTCATACCGGTGAGCACTACTTATTCATCGGAGCGACTAGCGCAGATCTACATCAGAGAGATAGTTCGGCTGCATGGTATTCCAGTTTCAATCATTTCAGATAGAGGCACTCAGTTCACTTCACGGTTCTGGAGAGCCGTACAACAGGAGTTGGGCACTGGGGTGGAGCTGAGCACAGCGTTTCATCCCCAGACTGATGGTCTGTCCGAGCGCACTATTCAGATTTTGGAGGATATGCTCCGTGCGTGCGTGATTGAGTTTGGAGGTTCATGAGATCATTTCTTGCCACTGGCGGAGTTTGCTTATAACAACAGTTACCAGTCCAGTATTCGGATGGCACCGTATGAGGCTCTATATGGTAGGAGGTGCAGGTCTCCCGTGGGTTGGTTCGAACCGGGCGAGGCCGGACTGCTAGGTACTCATATGGTCCAGGATGCAATGAACAATGTTAAGGTGATTTAGGACAGACTTTGTGCAACCCAGTCTAGGCAGAAGAGTTATGCGGACAAGAAGGTTCCTGATGTGGCTTTTATGGTTGGTGAGCATATTCTGCTTCGAGTCTCGCCCATGAAAGGCGTTAAGAGGTTTGGGAAGAAAGGGAAGCTGAGTCCTAGATTTATTGGCCCTTTTGAGATTTTGAGGTGTGTTAGGGAGGTTGCTTATGAGTTAGCCTTACCTCCCAGCCTAGCCGGAGTCCACCCCGTATTTTATGTCTCTATGCTCCGAAGATACCATGGTGACCCGTCGCATGTGTTGGACTTCACTTCTGTTCAGCTAGACAAGGATCTGTCTTATGTTGAGGAACCAGTAGCCATTCTAGACAGGCAGGTCAGGAAGCTAAGGTCAAAGAACATCGCTTCAGTAAAGGTTCAGTGGCACGGTCAGCCGGTCGAGGAGTCGACTTGAGAGACCGGGCAGGATATGCGCAGCCAGTACCCTCATCTTTTCACCACTCCAGGTATGTTTTCTATGCTCGTTCGAGGACGAACGAATCTTTAAGTGTGGGAATATGTAACGACCCGGCCGGTCGTTTTAGAAAATTACGCCCCAATCCCCAACTTAATTGTTCCCCTAAGTTCTTTTCTGCTATTGTGGTTTGCCGGGTGGGTCGGTTCTGGAATTCGGAGTGTTTTGGGATACTAGGTCCCTAAATAGAAGCATTAGAAGTTGAAAATGGCCTGTAGCTGGAATAGTGTTAAGACGACCTCTGAAAGGAAATCCGATGGTTCCATTAGCTCCGTTAGGTGATTTCGGGGTAGGGAGCGCGTTCAGAATGTATTTTGGAGGTCCGTAGCTCAATTGGGCTTGAAATGCCGAAGTTTGAAATTTTGGTGAATCCGAACGATAGGTGAGATTTTTATTCGGGGGTCGGAATGGAATTCCAACAATTTCTATAGCGTCGTTATGTGATTTTGGATATGTCCGCAAATTTTCAGGTCATTCAGACGTCGTTTGGTTGGGTTTTAGATCGAATGTGTAATTCGGAAAGTTTTAAGAAATTTAGGCTTGAATTCGAGGTGAATTATGGGTTTTGATGTCGTTAGACGTGTTTTTATGATTGAAATAAGTTCGTATCATGTTTTGGAGTATGTTGGTGGTTTTCGTTGGGGTCCCGGGGGGTCTCGGGATGAATCCGGGGGTCCAATCGGGCTAATTCATGCATTTTGGAAATGCTGTTAACTGCTGGTATGTGTTGCAGACGAATGCTCTATGCGATTGCAATGGGCTGATGCGATTGAATAGAAGGTTTTGAAGATGCCAAGTATTTGTTCTATGCGATCGCGGGCAAGGGTATGCAATCGCATAGTTTTGGAATGTTGCGCTCTGCGATCGCGTACAGTCCTATGCGATCGCATAATGTATAGAGAAGGGGGTCCCAGGCCCAGCTTTTGTTCTATGCGATCGCGGAGCAGGGTATGCGATCGCATAGGTGTATTTTGGGTGAGCATTGCGATCGCATTGAGGACTATGCGATCGCATAGAGCAGTTTGGCGAGGGTCAAAATTTGTTCTATGCGATCGCAACGGTATTCATGCGATCGCATAGAGTAAAAATGTCTGGCAGTGACTTTAAGTCCAGAACATTTCAGCCGCGACCCCATAAGCAAAAAAACGCCATTTTTGAGCTCCAACAGAGGAAATTAAAGGGGAAACGCTGGGATATCATTGGGAAATCATCGGGGGTAAGTCTCTTGACCTTAATTCGTTAGTTTATCATGAAATCCTTGATTATTTCACTGAAAATGGAAGATTAAAGATGGGTTTGAGCCTAGGCCTAAATTTTTGAAAATCTTTGATTTGAATGGGCAAACGGAGTCCGATTTCGATAAATTTTATATGCACGGACTCGTGTTGAGATACGGAAACCGAAGATATAATTTTCGTAATTTTTCGAGAGGCGTACCGAAAGTCGGGTTTTGGTAACTTGTGGGTTTTGGTGTATTTTGAGTTGTTTTGATTGGGTAATGCCCAATTGGCCTATTTTGATATGATTCTATCGATTTTTATTAGATACTACACCTGTGGAGGCCGAGATTCACGGTAAGAGAGTTGTCTCTTAGCGGTTTTGCACCGAAGTCGAGGTAAGTGGCTTGTCTAACCTTGTGTGGGGGACTTTGTCCCTTAAGATATGAATTTGGTAATTGAATGCCTTGTGCGTGAGGTGATGTCACAACCCCAAATCCGGTCGTGATGGCGCCCAAGCATACTGCTAGGCCAGCCCGACCAATCAACAATAACCACGGAGCCACAAGCTCACTTTATCCGATTTAAGCATAACGGTGATAGATATTTTAAAAACAGGGAACCAAGTCCCAACATGTGCCAACTCCCATAGACCGAAGGGTCAAGAGTCATGAGCCTCTACAGAGTATACAAAGTGTAAATAGTGAATATAATTGTGCACAAGTGTGGGATGATCAGAACAAAAATACAGACAAACTGGAGAATCAGGTCCTGCGAACGCTGGCAGCTACCTCGACCGTCCAAAAGCACTCCCTAGCCGCAATAGGATCAGCCCTGCTGTGATGTACCTGAATCTGCACACAAGGTGCAGGGAGTCGGGTGTGAGTACTTCCAACTAAGCAGTAATAAAAGTAAATAATGCTGAAGGGAAGAAAACCACGATAGGCACTATCTCATGCTACACAATACAGAACTATCTTTTTATTCCTTTCAAGCATATGTGAGTAGATTATTAAGAAATCTCAATTTTAACTACTTTATTTCATAATAATATACCAATACCTGGATACAATCTCAAGCAGTGCAAGTCTGCACTCAAATCAGCCCCTCGGGCTGAGCACTCCTTATCAATTTACACCAGGAGATCTGGTCAATAAGGCAACTAATGCATGTGTGCCAGTAATGTATGAGTGCTGAATGTTATGCCACGTAGTACACGTAAACCAATGTATGTATGCCATGCAATGCATATGACCGCTACGGTGTGTAGCCCGATCCAATTTGGGTACCCGTGCTCACTGTGGGGGTTCAGACTCCGGAGGGGCTCCTACAGCCCAAGCACAATATTAATATCACACCTGCTGCGGCGCGCAGCCCGATCCGTATACCACTGCGGCGTGCAATCCGATCCATGCATGTGTATGCATATGCTCACATAAAATGTCATGTCCTAACATATGGCCCTCAGCCCCAATCAGTCTAACAAATAATCAAGAAAGCCCTACGGGCAACAATATCATATTAGCTCACAACTAAAAATGTTATTAAGACCTTGTTCAAGTTTTTTTCATAACCTTATAAAAATGCTGAATAGCAAAAATACCATTTTAAACCTTAAATTTAGAATAAAATATGCACAGTGTTATCAAAACAATGATACCAATCCCTTAAGGATTCAAATAATTGGCACGAAGCCCAAACATGATAATTAGTCCAATTCATTTCAACAATTAGGTGTTATTATTTATTACGTGGGACGGACCAAGTCACGATCCCCAATGGTGCTCTACCCCACGCCCGTTATCCGACGTGCAAGTCACCTCAACACAAGCACTAAGATGTGCAAGTCCGGGGTTTACTAACCCTTAGGACATCATTTACAAGTATTACCCACCTCGAACCGACGAAAGCTCATGCCCGCGACGCCTTAGCTCCTCGAACCGGCATCCACGCACGTCAAAACTAGCACAAATCAGCACAAATATATCAAAATAGGCTAATGGAACATAACCCAATCGAAAGAACTCGAAAAATATCAAAAATCACGAAATTGGCAAAACCCGAGCCCCGGGCCCACATCTCGAAAAATCTCGAAACTCATATTTCCAGAACCCTCGTTTCGCCACGAGTCCGTACATATAAAATTTACTAAAATCGGAGTTCGATTGGCCTTCCAAAACCCAAATTTTCGTTTTCAATATCTAGGCCACCATCCTTCATAATTTCTACCCAAATTCATGAAGATTGATGTTAATTCTACCATAAAATGATGTTTTTGAGTCAAGAAACTTACCTCCGATGAATACCCGATGATATCCCCTCTTGAAGCTCTCCAAAATCATCCAAACGAAATGAAATCAATGAAAGAAATAAACCAATTTCGTGTAAAAAAAGAATCTGCCCGTGCTTCGTCGAGTTGTACCTTGCACCTGTGCTATACAAGTTGTACATCCTATTGCTCCAGCAGTCCTTTTCCGTCGGTCATAACTTTCAGTACAAATATCCAAATTACGAGTTCTTTAGCTTTCTGGAAACTAGACACGAAGGTCTACAACTTTCGTGTTTTGCACTTTTGGTAATTACTTATAGATTACAAGATATCAGCTCCCAAAGTAGCCAAAAGGCTGCTGAAAATCTGCTACAACAACTATTTCCAAAACCAAAAATGCCCGTTAGGCATCCGAAATCACCCCGAGGCCCTCGGGACCTCAACCAAAAATACAAACTCAACCTAATACTTCATTCAAACTTGCTCGGATAAAAAAAAACGATACCTTAAACATCAAAATCACCAAAATCCTAGAATTCGATTCAAACTTAAACTTAAACTTTCAAAATTCACATTCGATCAAAAACCCGACCAAACGATGTCCGAATCACCTGAAAATTTGCAGACATATCCAAAATCACCTAACGAAGCTACTGCATTTGTCGAAATTCCATTCCGACTCCTGGATCAAAATCTCACCTATCGATCGGATTCCGCCAAAATTCCAACTTCGCCAAAATAGGCTAACTTCTTCACCGGACCCCCAAAATTACTTCTGATTGCGCTCCTAAGTCTTAAATCACCCACTGAAACTAACCGAATCATCGAAATTCAGTTCCGATCCCTCGAACTCATAAGTCAACGTTGAGTTGACTTTTCCAACTTAAGCTTTCCTTAAAGAGATTAATTGTTTCATTTCCTACCAAAATCAATCCGAATTGACTCAAGATTTGCACACAAGTCACACTCGACGTTACGGACTTGCACGAACTTTCGGAATTGCATTCCGACCCCGATATCAAAATTTTCACTTCCGGTCGAATTTTCTCATAAACCTTCAAATTCATATATTTTGCCAAATGACTTCAAAATGACCTCCGGACACCCGAATTCACTTCCGATCGCGTTCCCAACTCCAAAATCACCATATGGATCTATTCGCAGACTCGGAATCCCAAACGGACATCTATAACTCTAAAATGCCTTCCAACCCAAATTTATGAAATCCTTCTAAAATACTAACTTCCACCATATACGCTGAAATGCTCACCGGTTATCAAAAATCCAAATCCGGACATATGTCCAAGTTTAAAATCATCATACGAGCATGTTGGAACTATTAGATCCCAATTCCGAGGTCATTTACTCAAAATTCCAATCGTAGTTCAGTTCTTCAACTTTAAGCTTTCAAAAATGAGAATTTCCATTTAGATTTGACTCCAAACTTCCCGAATTTGACTTCTGACCATACACACAAGTCAATATACCTGAGATGAAGCTGTTCATGGCATCAATCTGCTGAATGACGCGCCAGAGCTCTAAACGACCGGTCGGGTCGTTACAATCTCCCCCACTTAAACATACGTTCGTCCTCGAACGTGCTGAGAACTACAATGATGTAGTCTCAAATAACTTGTTTAACACATCATGCACCTTCCTGTGCTACCACTACTTAGTTGAGCATATTAGCTATATAATTCAGTAGAGATAATTCTTTATTCGAGCGAATAAGACATTAGGCCAAATTCCAACATCCTGAATTTCCTGCCAAGTCTGTTTCCATCATTCGACCACCATATCAATCTCCACATGTTGTACCCAAACATTAATGCATAACTTTGTTGAATTCACACTTTGCATCACTTTACTCATATGACCACAATAGATTTCGGAGCCAAACCTCGATATTACCTTTCTAACGAGCTGAGTTGAGATCAAATATGCTCGTACTCATTAATGACTCCAACGATCTTGTCGATTATAACACACCGCATTGGTGACACGACACCTCAGCATCGGCCTAAGCCACAATGATCACAACACAGGCTCCAATAAAAAAACGATCCGAACACACTCGAATCATGACAACTAACTCACACAAAAGAGCTTTAGTTCAATTCACCCGTACCATCATAACATAGAACTGAGATCTCGTCTCACATCATAGAATTAGGGTACTTGAATCCTCCTCGAAAGGTCATAACATCACGTGGCCTTGCCACAACTCACGATTCTATCCAAGCACTATTACTCATGGAGCACCTCAAGTCTCCATGCTCAAAACGGTCAGCCACGCACATATTTAGGTCTGAACTCAAGCAATCAATCACACCCGCGGTGATACATTTAATATATGCTATCAAATCCTGAATGGATACAACCGATGTGCTATTCCCCGAGCGGTTCCCAATACGGACTATTCCTTAGAAACTAGGAAGTATTGTATACAAAGTAACTTATAGGAAACTATATTTTCCACATCACACTGTTGCGGCGCGCAACCCGTTCCAATAACATACCCGTGGCGGCGTGCCACCCGATCCAGATACCATACCTGTGGCAGCATGCCACCCGATCCACGCATAAATCTCGCAAGAGGAAATGCACATTGAGTCAAGTTGCTCATTAACAACAAACATATATATAGCCTCAAGCCCGGCCACATGAAATGCATCCAACAATGTTCCTCAATGCCGGAACCGAATCAATAGTAGAAACCTTTGCACTGATATCCGCCACGAAGGCCCAATTGACAAAGCAATACCTACCAACCATCCACTAGTCCTGGGTACAACTACCCTGCTGGAGCATACTCCGATGCACTCTGCTAAGCAATTTGTGCCATTTCCGACATAGTCTATATCACATTAGTCTAGACGACATGACTTATAACAACCAGTCTGCAATCAGGTATCATAACCCAAATTCATCCTATCAAGCTAAGAGAGAGCCACTAGGGCTTCCAATTTCCAATGATCGCTAAACGATGCCGATACACATGATATACAACCACTGCATAGGCGGATTACGAGAACTTCTAGTATCCATTACCTATATAACACATGATTCACTATGCCTGATCCCACCTTCCACTGTACGAATACTTAACACACATCAATCATCCATTCATACCACAAAAGTCATTCAGAAATTTTTCCTATGCCATCAACAATTCAATCATCACCATCGATCCAACAAGAGAATACCCTCATACCACTAGATATTATCAGTTTACATTACATTGTCCCTTTGACCATATACCCTGCCATATCACTAGAATAGCAGTACCATTTTTCCCTTAATCGCCAGAAAGATCGATTCATAAATCACCTGCAGCTGCTCGCGCTGCTCAATAATTTTTAATGACTTCTCATATATTAGGAACTGATCTCAAAACCTTGAACATGCTATTATCAACTTTCCATAACATATTGCATATACCATACCACACTAAGATAACATGGAAACTTCTATCCCTTTTCTGCGCCGCAAACATAAACGCACTCAACTAGTCAAGGACTTTCATGATTCCATATAGAAGAAAACTCATTACACATTCCCAGCTTCGCATACCAACGGGAATATACTCACTTCCAAACCACGGTAGAACACATCACAAACTCTTTCTCCCAATTTATTGCATAAGTTTAACCGTCAGGATTGAGTCATTTTAATCACATCGAGCTACGCAACTGCCAGCACTCAAGAGCTTGGTTGCACCATAGCTGCAAGACTCATTACTTCGAACACATACCAGGAGTTAATCGTATCCTTATCATACCATTTCAGTTTATTAACAAGTTGTTCCATTTACCCAATTCCTTTCTGATTCATCTTTAATTTAATATTCTCCTTTACCGAAGGATCACAATATCTCAACTCATGTTACCACACGAGACTCGTACATAAGACCACACGGTCTAAGCTCACAAGGCCGCTGAATACTCTCTCAATGTTTCCTAGAAGTACCACATTCTACAATACTTTATTTTGAAGAATTTCCTGCGATTTTGAATTCGTTATCATTACTCTCCAATATAGATGCATAGAATCTCATCATTCACATATCATTACACAAGTCTTGATCCCTTCTAACAAAACCATCGTCTTTAGCCACATACACAATCTTAAGACACATTACCGTTACAAGCAAAATCTTGAACACTGCAAAACCATTCTCGGACATCATTCACCCTTATTCAGTTGTAATTCAACTGTCCTATTGAGTAGGACCACTCGTGCCTTGTTAGAACTCTGACATCGCAGAACATGATTACTTACAAATACAATCAGCTATCTTTCTTTTCTATACACCGAACATTCCTTACCAATAGTAGTTCAAAACATCCTAGTATTTCTTCACATCTACGAAGCACCATAACCTTGTCACAATTTTCCCAACATACTTAAAGACAGTGCCCACATAGCACACAATCGTGCAATTAGTTATTTAATAGCAACCTCCCCAACTTGGCTCGAAGCCATTCATCAAAGAACTTTTAACCACTCATAGCATTATTACTCAAGTGATGCCGAAATGTTACAATGAGATTAAACTCGAGTCATTTATAAGCTTTGGCGGAGACTCGAATCATCAAAAATCTTTTAATTCTTTTGCACTTCTTGTATTCATTCACACACAACAGCTAAGCCCATCATTAGGTGACAAAAAAATATTTTCTAAGTCTCAAATTTTCCAAAAATTTCGGCAGAGTTTCCTTTGTAATATGGCCTATCCACCTGCCAGAGAATTACCAAAACCATCCTAACAATACATCAAAAATTTGACAAGACATCATAATGCACATTTGATCTTTCTGAGCCCGAGCTCATACTACCACACGTAATGCATTTTACCTTTCCACTAAGAGACAGGAACATATTCACCACGCCCATAGCTAGGGGCTACACAACAAATCACAATAAGAGTCTAACACCTAACAGCTCATCCGTCATCAAGCTGCCATTTCCACAATTAGGAACAATGCTGGTCATACAATCTTTATAATACCAGTTCGTAAAATCAACACTGTGGTGCTCAAGTCACAGACAAAGATCTGGCCTTAAGTCCTCCTGACTAGCCCAACATAAACTCACAGAGATCATATCTCGCCCCTCAGTCAGGGAATCACAAGCCATCAAGGCAATTATATTACTGAGCGTTCGAGTGCGCGTACAAGCGTATGGAAGGAATTTCCAAGAAATATAACTCAAGCTGAATCAAGTACGCACGATAAGAATTCCAAGAAATGTGAAGTGTTTCCTAAAGGTTTGCAGCCTCCCGAGGATAAGTACAGGCGTCCCCGTACCGATCCACAAGACTCTCCCAACCGGCTCAAGACTCATGAGGCCTAGTAACCTAGGCTCTGATACCAACTTGTCACGACCCCAAATCCGGTCGTGATGGCGCCCAGCACACCGCTAGGCCAGCCCGACCAATCAACAATAACCACGGAGCCACAAGCTCACTTTATCCAATTTAAGCATAACAGTGATAGATATATTAAAAAACAGGGAACCAAGTCCCAACACGTGCCAACTCCCATAGACCGAAGGGTCAAGAGTCATGAGCCTCTACAGAGTATACAAAGTGTAAATAGTGAATATAACCGTGCACAAGTGTGGGATGATCAGAACAAAAATACAGACAAACTGGAGAATCAGGTCCTGCGAACGCTGGCAGCTACCTCGACCGTCCAAAAGCACTCCCTAGCCGCAATAGGATCAGCCCTGCTGTGATGTACCTGAATCTGCACACAAGGTGCAGGGAGTCGGGTGTGAGTACTTCCAACTAAGCAGTAATAAAAGTAAATAATGCTGAAGGGAAGAAAACCACGATAGGCACTATCTCATGCTAAACAATACTAAACTATCTTTTTATTCCTTTCAAGCATATGTGAGTAGATTATTTAGAAATCTCAATTTTAGCTACTTTATTTCATAATAATATTCCAATACCTGGATACAATCTCAAGCAGTGCAAGTCTGCACTCAAATCAGACCCTCGGGCTCAGCACTCCTTATCAATTTACACCAGGAGATCTGGTCAATAAGGCAACTAATGCATGTGTGCCAGTAATGTATGAGTGTTGAATGTTATGCCACGTAGTACACGTAAACCAATGTATGTATGCCATGCAATGCATATGACCGCTACGGCGTGTAGCCCGATCCAATTTGGGTACCCGTGCTCACTGTGGGGGTTCAGACTCCGGAGGGGCTCCTACAACCCAAGCACAATATTAATATCACACCTGCTGCGGCGCGCAGCCCGATCCGTATACCACTGCGGCGTGCAGTCCGATCCATGCATGTGTATGCATATGCTCACATAAAATGTCATGTCCTAACATATGGCCCTCGGCCCCAATCAGTCTAACAAATAATCAAGAAAGCCCTACGGGCAACAATACCATATTAGCTCACAGCTAAAAATGTTATTAAGACCTTGTTCAAGTTTTTTTCATAACCTTATAAAAATGCTGAATAGCAAAAATACCATTTTAAACCTTAAATTTAGAATAAAATATGCACAGTGTTATCAAAACAATGATACCAATCCCTTAAGGATTCAAATAATTGGCACGAAGCCCAAACATGATAATTAGTCCAATTCATTTCAACAATTAGGTGTTATTATTTATTACGTGGGACGGACCAAGTCACGATCCCCAATGGTGCTCTACCCCACGCCCGTTATCCGACGTGCAAGTCACCTCAACACAGGCACTAAGATGTGCAAGTCCGGGGTTTACTAACCCTCGGGACATCATTTACAAGTATTACCCACCTCGAACCGACGAAAGCTCATGCCCGCGACGCCTTAGCTCCTCGAACCGGCATCCACGCACGTCAAAACTAGCACAAATCAGCACAAATATATCAAAATAGGCTAACATAACCCAATCGAAAGAACTCGAAAAATATCAAAAATCACGAAATTGGCAAAACCCGAGCCCCGGGCCCACATCTCGAAAAATCTCAAAACTCATATTTCCAGAACCCTCGTCTCGCCACGAGTCCGTACATATAAAATTTACTAAAATCGGAGTTCGATTGGCCTTCCAAAACCCAAATTTTCGTTTTCAATATCTAGGCCACCATCCTTCATAATTTCTACCCAAATTCATGAAGATTGATGTTAATTCTACCATAAAATGATGTTTTTGAGTCAAGAAACTTACCTCCGATGAATACCCGATGATATCCCCTCTTGAAGCTCTCCAAAATCATCCAAACGAAATGAAATCAATGAAAGAAATAAACCAATTTCGTGTAAAAAAAGAATCTGCCCGTGCTTCGTCGAGTTGTACCTTGCACCTGTGCTATACAAGTTGTACATCCTATTGCTCCAGCAGTCCTTTTCCGTCGGTCATAACTTTCAGTACAAATATCCAAATTACGAGTTCTTTAGCTTTCTGGAAACTAGACACGAAGGTCTACAACTTTCGTGTTTTGCACTTTTGGTAATTACTTATAGATTACAAGATATCAGCTCCCAAAGTAGCCAAAAGGCTGCTGAAAATCTGCTACAACAGCAACTATTTCCAAAACCAAAAATGCCCGTTAGGCATCCGAAATCACCCCGAGGCCCTCGGGACCTCAACCAAAAATACAAACTCAACCTAATACTTCATTCAAACTTGCTCGGATAAAAAAAAACGATACCTTAAACATCAAAATCACCAAAATCCTAGAATTCGATTCAAACTTAAACTTAAACTTTCAAAATTCACATTCGATCAAAAACCCGACCAAACGATGTCCGAATCACCTGAAAATTTGCAGACATATCCAAAATCACCTAACGAAGCTACTGCATTTGTCGGAATTCCATTCCGACTCCTGGATCAAAATCTCACCTATCGATCGGATTCCGCCAAAATTCCAACTTCGCCAAAATAGGCTAACTTCTTCACCGGACCTCCAAAATTACTTCTGATTGCGCTCCTAAGTCTTAAATCACCCACCGAAACTAACCGAATCATCGAAATTCAGTTCCGATCCCTCGAACTCATAAGTCAACGTTGAGTTGACGTTTCCAACTTAAGCTTTCCTTAAAGAGATTAATTGTTTCATTTCCTACCAAAATCAATCCGAATTGACTCAAGATTTGCACACAAGTCACACTCGACGTTACGGACTTGCACGAACTTTCGGAATTGCATTCCGACCCCGATATCAAAATTTTCACTTCCGGTCGAATTTTCTCATAAACCTTCAAATTCATATATTTTGCCAAATGACTTCAAAATGACCTCCGGACACCCGAATTCACTTCCGATCGCGTTCCCAACTCCAAAATCACCATATGGATCTATTCGCAGACTCGGAATCCCAAACGGACATCTATAACTCTAAAATGCCTTCCAACCCAAATTTATGAAATCCTTCTAAAATACTAACTTCCACCTTATACGCTGAAATGCTCACCGGTTATCAAAAATCCAAATCCGGACATACGTCCAAGTTTAAAATCATCATACGAGCATGTTGGAACTATTAGATCCCAATTCCGAGGTCATTTACTCAAAATTCCAATCGTAGTTCAGTTCTTCAACTTTAAGCTTTCAAAAATGAGAATTTCCATTTAGATTTGACTCCAAACTTCCTGAATTTGACTTCTGACCATACACACAAGTCAATATACCTGAGATGAAGCTGTTCATGGCATCAATCTGCTGAATGACGCGCCGGAGCTCAAAACGACCGGTCGGGTCGTTACAGGTGACGAGCGCGTACTTGAGCTAATTCTTGAAAACCCGAATTTTTACTTAAAAATAAAAGTTACTTGAGTTGAGTTCTCTTTCATATTTACTTATTTCTACTGCTGTTATAGCTTGTGCTAGTTTCGAAAAGTATGTTTAGTGGATTTATTTGTCTATTTGGTTAAACTAACTTGTTGCATTTTACGAGACATATTAGGCCAGAATATACTATTATTTGTTATGAGTCGGTAGTTAATTAATATCTTGAGTTGTTGTTGGTTGATTTAAATTGGGACTACGGGACGGCATCCCGGAAATTTCCCCTATATATATTATACATTAAGAAAGAGGGTGCGGGATACTAAGAGATCCCTGGCACAGAAAAGAATATATTTATTGAGGATACTAGGAGATCCTCTGGATACTAAGAGATCCCAGAAAATTTATGGAGGATACTAGGAGATCCTCTGGATACTAAGAGATCCCAGAATATTATTGAGGATACTAGGAGATCCTCTAGATACTAAGAGATCCCAGAACATTTATTGAGGATACCGGGAGATCCTCGGGATACCAGGAGATCCCAGAATTTATTATTATTATGGATACCAAGAGATCCCTAAAATATATTTGTTGAGGATACCAAGAGATCCTCAGGATACCAGGAGATCCCCGACGATAAATATCCGGTTGTAGTTTGTACCTCTATTCTTTGATAGTGTTCGTCCGTTGCTGCTGTTTTACTTATTTTTCTTGCCGGATACTTGCTATGGTTATACACATATTGCCTTCTCATTATCATATTGGTTATTATATTTTACCTCAGTAGGGCCCTGACCTTCCTCGTCACTACTCCATCGAGGTTAGGCTTGGCACTTACTGAGTACCGCCGTGGTGTACTCATGCTACTCTTCTGCACACTTTTGTTGTGCAGATCCAGGTACATCAGGACAGGCTCATACTAGGTGATTCAGCAGCACTTTGGGAGACCTCGAGGTATGATCTGCTACGTCCGCGGATCCGGAGGCCCTCCTTCTATTCTGATAGTATCAATAGATGTTTTCCCTCATTTTGTTGTTAGGCTTACCTAGTCGTGGGGACTAGGTGCCGTCATGACATGTTCACGGTTGGTGAACTAGGGTCGTGACAATGACTACAATCGTATTAGTCCAATGGACTTATGTGGTTGTCGTAGGCCGATGCGTCCTAGTATGAACGTATAATTTTAATAACTAAGGTAAATTGAACATGTTAAGTATCACGTCTATTCTAGTGTATACGATTAAGAACTATATCGTATGATTACAGTAACGTGGGTAATATTATGGGATATACTACAGTAATGTGAGTAATATTATGGGATATACTATACCATGTTCATAGAAGTAGTAGACATGAATATGGAAATTTATTACATATAATACGAATTAATACTCCAGTGATACATATGGTCATATAATATAATGGGAATGATACATAAACCGAATTGAGTAACAACTAAAGAGTATATATGGCTAATAGGCACACTATCATTCTATTACATATATCTCTAATTAGCTTACCTATATCATGTACTGTATAATACAAATGTACGCATTACATACGAAATGTATTATTCATATGTAATATTGGACTATACGATTGTATCACATTATTCCTAATACGATATATAGTAGTCCATTATCCAGTATAGTAAATTAAACCTATTACTAAACCTATTATAATCATATGTTGTACCGTACGTTATATGGACCGTAGTCATACAATATTGTAGTCATAACAGATTGGGAGTAACTACTACAATCATTATGTTAGACTTTATGTCCATAATATGAATGAATTGTAATGGACTTACTAGTAATGTACCTTATAATACATTACTAGTAGTTTAATACTACAAATAGTAAATACAATCTTATATTATACAACAATACCAATTTAGTACGATATAATACATATTAGAAGGTATTAATTTAGTAGGTATTATAAAATTGACTCTATGTCCGTAATAGGAATGAATTGTAATGGACTTACTATTAAATGGACAATTGGACATTGCAAATCAAGTATATATTCCATTGAAGAATATTAGTAATTCCTAGATATAATATCAAGTACCTATGTGGACTTATAATACTATAATAGTATAATGCAGAAAAACCACGTTGTATTAAGTTACATCTAAATTAATACAAACTATGTAATACTATATATACTATAGGTGAACATATAAATTACAGTCATATACTAGTATTAGTTAATATTAGGTGTCTTATCATATACTAGATTTATAGAGGATAAATCTACTGGTACATTAACGTATTATGGACTTATAATAGTATTATATATGTATGGTCTTTGTAAAATATTAATGACATTATAGTATCGTTTGGGCATGAGGTATATGGGTATATCTAGTACCTTACGTTTAAAATTATGACATATTCAGTATATAAATTAGCAATAAGTATACTAATTTATATACAGTAATAATGTTCGTAATGGTTGGTCTTGATAATCTATAGGCCAATAACTTAAGTATAGAGTAATTGAGTAATATATGGACCTAGTATATACAATAAGTAAATTGTAACTATTATATACGATAAGACTAATGATAGTATCTAATGATATGCCATGGCACTAGTAATATATGGACATTATAACATTTGATAGTACATTAGGTCTAGTATATGAACATTAATTAATCTATCAGATTGGTTCGATAAATTACAGCTATAAGTTATTAGGTAAAGAATGCCCATTTCGGCGGATATATGCATGATATAAATACCAATATAGTAATATAGAACCAGGATTGGTAATGCATAGTAATGATAAGTTAAAAATAATAGATACTATATAGTAATGGTTTTTATATTGGTATAAAATACGATTAACTAATACGGATAAGTTCATATATGTTACAATTGTGGTAAATGGGAGTTCGTATAATTGTATATATGAATGAAAATACTAAAAATAACGCGACTATAAATATCGTATAGAATATTCTATTACTGTACATTATATGCAATGTTTAATAATATCGTATTTTTTAAAATTATGTATAATACTATATGATGATAATTACTTAACAATGAAATTATCCTAATTAATTTATCTGTCGTAGGCCGAAATTGTTACAATGTAATAGACACACCACGTAAGTCACAAATCATATAAGTTCATTTATGTTGTATACAATACAATGGATACATTACATAATTTTATCGGGAATATACATGTATACAATATCTAGTCCTATTATGTGACTACGATTGTATTGTAGTGGATATAGACCGTCCTACTATTAATAGTAACTTTGTAGACCGTGAATGAATATGATTTCATTCATTTACTAGGACGCATCGGCGGATTAGGAATCATAAGCTATATTATACTATTATGAGACTAATGTATTGTATATTGAGGAACTAGATATTATTATATCTGGACCATCAAATATATCTGGTAATTATTGTATTGACGCTAATCTAGTTACATATATTACATGATTAATATGTAATAGTCCAATATTAATATTTCCTATGACCATAGTATATCCATTGTAGTTGTTATTGTGGAGTAAATGACGTTTAACGGACCTTACATAGTATTAATCCCATACAGTAATATGTATACTAGCACATGATTACGTTGATAATGTATATCCTTATGTATATCCAATGTAGTTATAAATATTGACTGGTATACTAACATATGGACTTATTATGTCTACCACATAATATAGGAGTCCTCCGCTATAAGTTATCCTAGTATATGAAATATGTGACTTCTATAATTAAACATGATCGTAATAGCTTGAATATCACTCGTGGTACTCCATTTAACTTAGCATATGTAATTACTAATATGTGGGACTTAGTACGTATTAGCCATAAAATATAATATATAGCGGTAAATGACTATGTACATTCACATATTTCATTAACTATATAGTATATATGACTATTAATATTTGATATGATAGGATTACTCAATTGAAACTATAGGGTGTATCCCGTGATATATTATATGCCTAAGTCACATATGATATGGACTAATTCAAAATTACTAATATAGGGACTTAACGTAGTATAGATAAATGTTATTAGTGTTCTAAGTGGTAGTCTATGTGGTTAACCCATGATACCTATTAAATGAATATAGTGGCAATTGGATGGCCCAAATACTATGATTGTCATGAATAATTCCCAAATTATTCTAGTATGGGCCTAGAATGACTACGATATAATCATAGGGTATTAATTATATACGTTTATCGTACATAGAGGAATGATTACCCAACTATTTGATAACCATCTTTGTACTCCTATAATATGGTTATCAAAATACCATACGTATTAGTTTTCGGAATATTATCATATGCATGTGTTAACCACATAGACTACCATTTAGAACACTAATAACATTTATCTATACTACGTTAAGTCCCTATAAATTTTAAGTGTTCTAGGTAGTATAATAGATTAGTATTGACTGGGGTCATACTAGTATATGTAATCATTTATATGTCCACTGTATTAGGCCATTCCTAAGTCCTATTCCTATGAACTTATGGAACTATTTAGTTATCGTAATGGACTATTGCACCATAGTATGACATTCATGTAGTTTTATTGAATAACTAGTATATTACATGTGACGACCCAAATGGTCATCACCTGTTTTCCTCTTCTGTTCCGTACTTTCGAGGATTTCTTGATTTGCGTGCACAGTCCAGGCGCGTTGCTGGAAAGGTTTTATGTGGAAATATGTGAATTCTGTGAAAATATTGAAGAATTTGGGTATTAATATGATAATAGTTGACTTTGGTCAATATTTTTGGTAAACGGACCCGGACCCCAGATCGGACTGTCCTGGAAGGTCCGTAGAAAAATATGGGACTCGGGCATGCGCCCAAAGTCGAAATCCGAGGTCTAGAACCCGAGTAAAAGAATTTTTCTGTTAAATTATTTTTCTGAAATTATCAAGGAAAATGAAAATGAAAATTGATTAAAAGACCATGGTATCGGGCTCGTATTTTGGTTCCAACGCTCGGTACAAGTCTTATATATTATTTAAGTGCTTCCTGTAAAATTTGGTCGAAAAAGGACGTCGTTTGACATATTTCGGATAGGTTTGGGTTGCGTTGTGCTCGCTTTTCTTATATTTCCACATTGTTTGTTCAAGCGTAAATCATATCATATTGAAAAATAAGCTCTGATTTCTGTTTGAATGAAGAATTAGATACGTATCGTAATTACGGACCCGTAGCAAAATGAATCATCGAATTTGGACATCGTATGAGGATTTTATGGCCATTTTACTAAGGTTGCCCAGATTT
Organism: Nicotiana noctiflora; assembly: GCA_032618575.1. Classification (NCBI taxonomy): domain Eukaryota; kingdom Viridiplantae; phylum Streptophyta; class Magnoliopsida; order Solanales; family Solanaceae; genus Nicotiana; species Nicotiana noctiflora. The sequence goes on from JASVEL010010295.1 coordinate 454,344, forward strand.
TCAGGTTAATGACGAAATTGCCCCTGACGGCGTATTAAAAACCTGCCCTATTTACAAATCTTAAAACTTACATATCTCTTTCGTTATAAGGTCAAACTGAGTGATTCAAAAGCCTAAATTCATTAGAATTTCACAATGAATCCGTTGGGAGCAGTAAAATGCGTGAACAGTATACCTACAATGAGCAGGTCGAGTTTTCTTCAAATTTTTGAACGGAGAAGAAGCTTCTGAGGTGATTTTTAAGAGAGAAAATCAGTGGGTATCACAGAGGTAAGTGATTTAATTATTAAAACTTATTTATGGGTGATTATAAATTACAATCCCATTCTTTAATTCATGAAAACCATAGAAAAATAGGATTTTGGGGCCTGAAATTATGAGACCTTTAGGGGTCGATTTGAGGGGTCAAACAGGCTCCGATTTTGGTGTTCTTTATATGTACAGATTCGCGGAGAGACGAGAAATTCGTTGGTATGATTTTCGGATTTTTTTTAGCAAGCGGACCCGGGGTAGGTTTTACAATATTTGGACAACATGTTAAAAATACTTTAATTAGGCAATTGGTCTGGTTTGTTGAGTAGAATTGATGATATTAAATAAATTATGTATAGATACGATTTATTTGGAGTCAAATTCGAAAGGAAAAGCAATGCTTGAGGATTGAGTGGACTATAAACCGTCGAGGTAAGTGTTTGATCTATCCTAGCTTGAGGGAATAGGAGTAGAGTATAATAACTTGCTAATTGCTAAATGATCGAGTGCGGTGTATAGGCGTGGTGACGAGCATCTATACACCGGAGTCTAGCATGACCGTGAGTCATTTATTGGTACATGTTGTGAGCTAATGTGGAACTCTCCTAAGTTATATTATTGAGCCCTTGCCGGGTTGTGAAGGTTGTGTTATTGTTCCCTTGCCGGGACCTTATTATTGTTGTTATTGTTGTTGTTGTTTCTCCCTTACCGGGATATTATTATGACGGTTGTTACTCCCTTGCCGGGATGGCACTTGTTGTTTATTTCATTCTTCTTGCCCGTTTATTGTGACTGTTGTTTGGGTGAGGAAGAGTGATAAAGCACGAAGGGTGATGCCGTGACTTTTTTAATTATATTCGCACGAAGGATCATTCCGTGCCATTGCTAATTATATTCGCACGAAGGATCATTCCGTGCCATGTTTTACTGTTTATACACGAAGGAATATTCCGTGCCATTGTTAATTAAATCATGCACGAAGGATCATGTCTTGCCATGGATGTGAGGATGAGAGTAAAAGCACGAAGGGTGATGCCGTGCATTTTTATTTGCTTATTTTGTGAGGATGAGAGTAAAAGCACGAAGGGTGATGCCGTCCTTTTTATGGTGAGGTTGAGAGTAAAAGCATGAAGGGTGATGCCGTGAAACTATTCAATTTCTTGTTTCGTGATAACTATTTGTTGCACACTATTTTTACCTTACTGATGATTTATGTATATTCGATTGTGCTCCCCATAGTATGTTCCCTCCTTTGCTATTTGTGTTGCTCAGTATTTCTGTTATTTTGTGGTACATATGTATATAAAACTGCACAGGTTTATGTGAGTGGCTGGTCCTAGGCTTATCACTACTTCGCCGGGATAGGCCAGGCACTTACCAGCACATGGGGTCAGATTGTGCTGATACTATATTTCTGTGCGTTTTTGCACAGGTCTATGTTTTTAGTAGCAGTAGTTTCATTAGCAGGATTGTCATACTCTCGAGACCGAGGTAGCTTGCAGACGTCCGCATGCCCGGTGTCTCTTCCTATAGTTTTTATTATTGCTGTAGTCTCATTGTTTCAAGACAGACAGTTATTATTTTTCTTTCAGACCATTATGTGTAGTTATTCTTAGTAGTTCGTGAGTTTGTGACTCCACATCTTGGGTAGAGGATTTATTGTAAGGCCCCGTAAAATTTTTGTGCATAAAACCTAGTAGCTATAGTGTCATGGTCCGAATAATGTGTTAGGAATGCGTAGAATTCTTCGCGGCGAGCAAGCTCGCCGCGGTTCGGACCCTTGGTAGTGATTTAAGTTTCAAAAATGTAGAGAATTCATTTTTCCGAAAAGTGTCAATTTTGCGGTCAAGAATGCGACCGCAAATCTGCTATGCGGATCGCATTCTTGCCGCAAAGCTTTCCAGAAAGTCTCCCAAAATCATGTTGAAAATGCGGTCGATATGCGATCGCATAATGAATCTGCGGTGCACTTTGCGACCGCGGATCAAGAATGCGGACCGCATATTGGTCGCATTCTGTAACAGAACTTGAGTCATTTTTGAGGCCATTCTGCGGTCACTATGCGGACCGCATGTTGATTCTGCGGTCGCAAAGTGCACCGCATAATTGACCCCGGCCCAGATTTTTGTAACATTTTGACCCGATCTCTTCTTTAATATAACACCTTTCACCCTCATTTTCTCATATCATCTTACCAAAATTAGAGAGAGAAGAGAGAGGTTTTAGAGAGAGAAGTTCTTTATCTTCAAGGATTGTTCCAACCACTTAATTCCAAGGGATTCTAGGGCAAGGATTCAACTTCCCCAATCTTTTCAAGTATAAAGAAGTGAGTAGAAGTAAGAGTCTTCAAGAACAAGGTTGGCAAGAGTGGGATATCTTGGGTAAGCATAAAGTAGGAAGAAAACTCATCACCAGGTATGTATGGCTAATTTTGATTCTTGTGAAATCGCCTATATGTGTGAAGTTTGTTTGGTTCGTGTTAAATTGACAAATTGTGTGAAATTCTTGATGTTGTTGTTGGATATTCAAAGTTTGTTGTTGAGCTATGAGGGATGTAAAATGAGAGTTTAATTTGATAAAAGAATTGTGAATAATGGCTGTAATGGCATATATGGTACTTTGTGGAAAAGAAACGAAACACTTGAGGATTGGTAAGTCATTGAACAATACGGTATGAATACTCTCGATTTTGGAACACTTGTAACTTGGTTGTGATATTGGCTTGAGAAGTAATTGTGAACATGAACCAACCTGTAAGTTGCTTATTTGAACTTGTTGAAATTGTGTGAAATGCCTTATCTGCTGTTTGTACTTGTTGTGTTTTAAAACTGTACGGTGGGATCGGGTTACGCGCCGCAACATGAAGAAATAAGGTGTGGGTTGGGGTGATAAGGGTGGCCGAGGTAATAAGGGTGGTCAGGGGTAATAAGGATGGAAAGCGATCGAAATCGCTATTGAAAATTGATATAAAAATCAATAATGTGAAATTGTGAAAGGAGACCAGCAGGAGAGTTTGCAACCTGTGGGCACTAATTGCCCCTTTGTTTGACTACTTGTGCTTTACGTGATTGATTGGTTATTGTTAAATTGGTTGATCGTAGAAAGTGCTTTGTGTTGAGAATTATTTGAATTGAGGAAAATGTGGAAACATGGTTAGCTGGCTTAATTAATTGTTGATGTAATTCAATGGCTTGAGTTTACTTGGGACAAAGTTTGTCCATACATACCAATACAATTCAAGTGTACTGACGTCCCTTTTGCCGGGGACGCTACATTCGTGTTATGATTGTAGGTGGATCAGTAGCAGGCACTTCAGCTCATCGGCAGTAGTATCCTTCTCCTTCCACTGCCCGTTTTGGTGAGCCCCTTCCTTCCTTGGGGCCCTGTGTGGTTCATGCCACTTTTGTTTAGATTTCATTTTGGTTTTGTAAGGTATAGCCGGAGCCTTGTTACCGGCAAGTATTGTATTCCCTTTTTTTGTATCCTAGAGGCTCTGTAGACATGTAAACTGTGGGACTCCGGTCTTATGTATACATTATGTTATGTCGGGCGTTGTAAAAACTGCAAACTTGTTAATGAATCACTCGTATGGTTTTATTTGTTTAATGTGAAATCATTCATGATTAGTAAGATATTTGGTTAATGAGAAACAATCAACTCAGGGGTAACGCGTGGGAATGAAAGGCACCCAGGTCCGCTTGACTGGGGCAACCCGGTCAGGCGCCGGTCATGTCCCTCGATTTGGGGCGTGACAAACTTGGTATCGGAGCCTATGGTTTTTAAAGTGTCCTAGGATGTCTCGGAGCCGTGTCTAGTAGTGCCCTTCTTATAGGTGTGTTGTCGACCACATCATATAAGTAGGGGGCTACACGGGCATTTAGGAATTTACCTATTTCTTTGTTAATCTATATCATGCGGTAAAGTGCAATGTGGAAATATCTGTGTCTAATTCGCGCCTTGTTCCCAAATTTTCAGAATATGGCACCTAAGAAGAAGGCTACACTCGGCCTTAGGGCCAATGCCGGCCCAAGTGCAGCTGTTAATCATGTACCCGATGCCGTGGGAGAGAATGACCCACCAGTCCCGAATTTGCCTGGCCCATCTGTTCAAAACCCAAGTGTCCCTATTCCAGCCGCGGCAGAGGATGCCACCATTCCTCCTGCCGGTGTTCCTGACTCAGATACAGTTCCCGCTTCGGGCTCTGGTATCTCTAATGAAGATCTTAGGGGAGCCATTCATATGTTAACACGGTTAGTGGCCGCCCAGGCCCAGAGATCCCATGATGCCCCTGCATCCTCCAGCGGACAGGGAGATTCCTTTGGCTCCAGAGTCCACCAGTTCTTGCGATTGGCCCCTCCAGAATTTTCAGGTACCGATCCAGAGGCTGACCCACGGGAATTCCTTGATGAGATATACAAGACCCTCAGAGTGATGAAGGCTACAGATATAGAGGGGGTAGAGTTGGCCTCTTACAGGCGGAAGGGAGCGGCACGTTCATGGTTCGAAATGTGGGAGGATTCCCGTGAGGAAGGGAGCCCTCCGGCCAGATGGGATAAGTTCGTGGATGCATTCATAGACCACTTCTTACCTGCTGAGGCAATGGCAGCCCGTGCCACTGAGTTCGAGGTTCTCAAACAGGGCGGTATGAGTGTTTGGGAGTATCACATGGAGTTCGTAAGGTTGTCCAAGTACGCTCCTCATTTAGTGTCGACCATGGATGCCCGGGTTCGACGGTTTGTTCAGGGCCTTAGCCCTTTGGTAGTGAATGAGGCCACCACGGCAGCTTTGCACTCAGATATGAACTATGGGAGGATCGTGGGGTTTGCTCAGGCCACGGAGGCCAGGAAATTGAAGATTCGTGCAGAAAGAGAAAGTAGCAGCAGGGCCCGGTCAATGGGTCATTCAGGGAGATCACTTCCAGGGAGAGGGTCATCAGGGCCATCCCAGTCATATGCTCAGTCCTCGCGAGTGCACCGCCATCCGTGCACAGTCATCAGCAGGGCAGTTACTCGAGACCCGGTTCGGACAGCAGGAGGTCTCGTCAGTCTGGTCGTCCTGGGTGAGATCCCAGCAGCAGGGGAGACCTACATGCCCCAAGTGTGGGAGATTTCATACAGAGACTTGCTACCTTGACCTTCCAATGTGCTTCGGGTGCGGGGTGAGAGGTCACATTCAACGAGACTGTCGTGCACCCCGTCGGGGTATAGGTAGGGGATCTGCTCAGTCATCCGGTTCTTCGGCTGCTACATCATCAGCACGTACTCCAGCATCAGCAGGGCGTGGTGCAGCTAGGGGTGGAGCTCAGGGTAGGGGTGGACCTAGCCGATTCTATGCATTGAGTGGCCGCCAAAATGCCGAGGCTTCTCCAGATGTTGTTACAGGTATCCTGTCTGTTCAGACTATTGATTGATATGCCCTTATTGATCCAGGGTCCTCCTTGTCTTATGTTACTCCATTCATTGCTTCAAGTTTTGGGATAGAACCCGAACAGCTTCATGAGCCGTTCTCTGTGTCGACTCCGATTAGTGATTCTATTACAGCCTCACGAGTCTATAGGAATTGTGTTGTTACGGTGGGTGGTCATGTTACCACAGCCGATCTTATTGAGCTTGGGATGGTTGATTTTGATGTAACTATGGGGATGGATTGGCTCTATTCATGCTTTGCCAAACTTGACTGTCGAACGAGAATTATGAGGCTCGAGTTCCCTAACGAGCCAGTTATTGAATGGAGAGGAAATGGTGTAGTGCCAAGAGGTAGGTTTATTTCCTACCTTAAGGCTTCGAAGATAATTAAGAAAGGGTGTATCTATCACCTGGTTCGGGTGACGGACACCACCTCAGATGTGCCTACCCTCGAGTCCGTGCCAATTGTGAATGAATTTCCTGAAGTGTTTCCGGATGAGCTTCCAGGCATTCCGCCGGATAGGGAGATTGATTTTGGGATCGATGTATTGCCAGATACTCAGTCAATATCCATTCCACCATACAGAATGGCGCCAGCAGAGTTAAGGGAGTTAAAGGAGCAGCTGAGGGATTTATTAGAGAAAGGGTTCATACAACCGAGTGTGTCGCCGTGGGGTGCTCCGGTTCTTTTTGTAGGGAAGAAGGAGGGGTCGCTTCGAATGTGTATTGATTATCGGCAGCTCAACAAAGTCACCGTGAATGAATATATTTTGATTCATATACTAGGGCGCATCGGCCTACAACAACCACATAAGTCCATGGATGTAAGGCCCTGTAAAATTTTTGTGCATAAAACCTAGTAGCTGTGGTGTCATGGTTCGAACTCGTTATGGTCACTTCGAGTTTTTGGTCATGTCTTTTGGGCTAACCAATGCCCCAGCAGCTTTCATGGACCTTATGAATCGGGTTTTCAAGCCATTCCTAGATTCCTTTGTAATTGTATTCATTGACGACATCCTCATCTACTCTCGGAGCGGGGAAGATCATGCCATTCACCTCAGAGCAGCATTGCAGACCCTTCATCAGCATCAATTGTATGCCAAGTTCTCAAAATGTGAGTTTTGGTTGGAGTCCGTAGCCTTTCTAGGGCATATTATTTCCAGTGTGGATCCTCAAAAGATTGCGGCAGTGAAAGATTGGCCTAGACCCACGACCCCGACAGAGATACGTAGCTTCTTGGGTTTGGCAGGGTACTATCGGAGGTTTGTAGAGGGATTCTCAACCCTCGCTTCCCCATTGACAAAATTGACGCAGAAGGCAGTTAAGTTCCAGTGGTCCGATGCATGTGAGAAAAGTTTCCAAGAATTGAAGTCAAGATTGACCTCGGCACCAGTATTGGCCTTGCCAGAAGGCACAGAGGGATTTGTGGTTTATTGTGATGCCTCCAAGGTTGGTTTGGGATGTGTATTGATGCAGCACGGGAAAGTCATATCTTACGCTTCCAAGCAACTCAAGAATCACGAGAAGAATTATCCGACGCATGATTTGGAGCTTGCAGCTGTTGTGTTTGCTTTGAAAATATGGCGGCACTATCTTTACGGAGTTCATGTAGATATGTTTTCAGACCACAAGAGCCTCCAGTATTTCTTCAAGCAGAGGGAGCTAAATCTGAGACAGCGGCGGTGGATAGAATTGCTCAAGGACTATGATATGAACATATTGTACCATCCGGGAAAGGCAAATGTGGTAGCCGACGCTCTTAGTCGAAAATCCATGGGTAGTTTGGCTCATTTGGGTGTGGATCAGAGACCCCTGGCTCGAGAGGTTTACCAATTAGCCAGTTTGGGGGTTCGTATTTCGGCGTCAGGCGAGGGGGATATTTTGGTGCATAATGGAGCAGAATCATCATTGGTCGCGGAAATCAAGGAAAAACAGTTCATGGATCCAGCATTGGTTCGGGTAAAGGAAGCGGTCATGAATAACAAGACCTCAGCATTTGTACTCAGCAGCGAAGATGGTGTATTGAGGTGTCAAGATAGGCTATGTGTTCCGGATGTGGACGAGCTTCGGGAGAGGGTAATGGCAGAGGCTCATATTTCCAGGTATTCGGTACACCCAGGTTCCACGAAAATGTATCATGACCTTAAGGAGATTTATTGGTGGAACGGTATGATAAGGGATGTAGCAAGCTTTGTAGCTAAATGTCCGAACTGTCAACAAGTGAAGGCCAAGCATCAACGGCCCGGTGGATTAACTCAGCTTATAGAAATACCAAGGTGGAAATGGGAGATGATCAATATGGATTTCGTGGTAGGGTTACCTCGCACTCGGCGTAAGTTTGACTCAATATGGGTGATAGTGGATCGACTCACCAAATCAGCTCACTTCCTGCCTGTCAAGTCCACTGATACTACTGCGGAGCAATATGCAAGATTGTACATCAAGGAGATAGTAAGACTTCATGGCACTCCACTTTCTATTATCTCGGATCGCGGGGCTCGGTTCACAGCTAACTTTTGGAAGAAGTTTCAGCAAGGTTTGGGAACTCAGGTGAATCTCAGCACAGCTTTCCATCCGCAGACCGATGGCCAGGCCGAGCGGACCATTCAGACGCTTGAAGATATGTTACGGGCTTGTGTCTTAGATTTTAAAGGTAATTGGGATGAACACTTGCCACTGATAGAATTTGCTTACAATAATAGCTATCATGCTAGCATTCGGATGGCCCCATTTGAGGCATTGTACGGGAGAAGATGTAGGTCGCCAATCGGGTGGTTTGAGGTAGGTGAAGCGGAATTGCTAGGGCCAGATATGGTGTACGAAGCTATGGAAAAGGTTAAGGTTATTCAGGAAAGAATGAAAACAGCACAGAGTCGTCAAAAATCCTATGCGGACGTTCGCCGAAGGGATTTGGAGTTTCAAGTCGATGATTGGGTGTTCTTGAGGGTATCTCCTATGAAGGGAGTCATGCGATTTGGAAAGAAAGGGAAATTGAGTCCTAGGTATGTCGGGCCATATCGGATCGTTCAAAGGATTGGTCAAGTTGCTTATAGGCTAGAGTTGCCTCCCGAGATGTCATCAGTGCACCCGGTATTCCATGTGTCCATGTTGAAGAAAGTGATTGGAGATCCATCCACCATCATGCCGGTCGAAGCTATAGAGGTTAATGAAGATTTGTCATATGAAGAAGTTCCAGTTGCCATTCTTGATAGGCAAGTCCGTAAGTTGAGAAATAAGGAAGTTGCCTCTGTTAAAGTATTGTGGCGAAGTCAACAAGTTGAGGAGGCCACCTGGGAAGCGGAAAAAGAGATGAAGGAAAAGTACACCCATTTGTTCGATCAAGCCTAGAAGAAATTAGGTGACCCTCCTACTCCTAGTAACTATCATCTTGTCTAAGTTGTTTCCCTCTTAGTATTAGTAAAGCCCCCTTCATTTTGTAATGAGTTAAATGTGTTGTTACCTTGGGTCACTTGAACCGTTCTTGATAAATAAAAGCCTTATAAAGATTTACGTGTTAAATAAACAACTAATAGTAAGTGTAGATTGGTAATGGTTTGTTAAGTGTACATGGTGTGTTAAAATGGTTAAATAAGGTAAGAATTCATTGAAATGACTAGTTTATGTGCATTCGTTGAGGTAAAAAAGTGTATACTAGTTGTGGGAAATGTTATATTTGTGTATTGTTGTTTGGTAATGTGTTTCGGGTGCCCTCTGACAGGTGGATATGTCCATAATACAAAGGAAACTCTGGCGAAATTTTTCTAAAATATAAGAGTTAGTCAAAATTTTGATAGTTTGCATAGCATGTCTTTCAAAGCCAACTCATTCTCAAATCCTCATTCGAGGACGAATGATCTTAAGGGGGGGAGAATGTAAGGCCCCGTAAAATTTTTGTGCATAAAACCTAGTAGCTATAGTGTCACGGTCCGAATAATGTGTTAAGTTTCAAAAATGTTGAGAATTAATTTTTCCGAAAAGTGTCAATTTTGCGGTCAAGAATGCGACCGCAAATCTGCTATGCGGACCGCATTCTTGTCGCAAAGCTTTCCAGAAAGTCTCCCAAAATCATGTCAAAAATGCGGTCGATATGCGATCGCATAATGAATCTGCGGTGCACTTTGCGACCGCAGATCAAGAATGCGGACCGCATATTGGTCGCATTCTGTAACAGAACTTGAGTAATTTTGAGACCATTCTGCGGTCACTATGCGGACCGCATGTTGATTCTGCGGTCGCAAAGTGCACCGCAGAATTGACCCCGGCCCAGATTTTTGTAACATTTTGACCCGATCTCTTCTTTAATATAACACCTTTCACCCTCATTTTCTCATATCATCTTACCAAAATTAGAGAGAGAAGAGAGAGGTTTTAGAGAGAGAAGTTCTTTATCTTCAAGGATTGTTCCAACCACTTAATTCCAATGGATTCTAGGGCAAGGATTCAACTTCCCCAATCTTTTCAAGTAAAAAGAAGTGAGTAGAAGTAAGAGTCTTCAAGAACAAGGTTGGCAAGAGTGGGATATCTTGGGTAAGCATAAAGTAGGAAGAAAACTCATCACCAGGTATGTATGGCTAATTTTGATTCTTGTGAAATCGCCTATATGTGTGAAGTTTGTTTGGTTCATGTTAAATTGACAAATTGTGTGAAATTCTTGATGTTGTTGTTGGATATTCAAAGTTTGTTGTTGAGCTATGAGGGATGTAAAATGAGAGTTTAATTTGATAAAAGAATTGTGAATAATGGCTATAATGGCATATATGGTACTTTGTGGAAAAGAAACGAAATACTTGAGGATTGGTAAGTCATTGAACAATACGGTATGAATACCCTTGATTTTGGAACACTTGTAACTTGGTTGTAATATTGGCTTGAGAAGTAATTGTGAACATGAACCAACCTGTAAGTTGCTTATTTGAACTTGTTGAAATTGTGTGAAATGCCTTATCTGCTGTTTGTACTTGTTGTGTTTTAAAACTGTACGGTGGGATCGGGTTGCGCGCCGCAACATGAAGAAATAAGGTGTGGGTTGGGGTGATAAGGGTGGCTGAGGTAATAAGGGTGGTCAGGGGTAATAAGGATGGAAAGCGATTGAAATCGCTATTGAAAATTGATATAAAAATCAATAATGTGAAATTGTGAAAGGAGACAGCGAGTTTGCAACCTGTGGGGCACCGATTGCCCCTTTGTTTGACTACTTGTGCTTTACGTGATTGATTGGTTATTGTTAAATTGGTTGATCGTAGAAAGTGCTTTGTGTTGAGAATTATTTGAAATGAGGAAAATGTGGAAACATGGTTAGCTGGCTTAATTAATTGTTGATGTAATTCAATGGCTTGAGTTTACTTGGGACAAAGTTTGTCCATACATACCAGTACAATTCAAGTGTACTGACGTCCCTTTTTGCCGGGGACGCTACATTCGTGTTATGATTGTAGGTGGATCAGTAGCAGGCACTTCAGCTCATCGGCAGTAGTATCCTTCTCCTTCCACTGCCCGTTTTGGTGAGCCCCTTTTCTTCCTTGGGGCCCCGTGTGGTTCATGCCACTTTTGTTTAGATTTCATTTTGGTTTTGTAAGGTATAGCCGGAGCCTTGTTACCGGCAAGTATTGTATTCCCTTTTTTTTGTATCCTAGAGGCTCTGTAGACATGTAAGCTGTGGGACTCCAGTATTATGTATACATTATGTTATGTCGGGCGTTGTAAAAACCGCAAACTTGTTAATGAATCACTCGTATGGTTTTATTTGTTTAATGTGAAATCATTCATGGTTAGTAAGATATTTGGTTAATGAGAAACAATCAACACAGGGGTAACGCGTGGGAATGAAAGGCACCCAGTTCCGCTTGACTGGGGCAACCCGGTCAGGCGCCGGTCATGTCCTCGATTTGGGGCGTGACAGTTGGCTTGCGTTGTTTTTCGGTCTTCCTTATATGATCGCATTCGTGAGCGCCAGTATGATGATCCACACTTGCTTGTCCACACCACACTGATGATATGACACCTCAACACCGGCCTAAGCCACGATGAGCAGAACATGGGCTCTAATAGAGACGTCTGAACACACTCGAATCATGACAGCTCAAATCATGACAACTGTCTCCAGCAAAAGAGCTGCAATTCAATCCCTCTGTGCCATCATAATATAGAACTGAGATCGCGTGTCGCATTATAGAAATAGAGTACCTGAATACTCCTCGAGAGGTCATAACATTACGTGGCCTTGCCACGATTCGTGATTCTATCCAAACACTATTACTCATGAAGTACCTCAAGCTACCAAGCTCAAAACGGTTAGCCACGCACAGATCTAGGTCTTGAACCCAAGCAATCAACCTCACCCACGGTGAAACAATTAATGTATGTTATCAAATCCTGAAAGGACACAACCGATGTGCCATTCGCCGAGCGATACTCAATACGGACTTTTCCTCGGAAGCCAGAAAGTATTGTATACCAGGTAACATATAACTAAGTCTATTTTCACAGTATTCTGTTGCGGCGTGCAACCCGCTCCAATGACATACCCGTGGCGACGTACCACCTGATCCAAATAACCCGTGGCGGCGTGCCACCCGATCCACGCATAAATCTTGCAAAAAGGAATTGCACATCGAGTCAAATTGCTCATAGAACATATATAGCCTCAAGTTTGGCCACAAGAAACGCATCTTACAAAGTTCCTCAATACCGGAATCGAATCCATGGTAGAAACCTCTACACTGATATCCGCCACGAAGGCCCAACTGACAAAGCAATACCTACCAGCCGTCCGCTGGCCCTAGGGTACATTTACCCTGCTGGAGCATGATCTGATGCGCTCTGCCACACAGTTGTGACATTCCTCTGATATAGTCCATATCACATTAGTCTAGACGTCCTGACTTATGACAACCAGTCTACAATCATATATCATTATTCAAATTCGTCAAATCTAGTAGCGAGAGAGCCACTAAGGCTTCCAATCTCCAATAATCATCAAACGGTGTTGATACACACGACATGCCACCACTGCATAGGCGGACTAACGAGGACTTCAAGTCTCTAACATATATATGACACATGAATCACTATGCCTGATTCCGTACTTCACCGTACGAATACATAACGCACATCAAGCGTCCATTCATACCACGAAAGCCATTCAAAAATTTCACTATGCCATCAACGACTCAATTATTATAGTCGATCCAACAAGAGAATACCACCATACCACTAGATATTATCAGTTTACTTTACCTTGTCTTTTGGACCATATTCACTGCCAATTCACTAGAGTAGCAGTACCATTTTCCTTAATCACCAGAAAGATCGATTCTTATGTCACATGCGGCTGCCTGCGCTGCTCAATAATTTTTAGTGACTTCTAATATATTATGAGCTGATCTCAAAACATTGAATATGCCATTATCAACTTTCCATAACACATTGCATATACCATACCACACCAAGATAACATGGAAATTCATATCCCTTTCCTACACCGAAAACATCGGCGCACTCAACTAGTCAAGGACTTTCATGATCCCATGTAGAGAAAACTCATTACATATTCCAAGCCTTGCATACCAATAGGAAATACATTCATTTTCAAATCACGGTAAAACACATCACAAACTCTTTCTCCCAATTACATTGCATAAGTTAAACTGCCAGGACTGAGTCCTTATACCCATATCAAGTTACACAACCGCCAACACTCACGAGCTTTGCTGCATAATATCTGGAAGACTCATTACTTCAAACACATACCAGGAATTAATCGCATTCCTTATCATACCACTTCAGTTTATTAACAAGTTGTTCCATGTACCCAATTTCCTTTCTGATTCATCTATAATTTAATATTAGTCATTATTGTAGTACCATAATACATCAACTCATGTTACCACACGAGACTCGTACATAAGACCACATGGTCTAAGACCCATAGGTCACTTAATACCCTCTCAATGTTTCCCAGAAGTACCACATTCTACAATACTTTATTTTTAAGAACTTCCTGCGATTTTTGAATTCGTTATCATTAACTTCAAATACGGATTACATAGAACCCCATCATTCACATAATATAACACAAGTCAACTTGTCACAAGCAAGATCTTGAACACCGTAAAACAATTCTCGGGCGTCATTCACCCTTACTCCGCTGTAATTCAACTGTCTTATTGTATAGAACCACTCGTGCCTTGCTAAAACTCTGACACCGCAGAATATGATTACATACAGACACAATTAGCTATCTTTCTTTTTAACAAATAACAGCGGTGCACCCCACGGGGACACACTAGGGCGGATGAAACCCTTATCCAGAAGCTCCTGAAGCTGCTCTTTCAGTTCTTTCAACTCAGCTGGTGCCATCCGATAAGGAGGAATGGATATGGGCTGAGTGCCCGGCACCAAGTCAATGCCGAAGTTAATATCCCTGTCCGGCGGCATGCCCGACAGGTCCGAGGGAAATACATCTGGAAAATCCCACACAACCGGTACAGAATCAATGCTAGGAGACTCAGCTCCCACATCTCTCACAATTGCTAAGTATGACAAACACCCTTTTTCAACCATTTTCTGAGCCTTTAAGAATGAAATAACACGGCTAGGGACGAAATCGGTCGAACCCCGCCACTTAATCTGAGAAATACCAGGAATGGCCAACGTAACTGTCTTAGCATGACAGTCCAATATAGCATGGTACGGAGACAACCAGTCCATACCAAATATAACATCGAAGTCCACCATCCCCAACAATAACAGATATGCCTGGGTCTCCAAAACCCCAATAGAAATAACACGGGATCTATAGACATGATCCACAACAATCGTATCACCCACGAGGGTGGATACATGAACAGGTAAATCAAGACTACCACGAGTCGCATCCAAATGATGTGCAAAATAACAAGACACGTATGAATATGTGGACCCTGAATAAAATAAAACAGAGGCATCTCTGTGACAGACAGAAATGATACCTGTAATCACTGCATCGAAGGCAACTGCATCACGCCTGTCAGGGAGTGCATAGAATCGTGCCTGTCCTCCACCAGATCTCTCCTCACCTCTGGGGCGACCACGAGAAGACTAACCTCCACCTCTACTAGCCTGAGATGGTGCTGAAGAGGAGGGCTGATTCCTCTGCTGAGTCCTGTCCCTACGAAGTCGAGGGCACTGTCTCCTCATGTGGCCAAACTCACCAACTCATAACAAGCACCATAACCTTTATCAAAATTTTCCAACATACCTAGAGACAGAGCCAACACAGCACACAACAGTGCAATCAATTAATCAATAACAACCTCCCCAACTTAGCTCGGAGCCATACATCAAAGCACTTTTAGCCACTCATAGCATTCTTACTCAAATGATACCAGAAGGTTCTAGTTAGATTAAACTCAAGTCATTTACAAGCTTCGGCGGAGATTCAAATTATCAGAAATACTAACCCTTTTTTTGCAATTCTTGCATTCATTCACACACAACCGTTACGCCCACTCTTTAGGTGACAAAAATCTTTTCTAAGTCCCAAATTTTTCCAAAATTTCGGCAGAGCTTCCTTTGTAAATTGGCCTATCCACCTGCCAGAGAATCACCAAAACCATCCTAGCAATACATTTACAACTCGACGAGACATCACAATGCATATCGACAACATTAGTGTCAATACTACACAAATCATATTATCAAAATTGTTACATGAACATGCGCTGCACCTGCTCAAATCATAACACATATCAAATACCTTCAATTACACATGAGAATCATCCCACCTATTTGGCCTCAATTTAGCATTTCAGTACAATACCTTCCACTGGATACACATAGCATAATCACTTTAGTCTTCCTGAGTTTGAACTTGTTCCACTACACATAAGGCACTTTACTTTCCAATTAAAAGATATGGTAAATGTTCACCACGCCCATAGCTCGGGGCTACACAACAGATTAGATAAGAGTCGAACAATTAACAGCTCATCCATTAGTAAGCCTCCCTAATACTCTACAGATCGGCACAAGGCCCCAAACATGGCTACTAGCCCAAATACATAGATATAAGCCCAGTCTCAGTCATTATACACAGTAATCTATCAATCGGGAAGGACCAAGTCCAAATCCCCAGTCACAATACCACCACGCTCGTCACATGACGCATGTCTCATCTCAGCATAGCACTGTATAGTACAAATACGGGTTTCAGACCCTCAGTACCTTATCTATCGCCATCACTCACAAAATCATCACCTCGATGCTCAAGTCATATACAAGGTCCAGCCTCAACTCATCCCGACTGGCCCAACATGAACTCACATAGATTATATCTCGCCCCTCGTTCGGGGAAATCACAAGCCATAAAGTAATTATATTACTGAGCGTTCGAGTGCGCGTACAGGCATATGGAAGGAATTTCCAAGAATTATATCTCAAGGTGAATCAAGTACGCACGATAAGAATTCCAAGAAATGTGAAGTGTTTCCTAAAGGTTCACAGCCTCCCGATGATAAGTATAGACGTTCCCGTACCGATCCACAAGACTCTACTAACCGGCTCAAGACTCATGAGGCCTAGTAAACCTAGGCTCTGATACCAACTGTCACGACCCCAAATCCGGTCGTGATGGCGCCCAGCACACTGCTAGGCCAGCCTGACCAATCAATAACAACGACGGAGCTAGAAGTTTGCTTTATCCCATTTAAGCATATCAAAATATGAAACAACAGAGATACATATATCGAAAACGGGGAACCAAGTCCCAAATTATAACAACTCCGATAGACCGAAGGGTCAAGAGTCATGAGCCTCTAATGAAAATAAGTGTATAATGGTTTACAAGATACCAAGTGCGTAAAGAAATATCAATACAGAATCAGAAGACAGTACGAAGGAATATCGGGTCATGCGGACTCTGCAGCTACCTCGAATATCCTACAGATGTCGCCTCGAACAGCTACCGGATCACTGCTGAGAAGTACCTAGATCTGCACACAAAGTGCAGGGAGTAAAATGAGTACTGCCAGACTTAGTGGTAATAAACAGGGGTAAGACAGCGCAGATAAGAAATCCGCAATAAAGCACTATGTAAGGTTGTAATAAAATCCCCTGTACCAGAATCAATATCAACTGTACCTGTACCAACAAGTATCAACAACAAGTATATATAACAGCTAGCAGGTGTAGCTAAAATGCAATGCAATGCATGAAATGACCGCTACGGCGCATAGCCCGATCCAATTTGGGTACCCATGCTCACTGTGGGGGTTCAGACTCCGGAGGGGCTCCTACAGCCCAAGCACAATATCATGAAGATATGCTGCGGCGCGCAGCCCGATCCACTATATATACCGCTGCGGCGCGCAGCCCGACAAACTACTAGTCAGCTAATATACAATTACAGCCTCGCGGGCTCCAAAGTAGTTTTGAAAACTCTTTTATCATTTTTTAGTTAAAAACAGTACTATCAAGTTCCAGAGATTGGAAATAACATGATAACAGTAAATAGCTACGGACTAGTAGTAAACTAACATGTCTATATTACAAGACAATGATAACGATCCTCGCAGGATCCAGTGACTGGCTCGCAGCCCACAAGTATACTCAACCATCCAAGAAGGGGGTTCAACGGCTCAAGAGTAGCCATTATCATATTATAGTATGCAACCATCCGAGAAGGAGGTTCAACGGCTCAAGAGTAGCCAATATCATAATACAGAAACAACAGGTCGGATTAAGCTATAGTCCTTAGTACACAATCGACCCTGCACTCACAAGAGAGTACGTGTCTCGCCGCTATACAGCGTCACAAAGTGGTATACCGGGGTTTCGAACCCGCCGGTCATCACCCACATCTATTACTCACCTCAATACGGCTCGACGACTAGTCCGCGATGCCCTTGCCACGAGAATCAAGCTCCACGTGCGTAGAATCTGATCAAATACAGTAGAAACACAACAAATTTGGCCAATGGGACGACACCCAATCAATACAACTCAATTTACATCGAAATTCCCAAAGTTGTCAAAACTTGACTTTCGGTACACTTCTCGAAAAAATACGAAAGTTACATATTCGGAACCCTCATCTCAATACGAGTCTAGGCATATAAAATTTTCCAAATTCGGACTCCATTTGCCCATTCAAAACCTTGATTTTCTAAAGTTCAAGCCTAGGGCTAAATCCTCCTTAAATTACCTCAAATTCCTCCATTTTCATGATATAATTGCATAATATTATCAATACTATTCATAGTTTAAGTCCATAGTTGATTGCATGATGATTTCCCTATAGTTTCTCTTCAAAATCGCCCAAATCGCCTCCTTAAGCCGAGACCCAAATGTGTGAAATGTTTCGGAAATTTTCTAACTTCTAATACACTTAACTCACTGCGATTTTCGCTTCTGCGGACCATTTTCCGCCCCTGCGGAACCGCTTCTGCGACCAATTGGTCGCTTCTGCGAACCAAGGCCTATTTAGCCAATTCTGCTCCTGCGATACACGGACCGCTCCTGCGTGTCCGCTTCTGCGGGAATTCTTCCGCTCCTGCGCGGGATGTCCGCTTCTGCGATCAAGAGTCCGCTCCTGCGGACTCACCTAGAGTTTGCCTACAACAACAGTTATCAGTCGAGTATTTAGATGGCCCCGTACGAGGCATTGTATAGTAGATGGTGTAGATCTCCCGTCGGATGGTTTGAGCCTGGTAAGGATAGATTGATAGGGATTGAGTTAGTTCAGGATGCTCTGGATAGAGAAAAGTTGATCCAGGAGAGGCTTCGCACAGCAAAGTCTCGCTAGAAGAGTTATGCAGACCGTAGAGTTCGAGAGTTGTCTTTCATGGTTGGTGATAGGGTATTGCTGAAGGTTTCACCCATGAAGAGTGTCATGAGGTTCGGAAAGAAAGGGAAGTTGAGTCCCAGGTACATTGGTCCTTTTGAGATACTCAGGAAAGTTGGAGAGGTGGCATATGAGCTGGCCTTGCCACCCAGCTTATCCAGCATTCATCCAGTATTCCATGTGTCTATGCTCCGAAAGTATATCGGGGATCCGTCTCATGTATTAGACTTCAGTACCATTCAGCTTGATGGTGATCTATCTTATGATGTGGAGCCAGTGGCTATTCTGGGTAGGCAGGTTCGAAAGTTGAGGTCCAAGGAGATTGCTTCAGTCAAGGTGCAGTGGAAAGGTCGGCCCGTGGAGGAGGCTATGTGGGAGGTTGAGCAGGAGATGCGGAGCAGATATCCCCACCTATTTGAGCCTCCAGGTATGTTTCTTGACCCGCTCGAGGATGAGCGTTTTTGTAAGTTGGGGAGAATGTGATGGCCCGGCCCGTCATCATGTGAGTTATCACCTCGTTATCCCCGTTGTCTGCTTGTTTATGTTGTAATATGTTTGTTGGGTAAGTTTGAGTCAGTCCGGAGCGAGTTTGGCTGAAATTGAGACAAATAGTTTCTTAAAAGAAGGAATAGTTGGGAAAAATCAGCTGGATGTTGACTAGTGAGTTAGAGAGCTCGGAATCGAATTTTGATGATTCGGTTAGCTCTGAGAAGTCGTTTGTGAGCTAGTAGAGCGATCGGAAGTGAATTTGGAGGTCCGGTGTAGTTTTAGGCTTGAATTGGCCAAAGTTGAATTCGAGCGATATCCGATCGATAGGTTAGATTTTGATCTGGGAGTCGGAATGGAATTCCAACAGTTACAGTAGCTCCGTTGTCTGATTTTGGATGTGCCTGCAAAATTTCAGGTCATTTGGAGATCGTTTGGTCGGGTTTTTGGTTGAATGTCGGTTGTAGAAGTTTGAATGAAAACTTAGGCTTGAATTTGCTTGAATTTGACGTTATTACGTGTTAAAGTATGTGTTTTTATCGTTTGATCAAGTTAGTATGGTGCTATGGAGTATGTTTGTGGTTTTCGTTGGGGTCCCGGTGGACCTGGGGTGGTTTCGGGAGGTTAAATGGAGGAATTTCTAAGGTTTTGCAGGTCTGGATTTTTAGGCTTCTGCTATTTTTGCTTCTGGTGGGGGACCGCAGAAGCGGATGCATAGGAGAAGAATTCTTCTCGCAGAAGCAAGTTTGGGCTGGCCTGGGCATTTCCGCAAAAGCGGCCCAGGATGCGCAGGGGCGGAGGCGCAAAAGCGGCCCAGGATGCGCAGGGGCGGACGCGCAGAAGCGAGCCCATGGTCGCAGAAGCGGAAAGGCGGGCGACTGGGGAGAATCGCTGGTGCGGAGGCTTGTTCGCAGGAGCGGTCTCGCAGGAGCGAGACCTGGGCCGTAGAAGTGGAACTGGGCGGCTAGGTGTGTTTTCGCAGAGCGACCATTTGGTCGCAGAGGCGGCCTCGTAGAGGCGGATTTTTGTCCGCAGAAGCGGAAATCGGTCTGCTGAAGCGGAAATCGGGCCTGTGTTAAAAATAATAGAAGGGTTAAAATTTCATAAGTTGCAAAAACATTTGGGGCTCGGTTCTTGGAGGCGAATTGGGCGAGAATTTGCTGGGAATTCATCGGGTTATCATCGGAGATGAGTTTTATGGTTCCTTTACGCGTTTTTATCTTGAAATCCTCCTTTATTGCACAGAAATGGGATCAAATTGTGAGGAAAGTTAGCCTAAGCAGGGATTTTGGTAAATTACCGATTTGAGTGGGTAAATGGAGTCCGAATTCGATAAATTTTATATGCCTAGACTCGTATTGAGACGAGGGTTCCGAATATGTAATTTTTATAATTTGTCGAGAAGCGCACTGAAAGTTGGATATTGACAACTTCTCGGGTTTTAATTCAATTTGGGTATTTCGAATGAGTTGCGTAAATTTGGCATATATTGATCTATTATCATTGATTTTGAAAAGATTTGGCATCCGAGGAGATTGATTTGCGAGGCAAGCGCAAGGCGGGCTAAGGCTTCTACCGGTTCGAGGTGAGTGGTGATAGTAACTAATGTACTGAGGGTTTGAAACCCCGTACTAGCACTTCACAGTGTTATGTTGAGATGAGACACGCGCCTTGTGACGAGCGTGGTGACATTGTGATTGGGGACTTGGGCTTGGTCCTTCCCCACTAATAGTATAATGTGTGTTATGACTGATAATAAGATTATAACTGTGCAATTGGGCTGATAGCCATGTTTGGGGCCTTGTGCCGATCTGTAGAGCATTAGGGAACCAATAGAGCTAGGTGACCCTTATATCATGTTGGAAACATACACTCAGCCGTAATTACAACTGTATAGCACATTACGAGCCAGTACTAGATGTGTACTTTGAGAGATACTACCTAGGGCGGAATTCCCTATTCTAGCTGAGTGGGCCTGAGAGGCCAGGTCTATATTGACTGAGATAGGGTCAAGGACCCACTATTATATATTTTATTGGGCCTGAGAGGCCAGGTATATTGTTGACTGAGATAGGGTCGAGGACCCATTATGAGGTATTATATATATACCTACATTGGATCGGGCTGCACGCTGCAGTAATATACATGTAATATACATGTGGGACGGACTGCACGACGCAGTAATATACATGTAATATACATGTAAGACGGACTGCATGCCGCAGTATTATTGCGCATGGGCTGTAGGAGCCCCTTCGAAGTCTGAGTCAGCACATATTCTCAGTGAGCAATGGTGTATATTATGGGATCGGGCTGTGCACCGCAACAGTATAGATATATTTACATATATACATTGGATCGGAGTGCACGCCGCAGTAATATTTGTGTGGATTGTGCTGCACGCCGCAGTATTATGCCGCTTGGGCCTAGGTAGCCCCTCCGAAGTCTGTATACACCCCCAGTGAGCGCCGTCGACGTTAAACGGAGCGGGCTGCGCGCCGCTGCGGTATATGTATTGGAGCGGGCTGCGCGTCGCAACATTACACTTATTCATATCCATATATATACTGAATAGTTATATGTTATAGACATATGTATATGTCTCCATATATTGAGATGGATGTATACCGTAGTAGTACGAGTGAGGATGTGGTCAGTGTGGGACCTAAATGAGATAGATGTGGACTGGATATCGGAGTACTCATTATAGTGATGACTAACCTGTGGGGGTTGCCTTAGAACTATTTAGTGATAGGACAGGAGTTCTTACTTTCAGTTATTGCTTATTATTATTACTCACTGAGTTGAAATATACTCACCCCACTTCCCTGCACATTTTGTGCAGATTCACAGGTGCCCGAGAGCAGTTGAGTTGTTGTAGCTGCTGATCATCATCTACTTTTGCGGAGACTACGAGGTAGCTGCCAGCGTCCACAGAGCCTGTTTTCTCCTTCTTTATCATCTTGTTGTCTTCGTTTTGCCTAGACTTGTTTGTATTAGGATGTTATTCTGTAGAGGCTCATTCTCGTGACACCACGATGTGTTGGGACTGTGTTTTTGTATGCTTTACTATCACGCTTATCATTTGATATGATCACTTGTTGTTCATGTTTAATTTGATTAATTGGAATTAATAATTGGCTGGGTTAAAAGGTAATATGGTCGGGCTTGCCTAGCATTGTGTTGGGCACCATCACGGCCGGGGTTTGGGTCGTGACAAGGTAGAAGAGTTATGCAGACCGTAAGGTCCGAGATGTAGATTTCGTGGTTGGTAAGCAGGTAAGCTCCCGGTGTCACCTATGAAGGGAGTGACTTGCATCCTATGGCAGGTAAAGGATTGTTTATGACGGATGATTGTGACTTGGTCCATCCCGAACAAGAATATTTCTATATTAGCGATTGATACGCACCCTGTGTTGAATATATTTGGGCTTATTGTCGTGTCTGGGGCCTTGTGTCGATCTGTAGCATCCTCTGAGGATGCATATCATTGTGATATCATGCTCTGTATAATCATTGATCTCAGTCTTGTGCTTAATCACCATTATGAAATGCCAAGTCATTTTCCTGAAGTTAAATATCTAAAGTATATTCTTCTTAAAAAAATTGGAAACTGGGAAATTAATTGAATCGATACGTGACTCGTATGCATACGGTAGACTGAGTATGGATCGAGCCGCACGCTGCAGCGAATGTTATGATTTAGTATGGATCGGGCTGCACGTTGCAGTGTATGTTATGATTGAGTATGGGTCAGGCTGCACGCTGCAAAGAATGTTATGATTATATTGCGCTTGGGCTGAAGGAGCCACTTCGGAGTCGTTATCCACATTTATTCCCTGACTAAGGTACTTCCTTTTTTTGTCCGTTCGAGGATGAACGGTCTTTTAAGAAGTGGAGGATATGACGACCCAAAGGGTCATCACCTGCATTTCTCATCTGTTCCGTGCTTCCGAGGCCTTGAAAACCTCATTTTATTTTGCTTTGATTTGTGTGAATAGTCCAGGCACGTTGCCGGAAAATGTTTATGTGGAAATATATGAATTACGGACCCATAGCAAAAAGAATCATCGAATTTGGACATCGTATGAGGATTTTATGGCCATTTTACTAAGGTTGCCCAGATTTTCAGGTTAATGACGAAATTGCCCCTGACGGCGTATTAAAAACCTGCCATATTTGCAAATCTTAAAACTTACATATCTCTTTCATTATAAGGTCAAATGGAGTGATTCAAAAACCTAAATTCATTAACATTTCACAAGGAATCCATTGGGAGCTGTAAAAAGCGTGAACAGTATACCTATAATGATCAGGTCGAGTTTTCTTCAAATTTTTGAAAGGGAAGAAGTTTCTGAGGCGATTTTTAAGTGAGAAAATCAGTGGGTATCACAGAGGTAAGTAATTTAATTATTAAAACACAGTTATGGGTTATTATAAATCACAATCCCATTCTTTAATTCATGAGAACCGTAAAAAAATAGGATTTTGGGGCCTGAAATTATGAGACCTTTAGGGGTCGATTTGAGGGGTCAAACAGACTCCGATTTTGGTGTTCATTATATGTACGAACTCGTGGAGAGACGAGGAATACGTTGGTATGATGTTTGGATTCTTTTTACCAAGCGGGCCTTGGGTCGTGTTTACAATTTTTGGACAGCATGTTAAAAATACTTTAATTAGGCAATTGGGCTGGTTTGTTGAGTAAAATTGATGTTATTAAATAAATTATGTATAGATACGATTGATTTGGAGAAAAATTCGAAAGCAAAAGCAATTCTTGAGGATTGAGTGGACTATAAACCGTCGAGGTAAGTGTTTGATCTATCCTAGCTTGAGGGAATAGGAGTAAAGTATAATAACTTACTAATTGCTAAATGATTGAGTGTGGTGTATAGGCGTGGTGATGAGCATCTATACACCGGAGTCTAGCATGATCGTGAGTCGTTTGTTGGTACATGTTGTGAGCTATTGTGGAACTTTCCTAATTTATATTATTGAGCCCTTGCCGGGTTGTGAAGGTTGTGTTATTGTTCCCTTGCCGGGACCTTATTATTGTTGTTGTTGTTGTTTCTCCTTTACCGGGATATTATTATGACTGTTGTTACTCCCTTGCCGGGATGGTACTTGTTGTTTATTTCATTCTTATTGTCCGTTGATTGTGACTGTTGTTTGGGTTAGGAAGAGTGATAAAGCACGAAGGGTGATGCCGTGCCTTTTTTAATTATATTCGCACGAAGGATCATTTTGTGCCAT
Organism: Nicotiana noctiflora; assembly: GCA_032618575.1. Taxonomy (NCBI): domain Eukaryota; kingdom Viridiplantae; phylum Streptophyta; class Magnoliopsida; order Solanales; family Solanaceae; genus Nicotiana; species Nicotiana noctiflora. The sequence goes on from JASVEL010010295.1 coordinate 478,563, forward strand.
TGCTAATTATATTCGCACAAAGGTTCATTCTGTGCCATGTTTTACTATTTATGCACGAATGAACATTCCGTGCCATTGTTAATTAAATCATGCACGAAGGATCATGCCGTGCCATGAATGTGAGGATGAGAGTAAAAGCACGAAGGATGATGTTGTGCACTTTTATTTGCTTATTTGGTGAGGATGAAAGTAAAAGCACGAAGGGTGATGCCGTGCTCTTTTATTTGACTATTTGGTGAGGATGAGAGTAAAAGTACGAAGGGTGATGTCGTGCAACTATTCAATTTCTTGTTTCGTGATAACTGTTTGTTGCACTCTATTTTTACCTTACTGATGATTTATGTATATTCGGTTGTGCTCCCCATAGCATGTTCCCTCCCTTGCTCTTTGTGTTGCTCAGTATTTCTGTTATTTTGTGGTACATATGTATATAAATTTGCACAGGTTTATGTGAGTGTCTGGTCCTAGGCTCGCCAGAGCTGTCACACCTCCTTTTTCCGCAAACCCGCGAGGGCGCGAAGGAGTTTTTCCAATTAAAGGACAATCGAAACGGGATTTATTTAATTAAATTAGAGTCGCCACTTGGGAGATTTATGGTGTCCCAAGTCACCGGTTGAATCCCGAATCGAGGAAAAGAATGACTCTATTAAACAGTCTGCATACCGGAAATCCGGATAAGGAATTCTGTTAACTCGGGAGAAGGTATTAGGCATTCCCGAATTTCGTGGTTCTAGCACGGTCACTCAACTGTCATATTTTGGCTTATTAACCTGATTTACAACATATTATCCTACGGTGCAATTTTAATGTTATTTACCGCTTTTTGTCAATTATTAGAGCTTAAGAAAATGAACATTGTCTAAGAACGCGTTTTCGGATCACGTCACATGAAATGCACCCGGATCCTCGACACATTCTTATTCAACGTTGTTGGATTTGGATTTGAGTTGCATGAAATGCACACTCGCATTTAAGAGAGGTAAAATGATTAAAACCACACCTAAAATGACTAACGTATCACTACTTTGCGAAGGGCCGCGAAATTAGCTAAACGGCTCGTCCCAAATTCTAATTATTTGAATATACATTTACGAGGGCACCATGATTTATACGTTATTTAGCGAGGCTCGTCTCATTTATTTTTAAAAAAAGGTAATCCTATAATGACTACATTTTCTCCATTTAAGTTTGTCTCTAAAGTACAAGAAGAAAAGATCCTATATTATTTACATGCTTCGAACTTATTCTAAGCGGGTGTTTGAACACAACTTTGTTAAATCCGAAGATGACATTTACGGGAACCTGTTTTGCCAATTTATGCGAACAAGTTGTTTAACTAAAATAATTCAGACTACTAAGTGATTTAACTTAAAGGACAGATGTGCATTTCACATATGCTATAAATGAAATAAACTGGATATGACAAGATATGAATGCTACACCATTAGTTCCTTTCTATCTAGCATACATAGGAATGGGGTTTACACCATAAACAACTGCAGATCACTACTCAACTATGCGTAATGAGGTAACTAGTAGTTTCAACAGATGAATTTAACCACCCTATAGATATACAATCTTAATTCAGAATATAACTTAAACATAAATCCTGGAGCTTCAGCTCTTCATTTGTATTTCATGCTTCGAGCCCCGACATACAAAGTAATAGTTGTGTACCTGGAAATTGATAACAGAAATGAAGAAATGAGAGATCAGTAACAGCTTGGCAGTGATCAAACAGCAACTCAGCAAGATCCCAGAAAGCTTGGAAACCAGTTTTAAAACCAGTATAGACTTCGACCAAAATGACTCAAATAGACCTTAAATAGACTTGAGATCATATCCGAACCATCAGAAGACAACCAGCAAACAAAACCCAATAATAAGCTTGACTGAGTATCAAATTAGCTTGTGAGCACCCAATACTGTTGAAGCTATCCCTAAACCAGCTAAAGAGCACGCCAATGGAACTCCCTTACCCTCACTCTCTTCCAGAATCCCCTCAAGTGTGTGTTTAAAATCTGTGTGAGTATCTCCCGCTCTATCACTGCTTCTTACCCCAAAAAAATGGAAACCCCTATCTGTGTGTTTTGCCTAAAAACCTATTATGTCAGTACTCTCCCTGCCTATCTCTATGTTTGTCTTAAAATCTGTCTCCTTTTTTTCTTTTTCTTTTTTTTTCTTTGCCCAAAAAGGAATCCCCTTTCTTCAGAACCCCTCCTCCTACTTATAATCAAAAACAAGCCCCAGGGATACTCAGACAATTAATAAACAGCAACCCTTCCCATCCTCCTTCTGTCCAACCCATTATATTCTCTGTTTTCCACTAAAACCTGTCTGATATGGGCTTTATTTAATTAAAGTGCTCAGAGATTGCAGAGAACTGGTGGTACTCTGCTGTACAGCAGGTTCCACCAGTCTATGTTATGGGCTGGATGATTTTTTTAACTCTTAAAATAATAACCTATGATTTTCTAACAGCCATATCCAATTTAGGACTTAATTTAAAATCACAAACAATTCAAAACTCAACCTGATAGTGATTTCGGATCAAATCAACAACATTGATCACTATCCAGTGCTCTTGTAGGAAACTTTGTACAACTAATCTAAGACATTTACTTACTTGATCACAACACATATAACCAAGAACAAATAAGGGCCAAACAAATCAATGATTCAGGGTTCTGGACAGACTCAGGAGACCAACAAATATGAACTAATTTGCTTGACGACCTTAATCACACTGAGCATACCATTCATTTTTAATCAAAGAAACAACAAGAATCGACCAAATAAAAGGGTCTTAAAGAGTAGAACAACAAGCCTATTAGAAATTAACAAAACTGAAAAGCATCACGTAAATGAATACAATCATGAGGCTATTATGAGGCTAGGAGAAAGGAAAGAGGAAAGAATACCTCCTGAAATCAACAGTGGCTCCGGATCGACCTTGGACTCGAACTATTGAAGCCAAATGGGCCTTAATCGGGGTGTTCTCGGTTGAGAACACCTAGATTAAGGTCCATTAGACCTCAATCTCCCCTCAATTTCAACCCCTTTTAAAATTAGGGTTCATGAAGCTCGATTTGGGGCTTTACCGGTTCTGGTCATATTCGAGTTGGGCTAAGTTGGTAAGGATGTGAGGGAGGTCATGGGAGTGGTCGGGGTGAGTTTGGAGCGGTTTGGCATGGTTTTGGTTTTGACTCGAACCTTCGATCAGAGATCCGAGACGTTCAGGGATGATTCGAGGTAAAAGGTTTACAGATTCGTATAGAGGGGGAGAAGGGGAAGCTATGGTGTTAATTTGGCGGTCAGTGGCGTCGGTCGAGTTTGAACTCGAATCTTCGATTAAAGATTCGAGGAGCTTGGGCTTGATTTGAGATAAGCCGTGCCAGGGGTTTGAAAGAGGAGGTTGGAAGGGTTCTTTGGTGTAAAAATGGGGAGGTTTGGTCTACCGGAATCGCCGTGAGGCGATTTTCGATATGCGGAGTGCGGTGGGGGACGGGGGGGACGGTTGGTCTCTGTGGGAGTCGAAGAAGATGAGTGGGGTGTTTTGGGAGGGGGCTGGGTCATGTGGAATAAATATATATTGGGCGTGGGATTTAATCCTGGCCGTTTGATCAGATGAGATCAACGGCCTGGATCATTTCACTAATCCAAACGGTGCCGTTTGGGCATCATTGAAGCCGGGTTGGTCTGTGGGGGACTGGGTCGGGCCACGTAATGGGTTGGGGGATGGGATCTCCTCCATTGGATCGAGGATGGTTCGACGGGCATGATTGAACGCCTTGAAACGATGTCGTTTGGACGCTCCTGAAACATACTGGGCCGTTTGATCTTACAGGATCAACGGCCTGGATTGTGTCAAGCTCAACGACGTCGTTTAGACGTCTAAAGGTGCTGATCCAATGGACAGGGCAAAGACAGCACCTTTGGGCTGCAATTGTTTGCAAAAATAGCCTTTGTTCCTTCTTTCCTTCACTAACCATATTTAAATTAGAGCCACTCTAAACAAATCGATAGAAATAAAATCACACGCCTATTAATTCCTACACTAACCATTAACACGAATTACACATTTAACTAAAATTGCCTAAAGGCAAAGAATTAAGATGTGCATTTTTTTTTTGTAATTTTCTTCGTGGTTAATTAATTCCTATGAACTCAAAATCGGTTCCTACACGCCTACGATACGTATTTTTGTATTTTGAAAAATGAAACAAGTAAACACACATGCAGACAAGTACTAACTCCCAAGAAAAACAAACCAAAACCCGTGAAATCAAATACAAGACTATTTTATTTTTCTAGGAGTAATTGCCGTGAGGGCAAAAATCACGTGCTCACAACTACTTCGCCGGGATAGGCCAGGCACTTACCAGCACATGCGGTCGGATTGTGTTGATACTACATTTCAATGCGTTTTTGCACAGGTTCAGGTTTTTAGTAGCAGTAGTTTTATTAGCAGGATTTTCATACTCTCGAGACTGAGGTAGCTTGCAGACGTCCGCAGGCCCGCTGTCTCTTCCTATAGTTTTCATTATTGATGTAGTCTCATTGTTTCAAGACAGACGGTTATTATTTTTCTTTCAGACCATTATGTGTAGTTATTCGTAGTAGTTCGTGATTTTGTGACTCCACATCTTGGGTAGAGAATTTATGTTGAGTATTTCACACTTATATTCATATTTATGAAAGTTGACTTCTGCAGTTTATGTTATTAATTTGACAATAGGATGATTTTTATTAATTTAAAGATTGTGAGTAAATTGGCTTGTTGTCACGACCCGGATTTTCCTCCATCTTCGGGATCGTGATGGTGCCTACTGGTGGTAGCTAGGCAAGCCAATTCATTCATCATTTTTCTGTTCATACCATTATTTTTGTTCTCATACTTAATAGCAAGAAATAATACTCAAATCTTTAAATACGGAAGTCTTTCGAATAAAATATGAATAGTAGTGTAAAGCAACTGACACAAATCCTCTACCCAAGATGTGGAGTCACAAACTCACGAACTACTAAGGAATAACTACACAAAATCGTCTAAAAGAAAATAAATAATAATCGTCTGTCTCGGAACAATGAGACCACATCAATAACAAAAACAAATAGAGGAGACGTCAGGCCTGCGGACGCCTGCAAGCTACCTCGGTCTCTGAAGTGCAGTAATCCCACTAGTACTCTACTGCTGATGTTCCTGCTCAAAACTTGGACCTGTGCAAAAACGCACAAAAGTGCAGTATCAGCACAATCCGACCCCTTGTGCTGGTAAGTGCCTGGCCTATCCCGGCGAAGTAGTGACAAGCCTAGGACCAAACACACACATAAACCTGTGCAATTCTATATCATGTATATACCACAAAATAACGGAATTATCAAATGACACAACTAACAAAGGAGGTATCATGCTGGGGGAACACAATCAGTAACACATAATAAATCAGTAAAGAGAATCAGAGTGTAATAAAAACACCTATCACCAAAACAAGAAATTTAATAGTTACACGGCATCACCCTTCGTGTTTTTAGTCTCATCCTCACCAAATAATGCAAATAAAAGTGCACGGTATCACCCTTCGTGTTTTTACTCTCATCCTCACCAAATAAGCAAATAAAAGTGCACGACATCACCCTTCGTGCTTTTACTCTCATCCTCACATCCATGGCACGGCATGATCCTTCGTGCATGGTTTAAATAACAACGACACGGAATGTTCCTTCGTGCACAATCATAAACATGGCACAGAATGATCCTTCGTGCATAATCAGTCAAACAAGGCATGGAATGATCCTTCGTGCGAACATAAGTAAAAATGGCACCGCATCACCCTTCGTGCATTATCACTCTTCCTCACCCAAATAACAATCACAGTTAAGGGCAAAAGAATGAAACAAATAATATGAACCGTCCTGGCAAGGGAAACAATAATCATCACCGTAAGGTCCCGGCAAGGGAAACAATAATCATCACAGTAAAGTCCCGACAAGGGAAATAGTAATCAACTTCACAATCCGGCAAGGGTTCAAGAACATGACTTAAAAACATCCCACACTAAATTGCAACATATGTGAACAAACGACTCACGGTCATGCTAGACGCCAGTGTATAGATGCTTGTCACCACAGCCTATACACCGCACTCGATCACATATCAATTAGCATATTCAATCCTATTCCCTCAAGCTAGGATAGATCAAACACTTACCTCAAAGCCTTGAAGTCCAATTAACCTTCTACTATCGCTTTACCTCAAATTTCAACCTTCAACTTGGTCGAATCTAATCACAATTGGTTCGATTACTTTAATAAATACTATGTAAATTGGTTTTGATGCATAAAAATGATTTTCTCAAAGTTTAACCAAAAATATCCCAAAACGCCCTCGGTCCCATGTGGTCGAAACTCGGGGTTCGAACCAAAATCAGGTTACCCATTCCCTCACGAGTTTTATATGCTTTGTTTCGAAATCGCACCTCAAATCGAGGTCCAATTCCCCAATTTATGAAAAATGTAGGTTCTACCCAAAAACAACAATTTCAACCATGAAAACCTTTGATTTCTCTTGGAAAACATGTTTAATGATGTTAGGAATTGAAAGAGTTAAGTAAAAATTGACTTACAAGTGATTTGGAGTGATATTGCTCTTGGAGAATCGTGTGTGGTGTGTTGGATTTTGAAAGAATGGTGAAAAGGGGTTTAAAATTCGTTGAAGTATCAGATTGCACAGCTGCGGATATGGGAATTGTGAACATTTGTTCGCAATTACGAACATAGCAGGTCCTGACTGCGGGGCTCGCATTTGCGAGAAAATTATTCGCATTTGCAAACCTGTGCCTTCCCTGTCATCATCGCATTTGCGATATACCCTTCGCATTTGCGAAGTTAAGGATTTCTTGGGCAGCATCGCAATTGCGAGGTCTTGTTCGCATTTGCGAACCAAGGCCTTTCCTAGGCCTCTTCGCATTTCCGAAGTATTTTTCACTTTAGCGAACCTTGGCTGTTTCTAGGACCTTTCGCAATTGCGAGTAATTGTTCGCAATTGCGAAGATATAAGCTAGGGAAAAATACCAGTTGTGTTATTTTTTAAAATATGCTCTAACGGCCTAGCAAATCTTTACCCGAGCCCTCGGGCTCCAAACCAAACATGCACACAATCTCAAAAACATACTACGAACTTGCTCGCGCGATCAAATCACCAATAATATCGTTTTCATAAAATCAAGCCTCAAATTCATGATTTCTCCTTTTCAACTTCATAAACTTTCAAATTTGGAACTCATGGTTCAAACACACATCAAACGACGTTCAAATACCGTCAAACTTTGCAGGAAGTACTTAAATAATATTTAAGACTTGTACTGGGCGTCGGAACCAAAATACGAGCCCGATACCATGGTCTTTTAATCCATTTTCATTAATAATTTCAGCAAAAACAATTTAACAGAAAAATTCATATCTTGGGCTCTAGGCCTCAGAATTCGACTCCGGACGCATGCCCGAGTCCCATATTTTCCTACGGACCTTCCGGGACCGTCCGATCTATATCAATATTAATATCAAGGTCCTTAAACTATATCAATTATATCAATATTAATATCAAATTTATTCAAATTTTCCATAGGATGCAAATATTCTAACACAAAATTTTCCGGCTACATGCCCGGACTATGCACGTATATCGAGGCAATATAAAATGAGGTTTTCAAGGCCTTAGAACCGTGGGACAAATAAGGAAATCAGGTGATGACCCTTTGGGTCGTCACACTTGCCTAGCTACCACGAGTAGGCGCCATCACAATCCCGATGGTGGGAATCCGGGTCGTGACATTATACGGGCCATCCTATGGAGTAATTATATTCACGGTCAAATAAGTATTATAACCAATAGTTTAATAGGAGTAAACGATATATCATAACTACTAACTATGGTGCAACTCTATTAATAAATAGTGTATATATAGTTGTGTCAATTATAATCGACTAGGATTATTAATATGTATAAATATATTACTTACAATGATATATTTACATAACGTATGTCCATAATCGTGTCTATATGTATTGTATATGCAAATAGAGTCAATTGTAATACTATTATAACATTAGTACTCCCAAGAATAATTATACGTATATTGATTACATATAGACAATGGTATATCATAATAGTCCATAGTATCATAGTGTCCCAATAAGTAATTCTATTAGTAAGTCACATTATGATTACTAAGAAATGTTATATAATATGTGGTTCCATTCATATATGCTAGGATATGATACTATATTCATTTGTATACAATATATATCCATTATATGCAAATAGGTTATCCTATATAATACGTAATAGTTTATAGCCATGGACTAGCAATAGTTATATTATACCACGTTTATAATTTGTATGCTTGTACATTACAATTATATAGGATTATATACATAAGCTATATATATATCGTACCTTGGTATACCCTAGCATAGAAGTTATACCACAATAGCCGTTCATATTATTAATCCGAAGGTCGTAATCAACTAGTTTCATATATACTATCCATAGATATGTTATTGTGTTATCTATGAAATTATAAACGATACTATAATATAGGTCATGGTATATTATGTAAATCTTTAGTTAAACGGGACTTATTATTGACCCATGTGAATGTATACTATTATATGACTACCGTAGGAATAATGATAATTACAACCCTATTATTATATATATCAATAGTACTGTAAGATATTATTCAATACTATGAATACTAGACTTATTATGTCACATAAATATTTATTAACGTCAAAATATGAATACAATTAATATGTTATGAGTTATAATTATATTGTTGTTATCTAATCTATGTAGTAGTTTACGGAGTCATATAACTCTGAGTACTATATAGTAGTTTAATCTGTGATTGCACTATGAATGGTAAAAGAAGTACTTATATGGGACTGAATAGGAGCATTAGCCCAAATTGGGTATTACCAGGTACGATAAGTATAAACACAATTGTACTAATATGTTATGTTATTACGGGAGTCCATAACCTTAAGTCCTAATCATATGTCCTTATGAGTATTAATTGTCTGATATTAGCTTAGTATCGATATTATGTGGTTGTCGTAGGCCGATGCGTATGGCCCTAGTAATGTATAATATAAATGGGAGTAATATTCATTACTATTAGTAAGGTAATTGTTAAACGGTGTATACCCATATACATTCCACATGATTGTATATCAATATTGTGGAATAATATTAATAGTAGATGATTACAACCCTATACCGATATTAATCTATTTCAACTCAAATCCAGTTTGGAAAAAACGGTGCTATAAGAACAGCTCCAATGTAATTCACGTTTGAATTCCAAAATCGAATCTAAATATCAACTGTAGTATTTTCCTTAATATTGATGAACTAAGATAAAATCAAAATAACAATCTAAATCAAAAATCGAGTAGAAGTACAAAACAGTAGCAATCACCAAAGCAAAACAAATCTGTATATGTATCATATCAACAGTGCGGACGAAAAGAATCAATCGTTGAGAAGAATCATCAAATAGAACCACACAGAAACAATTTGTAACAACATTTACATTCAAACATGAATTGAAACAGAATACAAGTAGTAGAAGAGGACTCAATTCAATTAAAATCGTATAACAGGGAACGAAAGGAACCTGTTGAAGTCAAAATAACAGAAGCAGATTTCAACGACAACTCCACTTCAAGTTCCAGAATCCAAATGAGATCAAGTCTGTTTCTATCTCTTTAGGTCTCTCCGATCTATCTATAGCTTAGCGAAACTCTTTTAAACTCAATGTATTTTCCCAAATCTCTCTCAATTCAATTTCTTTCAGCCTTTTGCAGAGTTCTTTTTTTCAATCTCTGTCCTTTTCTCTTTTGTTTTGCAACCTTTTATAGGCATACAATTGGTGCCAGCTTAGTCCTTTTTTTCAATATTAAATTGACACCTAATTTCCACTCACTTTAATTAATATAGATAGTGTACCATCTACCCAAACTAGCAGCCCCCTAGACAAACCTCTAATGCTGTTGATTAGCAGTCATCAATTATTACTAATTAACCCTTAAATAACCCTTAAAGCTACTAAAAGAGCAATCTTACTCCAATCCAAACAATTCGTCCAATTCAATAACTAAACTACAACAGTTATAACCAATTCGTCTTCCTAATTCAGGCACAAACAACTCACAATTTAATTCGGGCGATGGTTCGGACCCAATTTAGACAGTATTAATAAAATTGTTGTCCACTGATCTAACAAAATTTCATAACTAATCGACTATGTTTGTTAATTCGATCACAACACATGTAATCGATAACAAATAATCGACAATCAAGCTAATGATTTATGATTTCAAGCAGAGCAGGGATCAAACAATGTTAATTTACATAGACGAACACAAATAAAACATGTAGTGCAATCACAGCGACTACAATTAACGAACAAACGAGAAGATCGACCAAATAAAAGGTCTATCGGAGATGGGGAAAACAGAAAAATTAATGAAAATCAAAAAAGATGAAAATGATAAAACTGCTAAACTAATACACAAAGACAAATAAAGGCAGAAGGAAGAAGAAGAAAAAAAATACCTCAGAGATGAAAATCGAGGAAGAGCCGAACTCTGGACCAACCTTGGACTGAAATTTGAGGCTAAACGGATTTAATCGAGTGTTCCCCAGCGAGAACACTTCAACTAAAGCCATTTAAACCTCAAAAAGACCCTTGAACAGACTTGACAATTTTCTAGGGTTCTCGGGTGTTCAGATTTGGGGTTCGCATGGTTTGGGCTTGGTTTGAACTTAACCAATGCCATTTTGGTCGTAAGGGGGACAGTGGGAAGGATGTGTGCGAGTTTGGGGTGTTTTGGCAAAGAATATGTTTTGGGTCGAATCTTTAAATGAAGATTCAAGAAGATGTCGACTGATTCGAGCCAAGCTAATACTGGATTTGGATTCAGGGTGTTAAGGTGGATTTGTGGTGTTAAAGAGGTGGCCGGTGGAGTGGTTGCCGCCGGGTTCTGGGCGGTGGAGATGGCCGGCGGCTAGTGTTTTTGAATGCACGATCTTTGAAAGAGATGAAAGGGACGGGGGTGTGAAATGAAAAGGGGTAGGGTCTTTTTTGGTGTATTAAAATTAGTCTTTTAATTCTAGCCGTTGGATTACAATGACCAACAGATAAGATCAAACTAAGTAACCCAAAACGCGGTCGTTTTTGTCACGACCCGGATTTCCCACCATCGGGGGTCATGATGGCGCCTACTAAATGGAAACTAGGCAAGCAAAATATTAATTACACCTCCATTAATTACCAAGTTCTTATTAAGACTTATTATTAAAACATATAAATTACAGCGGAATAATCAAAATTAGCGGAAGACTTAATCAAATATAATAAAGAAAACCCAAACATGATACACTACCCAAGACTGGTGTCACAATACTCACGAACTTCTAAGAATAATACACATAATTGTCTGAAAGAAAATACAAGTTGTTTATCTCGATTACATGAGATGACAGAATGAAAAGCATAGATAGAAGAGACAACGGGTTCTGCGGACGCCTGCAAGGCTACCTCGTAGTCTCAGTAGTCGAAAAATCCACAAGTCGCTACTGCCGCTGCTGCTGTCCGTAACCTGTATCTACGCAAAAAGAGCGCAGAGTGTAGTATCAGCACAACCGACCCCATGTGCTGGTAAGTGTGTTACGACCCGGATTTTCCCCCAATATCGGGATCGTGATGGCGCCTACTCGTGGTAGCTAGGCAAGCCACTGTATTCATACTATCCTGTTTATAACACAATTTTAATTAAATAAATGCGGAATACTTTATCGAAATGGAAATAACAAATCCCAAGGTAAAAACCATACTGAAATCCTCTACCCAAGATTTGGAGTCACCAACTCACAAACTACTATGGAATACTACACATAAAAGTCTGAAGAAAATATAACATAATTCTGTTCGTCTCGGAATAATGAGACTACAGCTATAAACATAAATAAAGAAAGAGACGCCGGGCCTGCGGACGTCTGCAAGCTACCTCGGTCTCAAATGAAATCAACTCCCACGCAATCTATTTACTGCTGCTGCTGCTGCTCCTGATCGTAACCTGGACCTGTGCAAAAACGCACAGAAGTGTAGTATCAGCACAACCGACCCCATGTGTTGGTAAGTGCCTGGCCTATCCCGGCGAAGTAGTGACAAGCCTAGGACCAGACACTCACATAAACCTGTGCAATTCAATATATATATGTGTACCACAAAATAACAAGAAATAATCAAGTAATAACACAATAAGAATTATCTTAAAGAATTTAACAATTAACCACAGTTAATAATTTCACAAAGAAAACAAAGTATAATGTAAACACGAATTATGTCACTTCAAGAAATAGCAAGCAATTGCACGGCATCACCCTTCGTGCTTTTACTCTCATCCTCACCAAACAAACAAATAAAGTACACGGCATCACCCTTCGTGCTTTTACTCTCATCCTCACCAAACAAGCAAATAAAGTACACGGCATCACCCTTCGTGCTTTTACTCTCATCCTCACCAAACAAGCAAATAAAGTACATGGTTCAATAACAGGGCACGGCATGATCCTTCGTGCATAATCAATAAATAAACATGGCACGGCATTAACCTTCGTGCATAAATAAATAAACATGGCACGGCATCACCCTTCGTGCATTATCACTCTTCCTCGCCCAAATAACAATCACAGTTAAGGGCAGAGAAAGAAACAACAACTCATAAATCGTCCCATCAAGGGCAATCAATAATTATCTCAAAATATCATTTTCCAATGACTCACGGTCATACTAGACGCCAGTGTATGGATGCTCGTCACCACGGCCCATACACCGCACTCGATCACATAACACATAACACATAATCCTATTCCCTCAAGCTAGGATAGAACAAACACTTACCTCGAATGCTTATGAACAATCCAATCCGTGGAAATGTCTTTTCTTTCAATTTGGCTCCAATCCAACCGTATCTATACACAATTGATTTAATATCATCAATTCTACTCCACAAACTAATTCTTAATACCAAATAACACTTTTACAACATTATGCCATGAATAGTAAATTTCAACCCCGGGCCCACATGGTCGGAATTCGGGGTTATGACTAAAATCCGGTTACCCATCCCCCACGAGTTCATGTATATAATTTGTTTCAAAATCGGACCTCAATTCGAGGTCCAATTCCCCAATTTATGAAAAACCTATTTTCTAACCAAAAACAAGAATTTTACCATGAAAACATTTGATTTCTAATGAAAAACATGTTTAATGATGTTAGGAATTGAAAGAATTAAGTAAAAAGTGACTTACAATCGTTTTGGTGAAGAAGAAATCCTTGAAGAGTCGCAAATGGGTGTTTTGGTTTTGTGAAAAATGAAGAAATGACTGAAATTCGTGTTTTTGAGGTCTCTGTGTTCGCATTTGCGAACATGGGTTCGCAATTGCGAACCCCGACCAATTTCTGGAGTTTGAAAAATAAGCTAAGGGTGGGAAGTTCGCATTTGCGACAAAATGTTCGCATTTGCGAACAAGGCTCTTCGCATTTGCGAAGAAAGCTTCGCATTTGCGAAGCATGGCTGGGGGCAGGCTCCTTCGCATTTGCGAAGAAAGCTTCGCATTTGCGAAGCATGGCTCAATAGTGAAGGCCTCGCATTTGCGAGGTTATGTTCGCAAATGCGAACCCAAGCCTCCTGGACGCCCTTCGCATTTGCGATCAAGGGTTCGCATTTGCGAACCCTGCCTTGGTCTGTCACCTTCGCAATTGCGAAGAATTCTTCGCAATTGCGAAGCCAACAGCTGGGTGAAAAAACCAGCAGTTCAAAATTCAGATTTTCATCCAACGGCCTATCAAATCTTTACCGAGCCCCCGGGCTCCAAACCAAACATGTACACAACCTCAAAAACACATTATGGACTTGTTCGTGCGATCATATCGCCAATATCACTTCGTTTCAATCAAATCAAGCCCCAAACTCATGGTTTTCATAGTTTTGATTTTCAAAACTTCTTAACTTGGAACTCAAGGTCCAAAACATCTCAAACGACATCCAAATGTCACCAAACTTTACAGAAATCACATATATAATATTTAAGACTTGTACCGGGCGTCGGAACCAAAATACGAGCCCGATACCAATGTCTATCAATTTATTTCCTTTAATAATTGCATCAAAAACAATTTCACATAAAAATTCATAACTTGGGCTCTAGGCCTCAGAATTCGACTCCGGACACATGTCCAAGTCCCATATTTTCCTACGGACCTCTCGGGACCATCCAATCTCGGGTCCGGATCCGTTTACCAAAAATGTTGACCGAAGTCAACCATATCAATATTAATATCATTTTTATCCACATTTCTCATAGAATTCATATTTTCTATCACAAAATCTTTCCGGCTACATGCTCGGATCGTGCACGTAAATCGAGGCAACATAGAATGAGGTTTTCAAGGCCTCGGAAGCTCGAAATTATTAATAAAATAAGTGATGACCCTTTGGGTCGTCACAATCTCCACCTCTAAAACAACCGTTCGTCCTCGAACGGACAAAAGAAAAAGTACCTGAGTCAGGAAACAAGTGTGGGTAACGGCTCCGCATATCAGACTCGGACTCCCAGGTCGATGCCTCGGGAGGCTGACCTCTCCACTGAACACGCACAGAAGGATAACTCTTCGACCTCAGCTGTCGAACCTGCCGGTCTAGAATAGCCACCGGCTCCTCCTCGTAAGATAGATCATTGTCCAATTGGACAATGCTGAAGTCTAACACATGTGTGGGATCGCCGTGGTATCTCCGAAGCATAGATACGTGAAAAACTGGATGCACGGCTGATAAGCTAGGCGGCAAAGCTAATCTGTAAGCCACCCCTCCCACTCCGTCTAGAATCTCAAATGGGCCAATATACCTAGGGCTGAGCTTGCCCTTCTTCCCAAACCTCATCACGCCCTTCATAGGCGACACCCGAAGCAATACTCGTTCACCAACCATGAAATCTACATCTCGAACCTTACGATCCGCATAAGTCTTTTGCCTAGACTGAGCTGAACGCAATCTCTCCTGAATAGTCTTGACCTTGTCCAAGGCCTCCTGAACTAAGTCTGTATCCAACAACCGAGCCTCTCCCGGCTCAAACCATCTGACTGGAGACCGACATGGCCTACCATACAACGCCTCATACGGGGCCATCTAAATTCTAGGCTGGTAGCTGTTATTGTAGGCGAACTGCGCTAATGGCAGAAACTGGTCCCATGAGCCTCTAAAATCAATGACACAGGCTCGGAGCATGTCCTCTAGGATCTGAATAGTCCTCTTGGGCTGACCGTCCGTTTGAGGATGAAAAGTTGTACTCAACTGGACCTGGGTGCCTAACTCCTGCTGGACCGCTCTCCAGAAATGCGAGGAAAACTGCGTACCCGATCAGAGATAATAGATACTGGCACCCCATGGAGACGAACAATCTCCCTAATGTAAACCTCCGCTAACCTCTCAGACGAGTAGGAGACAGATACTGGAATAAAGTGTGCTGATTTGGTCAGTCTATCAACAATGACCCAAATAGCATCAAATTTTCTCCGAGTCAAAGGAAGTCCAGTAACGAAGTCCATAGTGATCCGCTCCCATTTCCACTCGGGAATTTCAATCCTCTGGAATACACCACCAGGTCTCTGGTGCTCATATTTCACCTGCCGACAATTTAGACACCGAGCGACATACGCAACGATATCTTTCTTCATTCTGCGCCACCAATAGTGTTGCCGTAAGTCCTGGTACATCTTCGCGGCGCCTGGGTGAATAGAATACCGCGAACTGTGGGCCGCTGCTAAGATCAACTCTCGAATTCCTTCGACATTGGGCACACAAACTCGACCCTGCAATTTCAATACCCCATCATCATCTAGGTTTACCTGTGTGGCACCTCCCCGCTGTATTGTATCTCTCGACTCACGCAAATGAGGATCATCAAATTGCCTCTCACGGATACGCTCTAATAAGGAAGAACGAGCGACCGTGCAGGCTAACACTCTGCTAGGCTCAGAAATGTCTAATCTCGCGAACCGGTTGGCTAAGGCCTGGACATCTAGAGCTAATGGTCTCCGATTGACCGGAATATATGCAAGACTACCCATGCTGGCATACTTTCTACTCAATGCATCGGCCACCACATTGGCCTTACCTGGGTGATATAATATAGTAACATCATAGTCTTTTAGCAACTCTAACCATCTCCGCTGTCGTAGATTCAACTCCTTCTGTTTGAACAAGTACTGTAGGCTTTTGTGATCAGTGTACACCTCACATGTCACACCATATAGATAATGCCTCCGGATCTTTAAGGCATGAACCACTGCTGCTAATTCAAGATCATGAACTGGATAATTCTTCTCATGTATCTTTAACTGCCTCGAAGCATAAGCGATAACCTTACCATCCTGCATCAATACCGCTCCAAGCCAGTATGGGAAGCACCACAATAGACTATGTAGGCCCTGAACCCGTGGGTAAAACCAATACTGGTGCCGTAGTCAGAGCTATCTTGAGCTTTTGAAAGCTCGCCTCGCACTCATCTAACCACCTGAACTTGGCACCCTTCTGGGTCGAACTGGTCATCGGGGCTGCAATAGAAGAAAACCCCTCTACGAACCGACGGTAGTAACCTGCTAACCCCAAGAAACTCCGAATCTCGGTCACTGAAGCTGGTCGAGGCCAATTCTTGACTGCCTCAATCTTCTTTGGGTCCTCTTGAATACCCTCTACTGATACAATGTGATCCAGAAATGCTACCGAACTCAGCCAGAACTCACATTTAGAAAATTTGGCATATAGCTAGTTATCTTTCAGAGTCTGAAGAACCACTCTGAGGTGTTGCTCGTGCTCTTCCTGGCTGCGGGAGTACACCGGGATGTCATCTATGAAGACTATCACGAACAGATCTAAGTAAGGCCTGAATACCCGATTCATCAACTCCATGAATGCTGCCGGGGCATTGGTCAACCCGAAGGACATGACCAAGAACTCATAATGCCCATATCTAGAGCGAAAGGCTGTCTTAGGAATGTCAGCCGCCCTGATCTTCAACTGATGGTAGCCTGACCTCAAGTCTATCTTAGAGAATACCCTCGCTCCCTGGAGCTGGTCAAACAAATCATCAATCCTCGGCGGTGGATATTTATTTTTGATAGTCACCTTGTTTAACTGCCGGTAATCAATACACATCCGCATCGAGCCATCCTTCTTCTTTACAAATAACACGGGTGCTCCCCAGGGGGAAACACTGGGCCTGATAAAGCCCTTCTCAAGAAGGTCCTGCAGCTGATCTTTCAACTCTTTTAGTTCAGGCGGGGCCATAC
Source organism: Nicotiana noctiflora (assembly GCA_032618575.1). Lineage (NCBI taxonomy): Eukaryota > Viridiplantae > Streptophyta > Magnoliopsida > Solanales > Solanaceae > Nicotiana > Nicotiana noctiflora. The sequence continues at coordinate 495,989 of JASVEL010010295.1, forward strand.
GATAGGGTGGAATAGAGATGGGCTGAGTGCCGGTGCCAAATCAATACAGAAATCAATATCCCTGTCGGGTGGCATGCCCGGCAGGTCTGAAGGAAAAACCTCGGGAAACTCCCGTGCAATAGGGACTGAATCAATGGAAGGAACTTCTGCGCTGGAATCACGAACATAAGCCAAATAAGCTAGACACCCCTTCTCGACCATACGTCGAGCCTTAACATAAGAAATAACAGTGCGAACGGAGTGGCTTGAGGTACCCTTCCACTCTAATCGGGGTGATTCTGGCAAGGCTAAGGTGACGGTCTTAGCATGACAATCAAGAATAGCATGGTATGGGGACAACCAGTCCATCCCCAATATGACATCAAAATCTACCATATCCAAGAGCAACGGATCAACACGGGTCTCAAGACCCCCAAATATAACTACGCACGCACGATGCACCCGATCGACTACAATAGAGTCACCCACTGGCGTAGCCACATAAACTGGAATATCCGGAGCATAGCTAGGCACGGCCAAATACGGTGCGAAGTAGGAAGACACATAGGAATATGTAGATCCGGGGTCAAATAATGCTGAAGCACCTCTGCCACGCACGAGAATAGTACACTGTAATCACGACGTACGATGCCTCTCGCCTGCGGCACAGGCCGGTAAAGCATAGAATCGGGGATCCGCACCTCCCCTCCTGAGCTGCGTCTCTAGGACGACCATCAGCTGGCTGACCTCTACCTCTCGCCGGACGGTCTCCACCTCTACGGTCTCGACCTCCGCCTCTATAATCCCTACCCCCGCCTCTGGCTGGCTGGGCAGGCTGAGGGTCAGCTGGGGACTGAATCATAGGACGAGGACCTCGCTGCTGAGAGTTGCCCGCTGCTATAGGGCAATTCCTGATAAAATGACCCGGGTCGCCACAACCGTAGCAACTCTTAGACTGATAGGGCTGCTGGCCCTGACGACTCGAATGGCCTCCACGAACACTCTGAAGAGGCTGAGCACTAATAGGAGAGTGGTCTGAATAATACCCCGAGAACCACGATCACACGATCCACCCTGTGAAGACCGAAGGGCGGAATGAAAAGGCTGGAGGACTGGCCTCTATCAAAGGATTCTCTGCTACCGGAGGAAGAACCACCAAATCTACCGAATGGCGAGGCCTCTTATCGAAGAATAACCGCCTCCCCTAGCGAGAGCCATCTCGACTCTGCGTGCTGCGTTGGCTGCCTCCCGAAATGATATGTCACTCCCCGCGCCCGTAGCCATCGGGGTCTAATCGGCTGATTAAGCCCATCTATAAATCTGCGGACCCTCTCCCGCTCGGTGGGAAGTATCACCACTGCATGACGAGCCAAGTCGATAAATCTCGTCTCATGCTGTGTAACTGTCATAGTGCCCCGATGGAGGCGCTCAAACTGCCTCCGAAGTAAATCCCGCTGAGTAGCAGGGAGAAACTTCTCCATAAATAGTTCCGCAAGCTGGTCCCATGATAGAGCTGGGGACCCTGCTGGTCGAGTCAGGCAATAATCTCTCCACCAAGTCTTGGCGGATCCTGCAAGTCTGAAGGTACAGAAGTCAACTCCGTTTGTCTCCACGATCCCCGTAGTCTTGAGAATCTCATGGCAACTGAATAAGAAGTCCTGAGGATCCTCTGATGTGGCTCCACTGAATGTAGTGGTAAATAGCTTGGAGAACCGATCAAGCCTCCATAACGAATCAGAAGTCATGGCCGCTCCATCACCGGCATGAGCTGTGGTACCTGACTGAGTGGCCACAGCTGGCTGAATTACTGGTGCCTGAGGCTGAGGAGCTACTGGCTCCGGAGTATGAGCAATAGGAGTCCGGGCCCCTCCTCCGGCCGAGAAGTAGGCGGGGCAGCGATAATAGACCCGCTGCGGCGATGCTGTCCATAAATCCCGCTATTCGACCAAAGCATCCCGGAGATCCGGGGTAATCAAAGCCTCTCATGGGACCTGAGCTGGGCCCACTGGAGCTGCTGGAACCGGAACCTCCTCGTCGATCTCAATATGAGGCTCCACCTCTGGGGTAGCTGCCTGGGGCTGAGCTCTGCCCCTACCACGGCCTCTAGTACGGCCTCGGCCCCTGCCCCTCACAGGAGCTGTCTGGGGCTCAGGCTGCTGGTCAGCGGACGAAGAAGCGCGTGTCCTTACCATCTGCGAAAGGACAGAATAGAAATTCAATCAATAATTGAGGAACAAGTCGCACGACAAGAAAGAACAAATGAGAGACTTTTTCCTAACTCAATAGACTCTGGAGGACAAGTACGGACGTCTCCGTACCTACCTCTCAAACTCTACTAAGCTTGTTCGTGAGTGGTGAGACCTATGTAACCTAGAGCTTTGATACCAACTTGTCACGACCCGGATTTTCCCCCAACATCGGGATCGTGATGGCGCCTACTCGTGGTAGCTAGGCAAGCCACTGTATTCATACTATCCTGTTATTAACACAATTTTAATTAAATAAATGCGGAATACTTTATCGAAATGGAAATAACAAATCCCAAGGTAAAAACCATACTGAAATCCTCTACCAAGATTTGGAGTCACCAACTCACAAACTACTATGGAATACTACACATAAAAGTCTGAAGAAAATATAACATAATTCTGTTCGTCTCGGAACAATGAGACCACAGCAATAATAAAAATAAATAGAGGAGACGCCGGGCCTGCGGACGCCTGCAAGCTACCTCGGTCTCGGAAGTATGATAATCCCGCTAGTGTACTACTTCTGCTGCTCCTACTCAAAACCTGGACCTATGCAAAAATGCACAGAAGTGTACTATCAGCACAATCCGACCCCATGTGCTGGTAAGTGCATGGCCTATCCGGCGAAGTAGTGACAAGCCTAGGACCAGATACTCACATAAACCTGTGCAATTCAATATATATGTGTGTACCACAAAATAACAAGAAATAATCAAGTAATAACACAATAAGGAATTTCTTAAAGAATTCAACAATTAACCACAGTTAATAATTTCACAAAGAAAACAAAGTATAATGTAAACACGAATAATATCACTTCAAGAAATAGCAAGAAATTGCACGGCATCACCCTTCGTGCTTTTACTCTCATCCTCAAGAAATAGCAAACAGTTGCACGGCATCACCCTTCGTGCTTTTACTCTCATCCTCACCAAATAAGCAAATAAAGTACACGGCATCACCCTCCGTGCTTTTACTCTCATCCTCACATCCATAGTACGGCATGATCCTTCGTACATGGTTCAATAACCAGGGCACGGCATGATCCTTCGTGCATAATCAATAAATAAACATGGCACGGCATTAACCTTCGTGCATAAATAAATAAACATGGCACGGCATCACCGTTCGTGCATTATCACTCTTCCTCACCCAAATAACAATCACAGTTAAGGGCAGAGAAAGAAACAACAACTCATAAATCGTCCCATCAAGGGCAATCAATAATTATCTCAAAATATCATTTTCCAACGACTCACGGTCATACTAGACGCCAATGTATGGATGCTCGTCACCACAGCCCATACACCGCACTCGATCACATAACACATAACACATAATCCTATTCCCTCAAGCTAGGATAGAACAAACACTTACCTCGAATGCTTATGAACAATCCAATCCGTGGAAATGTCTTTTCTTTCAATTTGGCTCCAATCCAACCGTATCTATACACAATTGATTTAATATCATCAATTCTACTCCACAAACTAATTCTTAATACCAAATAACACTTTTACAACATTCTGCCATGAATAGTAAATTTCAACCCCGGGCCCACATGGTCGGAATTCGGGGTTAGGACCAAAATCCGGTTACCCATCCCCCCACGAGTTCATGTATATAATTTGTTTCAAAATCGGACCTCAATTCGAGGTCCAATTCCCCAATTTATGAAAAACCTATTTTCTAACCAAAAACAAGAATTTTACCATGAAAACATTTGATTTCTAATGAAAAACATGTTTAATGATGTTAGGAATTGAAAGAATTAAGTAAAAAGTGACTTACAATCGTTTTGGTGAAGAAGAAATCCTTGAAGAGTCGCAAATGGGTGTTTTGGTTTTGTGAAAAATGAAGAAATGACTGAAATTCGTGTTTTTCAGGTCTCTGTGTTCGCATTTGCGAACATGGGTTCGCAATTGCGAACCCCGACCAATTTCTGGAGTTTGAAAAATAAGCTAAGGGTGGGAAGTTCGCATTTGCGACAAAATGTTCGCATTTGCGAACAAGGCTCTTCGCATTTGCGAAGAAAGCTTCGCATTTGCGAAGCATGGCTGGGCAGGCTCCTTCGCATTTGCGAAGAAAGCCTCGCATTTGCGAAGCATGGCTCAATAGTGAAGGCCTCGCATTTGCGAGGTTATGTTCGCAAATGCGAACCCAAGCCTCCTGGACGCCCTTCGCATTTGCGATCAAGGGTTCGCATTTGCGAACCCTGCCTTGGTCTGTCACCTTCGCAATTGCGAGAAATTCTTCGCAATTGCGAAGCCAACAGCTGGGTGAAAAAACCAGCAGTT